>PVIW01000151.1:526591-738150 GCA_004026585.1 Noctilio leporinus
AAAAAAAAAAAAAAAAAAAAAAAAAAACAAAACAAAAAAAAAAAAACTGCATTATTTGGACACTAGTTATATTACTCACATACTCACTTCCTTTTGCATTTTATGAAAGATTGATAAGATTTTATTTCCCTTTTCTGTCATCTTTCCTTTCAGTCCACCTCCCACACACAAATACAGGATAGATGAGAGAGATAAGTATGTGGATAGCAGATGGAGTTTGTAGGAAACAACATGAAAGAATCAAAAAGTTTTAGAATCAAATGTTAGCTTTCTAAAAGCATTTTTAAGGATGAAATATTAGAATGTTTGTATCTTAAAATATTTGTTGTAATGCTTGCTGGTCAGTTGGCCAACTCCCAACATCTTTCTCTGTTATTATAATTATACTTGATTATATATACATATTTTTAATTCACATATATGTTACATATTGGTATATTGATTATAATTACATTTGATTATTTATAATATATATTCAGTTTGGACTTTTCAAACTGCACATACAAGCTTCTATCACTTGTACATGTTACAGATAGTTTCTGTCAATTTTTCAGCTGTGTCTTTTGAAGAACATTTGAATTCCTGCTATTCTTTAATTGTATTTTGTTACATTTTCTAATTTAACATTTGAAAATGGATAATAGATTAATTATATGGCAGTCATGCTTTTATCTGTGGCCAGAATAAAGTCCATGTGGTGTTTTTCAAACCAGTCTAAATTTGAAACAAGGGCCACAAAACAAGTATATAATATATTTGTAATTTTTTCAAGGTATATTTTAAAATTTTTTACTTATTTGATTTTAGAAAGAGAGAGAGAAACATCAATTTTTGTTGTTCCACTTATTTATGCACTCCTTGGTTGATTCTTCTATGTGCCCTGACTAGAGATCAAAACCATAACCTTGGTGTAATCAGGATAACACTCTTAACCAACTGACCTAGCCAGCCAGGGCCTTAAGGCTTATTTTTAACTTCTTTTTGTGCTATGAGATAATCATGGAAATAAATCTCATAATGACAAAATTTCTTAAGGAGAAAACTTCTGCGAAACAAAGGAAATCCTAGTGTGCTGAAGAGCATGACTGTAGAACCAGACACTCTGGGTTCACGTTTGGGTTCCATAGCTTACTTCTGTGTGACCTTAGGCTAATACTTAACTTCTCTGTTTCAGTCCTGTCCTTTATAAAATGAGGGTAATGATATAGCCTGCACTTTGTGGGATTGTTGTGGAGGTTAAATTATAACATGCTATCATAACTATTTAAAATTTGTCACAGATAATAAAAGAATTACATGTAAAGTGTCTAGAATCATTCTAGCTGCTGTGGCTCAGTGGGTTGAGCATCAGCCTGTGAACCAAAAGGTCACTGGTTCAATTCCCAGTCAGGGCACATGCTTGGGTGGCGGGCCAGGTCCCTGGTTGGGGGATGCTCAAGAGGCAACCAACTGATGTTTCTCGCATTGATATTTCTCTCCCTCTTTTTCTCCCTCCTGTTGCCTCTCTGAAAATAAATAAATAAAATTTTTTAAAAAATTAAGTGCCTAGGATCATTTCTAGCACATGGTAAGTAAGCACTCTATGTTTGCTATTACTGTTGTCCATGGAAGAATTGTTCAGTTTCTCTCTCTCAGACTTAATTTGAAATATCGAAAGTCAGTAGATAATGTTAAAGGAAGTATTTCTCTTTTTTAAAAGGAATCATGCTGCTTCTTATTGATGTATGAAGGTTGTGGGAAGGGTTTACACGGAAATCTTACCAGCAAACATGAAAGACTTACTGGTAGAAGCCTCAACTTTTAGCACTTATGTTCATTCTAGTTTTCTCCTTTTGAATTGCCCTTACTTATTTGTTTTTCTAGGTCCAACTTACATATCTTCCCTAAGTTATTCACCTCTGTTCCTCCAAAGAAAAATAATCAGCTCCTCTTTTTGGCCATAGAATCTTGTTTATGCCTTAAGACAGCACTAATTGGAGTTGGCTGGGAGCTGTAGATTTTGGCATGGTGAATGCACTAGTTGCCCTTGAATTATGCCTCCTTTCATAAGCCCTGCTGTTAGTCTGGGTTTTATTTCATTTCATTCCCTGGGACTTGCTTTTATTTCTAATGCCCATTATTACAGAAAAGGCAGTATAGGCTAGGGACCGAAGCTCCTCCACCTGCCACCTAAGCACTCCTGATTAATCAGTACTAAAGGTGATCTGTGTGGAATTTTGCTACTGAAATAACATAGCATAATGAGACTATGTTTGAGAAGTGAAACTGCAATCAATTTGTGATGATTTACTGACTAAAATGTATAGATCACCCAGGAATAAAAAATATATAAATTTCCAATATACTTTGAGAGTTTCATTCTCTCTATAAAAGCAAATGTTCATGTTTCAGTTAGTTCAATAATAGAATATTTTTGAAGGTCATTGAAGTCAGGATGATATCAGCAAATGGTCTATTTTTATGATACCCATTTTAATTGTACTTATTTTCTTTTAAATAAGAGTTACCTTATGCCTTTTAAATTATTTTGTATCTGGCTCAAACACTATTTCACTGATGAATCTCTCTGTATAAGTTGATATGTTTTTTAATTTTTTAATATATTTTATTTATTTTGCTATTACAGTTGTCCCAGTTTTCCCCCCTTTGTCCCCCTCCACCCAGTACCCCATTTCCTCTGGCAATGCCCCCCTTAGTCCATGAGTCATGCATATAAGTTCTTTGGCTTCTCTATTTCCTTTGTTCTTCTTAACATTCCCCTCTCTATTCTGTAACCACGAATGTGTACTTTTTTTTCCTTTCACATCCAGACAATTCACCATTTAATTACTGCCTTCCATCAGCTTCTCAAAGTTTTCTTTTCATTGTTCCAAAATGCCTATGTTAATTCATTTGTTTAAAGAATTACTCTCTTTTAAGTAATATGAATTGCAATATTACCAAACACATGCAAAAATACATTTACACCCATACATATTTTTATACATATTTAAAGTACATACTGGATTTTGAAGAATTAATACAAAAAATTTAAAACATGCCAAATAGCTTACATAATTATCACATGTTAAATGGTAGTATTTTAGATATATTGTACCAAAATTAAGTAGATTTTTTTCTTCTTTAATATTTATTTTACTCTGGAATGCTGTTTTTTGTGAAATATATCACAGAAATGGTGTATTGCAGCACTCACTTTTGTGAAAGTTGTCCTAGAGACAGTGCCAAACCCATTGTAAAAAATGAATTTGGTCAGCCCTGGCTGGTGGCACTGGATAAGGTGCTGACCTGCAAACCCAAAGGTTGCCAGTTCAATTCCTAGCCAGGGCAACATAACCAGGTTGCAAGCCAGTCTCCAGCTAGGTCTGTAGCTGGAGGCAGGTGAAAGGCAACCATACATTGATGTTTCTCTCCCTCTCTCCCTTCCCCCTCTCTGAAAAATAATAAAATCTTAAAAAAAAAAAAAAAAAAAAAATGAATTTGGTTTTTGAGTCAGATCCTGCCCCCTCCAATAATACAACTCAACTTTATTTTAAGCTACCGGAACTACAACTTATTCTTTTTGGAGTTTTCCATCTTCAATAGTAGATTTATTTATTTATTTATTTATTTATTTAGGCTGTACACGAGTCTTATTTCTTTCAATACCCTCTGTTTTTCCTCTACATGTGTTTTACAAGTTGAACCCTTCAAAAATAATGGCACTCGCAGTGCTCAGTTGGACCCCAAAGTAGAAATTATTATGTCTACTAACTTGAGGTAAAAAATAAAAATCCCTAGGATATAAATAATTTTGTAGAATAAATTCTAGCTATTTTTTTAACTTGTGGTTGACTTCCTATGTGGTCCTAAACTAACCCCTGAACTATTTAAGAGTCTGTTGAGGTAGAGATTAGGTATGTTCACATTTCAATAATAATAAAGTTTACTATAGCATTCATTCCTTTTCCCAAGCATCCCCAGTTTGGGGGCCTTCATAACTGAAAATATATGTTTTTAGTAGTTTGCAACTTCCATCCAAATTGGTCTTCATTCTCAGCATCTTTTCTAACCTAAAGATTGACTGATTTCACAACACACCAACAACCAGTTGATTGCCATTAAAAACATAAATTGCTAACAAAATCTATATATTACATACCCATGAATAAGCACATATTTTGTAACAGTGAATAAGAAAGATAGCATGTCTTCTATGTACAACACATCCACATTTTCTTACTTTTTTCTTCCTTAACTGCATTGGATTTTTCTGAGTTATTTCAATTAACCTGATTTTCCCATATTGTAAAATGATTCCAACCTAAGAAAACTTAACCTGCAGCAATGCAGATACAAGTAATATACAAAATTGTACCTTATTTAGTCAAATCTATTTATAACAAGGTCATTTTAAAGCATTCATAAGTTAAAGTTGGTTCTTATCCATTCAGCTGCCCTATGTCTTTTGATTGGTACGTTTAATCCATTTACCTTTGTACCTGTGTTTCTGTCTGTCTCTCTGTTTCTTCATCTTCTTAAAGCCGACCCTTTAGCACCTCTTGCAATGCTGGTTTGGTGGAGATGTATTCTTTTAGACTGCTTTTGTCTGGGAAGCTCCTTATTTCACCTTCCATTTTGAATGAGAGCCTTCCTGGGTAGAGTATTCTTGGTTGCAGGCCTTTGTTTTTCATTGCTCGAAATATTTTTTGCCATTCCCTCCTGGCTTGTGTTTCTGTTAAGAAATCAGCTGATAACCTTATGGGAGCCCCCTTGTATGTTATTAGCTGTTTCTCTCTTGCTGCTTGATATGTTTTAAATTTTAAATTTGTTGCATGTTTTGCACTATGTGAAAGATGACATTGGGTATTGGCACAGCACATATGACAACTAAGAATTTCTTTCCCATAGTTATTGTTTAGATTTATTCAATCTGTGTAGGTTTGCAAGACTCCCTATTGACATCCTCCGCAAAAAAATAAAAACCAAATTTTAATACCCAGTTCATTCTTTATGGGAGGAGTGAACAAAATAATTTATGCTATATTCTGTTATTACTGGTAAGATTTTTAAAATTGACTCTTAATGAAGCTGTTGATAATTTTTAATCCAAACTTAGACTTTGCCATTCTCATTCTCATTCCTCTCTCTGCAGGTGAGTTCCCAGGGGCTAGAGCCACTCCAGCCACTCTTTGCTCAGACCCCAAACTTCATTCCCATTTTCACACTCGTGACCTCTGTATTGTATCTTTTACCTAACGTGTTTTGTAAAACATTTATTCACACCCCCAAACCTCAGTTGTCTCATGGGTAATATGGTGTTAGTAACAATATAATACAGTAATGGTATTAAACAAGTTCCTGTTTAATACCATGTCTTCAACCATGTGCAGAAAAGTTAAAAGAAAGGTAGCACGACACTTAGAGAGAGAAATGCTAGCTCCTGCACTGCCTCATGCTGCTACAGAAGCCAACCAAGCCAGGCAAATGTCATGTACGGTTTGGTTTGCCGTCCTCTGGGGAATCCTGAAGATGATCAGAGAGTCCAGTTCCACAAAAACTTAGTTATTAATCTTTTAAAAGATGGATGCTTATGTATGTAGAATAACAGAATGTACATTTAAATTTTAGAAATCTCCGAGAAGCAAGGGATAACGCTTTGGCTGAAAAGCACCGAGCAGTGGTGGCTGAAAAGGATGCTATAGAAAAACATAATCAGCTCTTAGACAGGTAAGCAGCCTGAAAGTAGGAATGTTAAAACTCTTCAGTTTTTGTTCTCGTGACTTTGATTTTAATAATTGAAATATGATACACATGCATTATTTTTGTAAGGTCTAATTTTCTTCATACATTGAAACAAGATAAAGAGCAATTGAGTCATACCGCAGAGTTTCCTAATACCATTCTTATTGATCTTAGTCACTACTCTTTAAGAGGCATTTACTGATTTCTGTCATGTTAGTTTAGATTTGCTCTTTCTGGACTAAAACTACATGGAATCATACAGTATGTTCTCGCTGGTGTCTAGTTTCTTTCACTCAGTTTTCTGCCATGTTTCATCCATTTGTTTTTGCATCAGTAGTTCATTCCTTCCTATTGCTGGGTATGAATGTATGTGCCACAGTCTGAGTATTCATTCACCTATCAATGCATATTTAGGTTGTTCCCAGTTTTCAGCTATCATGAATAAAGCTGCTATGGACATTTTTTTATACATGTGTTTTTGTGGGCATATGTTTTTATTTCTTTTTCTTGAATAAATATGTAGGAGTGGAATTGTTAATCATAGAATAAATTAATGAAGATGTACATTCCCCAGTTCATTTTTTAAAAAAATTTATGTTCTGGTTCATGTGTAGGAGGGAAGGGAAGAGAAAATGATTTATTTTTCATTTCTTAATACAATAGTAAAGGATATGTAATAGCCTAATTAGAAGGAAAATCACTAATGAATATTAAGAAAACTATCATTACCTCATTGAACACTGAATTTCTAGTGGTTTGACAATGTGGAAAGTAAATAGTGCTTAACTTATTTTTTGAACTTTTTATTTTGAAATAAATTTCCACAGAAAAGTTACTAGTAGATAGTACAAAAAGTTTTCATATACCTTTGACATACTGGCAAACTTTGAACATAAGCTAAATGAGTCATTTCATTGTTAAATGCACACTTGCAGATTTATTTGTGATTTAAACACTACATCAAACTAAAAATTGAGGCAAGTCTTTATATAATTTCCCTATCTTTAATTTTTTAGATTGTTAAAATCCTTTAGAATCACTCAAATTGTTATACTTCTAAATGCACATCAACTTTATAAACTTTATATAAAGAACTTTAATAAATGTAATATTGAAGAAATATTTCTTATAATGTAAGAGTGTGTCTAACTCCAAAGCTCTTAAATAAAATAAATGTCTAAATGAGCTGTTTTTGTTGGAGTGCTATTACAACCTGTCTTTAAACTTAGCTTTTATTATGTATAACCCTTCTATTTATATATCTATATGATTTCCATTAAAGATTTACTTGGCTTTTTTGTTGATGTTTTTGAATATGATAAATTTAGTAATAGCTCTAGAATAATATTTATGAACAAACTAACAAACTTTAAAAGAAAGCATAAGATTTTAGCTAGTAAACCAAGCAAAATTTCATAACTTGCTCATAAATCAGACCTTAAAGTGGGTTACTTTATATTTACACTAAACTTTGCAACCTTCTTAACACCTAAAATTCTTCTTTACCTGTTGTCCAGAGACTGGTATTTATTCTAAAGGCTATGGGATACTTTAGTATCTAAAAGTCTCTTCTAAATTACTGAGAATTCAACTATTTAATGCTTCCTAAGCACATAAAACAGTGTCTATAGTAAGTAGTACTATAGAAATGTTTGCTGAGACTATAGAAATGTTTGCTTTTATTATTATAAACTAAGTTGTTCAACTATTTCTGTTATTAATCTTTACTAACTGAATTTTCATTATTCAAAAATTGGTGTCTTTCCAAATCATTTTCCACTAGAATATTGAATAAAATGATACAGCTCATTTTTAAACTGTCAGAGGAGAGGAACTTTAATTCTTTGAAGTGATAGTAAAAACTGTTTATTCAGAGCCTGATATTCAGCCAGCCTTTCATACTTGCGATAGTTTTAAATCAAGGCAAATAAGGAGAAAAAGAAAGTTTTTCTATACACATTAGAAATAATTTGTGGTCAGTAAATAACTTTGATGCTCACACCTTTAGAGGACTTTAGGGGACCAAGCCTTTATTGACAGAATGAATGAGAGTAATATCTGGGAATCTAAAACTCAAAACAAGTGTGGGCTTTAACAAAATGCTTTAAACAGCTAAAGGTACTTGTTTTTTATTTTTTTAATCTCTCTGCTGCTTTAAGGCTATCGTGTTGATAGATGACTTCCAAAAAGGAGGATTCTAGATGTCTCTACAGTTTCATTCTTTCTTATAAATTCAATACAATCCATTTTAAAATTTTAAGATTTTACTGAAACTTGAAAACTCATCAGTCCATGAAAACTGACTCCAAAAGTCTGTTTCAGAATTGGCATGGCTATTCTTGTGCTGTTGTACTTTCACTCTTCCACATGAGTTTTTACAGCTATATTTTCACGCATTATGCCTATCATCCGTCCAGGCTCATTTTCGAGAATGGTGTACAAAGAGAACTATTTTTTAAATGAAAATCTCGGGTGTTTCTTTTTTTTAAGTTAAACTGTCCATTTTATGGGAATCGTGAAAGCAGCAGCAAGATTTTTTTTAAGTCTACACTCCAGCTTCCTCTCGAGTTGGGTGGTGGCCGAGCAGGTAGGCCTTTGGGATCCTGGTAAAGGGGAGTGAGTTAGGGCTGCACTTGTGTTAAGCAGTGTGTAGTCCCTTTTGTTTTGTAGTTAAATTATTGCTAGCCATTTCCGAGTAGCAGAGACTTCCAGGAACACTCTTTATCTGTGGCGCCTCACCCCCACGTGTGGTGGGAGATAATGTGTTTCAGGCATTGTTGGCCTCTCTTTTTCATCTTTCTTTCTTTCCTTCTTTCTTTCTTTCTTTCTTTCTTTCTTTCTTTCTTCTTCGTTCTTCTAGAATGGGATCTATTAGATATAGGATACAAAATAAGACCCATTCAGAACTCTGTTTATTCATACAAGCTTTCCCACTTGAAACCTAAAATCACGCTATATCACAAATGGCTAGGAAAGAATAAAAAGATGCACAGCTTCCACAGGCACCCATGTCCAGCTGGAAGGTGCTGACCGGGTCAGATGAGCCATTTTCCCTGGAGGAGCTGCTGTTGGCTCTCCCACGGCAGTAGGTCGGCACTACAGCCTTCTGGACCCGAGGCCGCTGTCGGGAACTCCGCAAGCGTGTGACTGGACAGAGCTGCTGGTTGAGAGGCAGACCACTTCCTCCCTCTGTGCGTCCTTCAGTTGCTGCTCCCTCAATTCCTGCTCCTGCCCCAGCCCTGCTCCGCTAGTGCCCGAGAGAACCGAAGCCCGGTGGAGAGGCTGACCCAAAACCAGCCGGGGGCAGTATTAGCTTGTCCAGGAAGCAACAGCTCTTCCTCAGATGCGCATGGGTCCCTATACTCCTTCAAGCTGACGCAGACAGGGAGGCAGAGCCACAACTGAGCAAAGGGCCCTGCAGTGCCTTCTGCTTGTTAGCGGTGAGCTGGGAGCGGTTGGTGGGCAGGTGCACGTCTAGTCAGTCTGTACTCTGTGCCTGCGCAGCCGCCTCCGCTTGTGCTGCTGATGCCAGAGATCCTGCAGAGGAAGCCAGAGGTGTTCACATGAGGCCACCTCCTGCTGTGAGCGTGCACAGTGCCAAAATGCAAGCCAGAGACCCCAAAACCTTGATTGATGCCCCAGGTCAAATGGGTCCTGTTGGGCTCAGGCAAACTTTCCATGCTCAGAAAGTTTGTAATGTGATGCAGTCATTAAACGTAGATAGCAGGTCAATCTCACCTGTAATCATACAGAGGTTGTACCTGTCGGCATCTTCCAGGTATTCCTCAGTGAGTCTGGGGAGTAGATGTTTCCCATAGGATTATGAGACTTGATGAGCACAAGGCCTTTGACCTGAAGGCTAGCCTCAAGCAGGGCTTTCTTCAACTTGTCCACAATCAGATGGAACGGTTGGATATTCACCTAAGTAATCTCACTGTCCAGGCAGACCCGAATCAGCTCAGCTTTCACATACAGGTGGGAAGCATTGGTGAAGCCAGCATAGAAGGGGTGGTCAGAAAGCCTCACCTGGATGGTCAACGAGTAGAAGACAGCAGCAGCCACATTTTCTGCATCAAGCTTGGCAGGTACCTTGTAGTAGTAGGTACTTGCCACTTCTGCCCTGGTTAAAATATTGCAGAAGGCCATTAACAATGTGGTTCATGTCACCCCAACTCAGCCTTTCAGTCCTCAGGTTAGTGTAGAACTTGTTCTCACTGATGCCAAGGTTAATGAAACCTGAGGTGTTCTTGTCCATGTGGTATTTGTCTCGTTGGTAGATCATGTCATCTTGGAAGCTGGGGTGATATAGCAGAGATGTCAGCCCCATGGTTGGACAGATTATGACTGACAAATGCAGCTTCTGAACCACTCACTTGGTGACTTACCTGGTCAGGCCTCCCACGTTTAGCATCACCCATAGAGTCCAGAGAAGAGTGGATCAGATGGAGCTTCAAGCTTCTTGTGGCCCCAGACTAAGGCACTGACTCCCTGGCTCATGAGTGGCCTAGGGTGGCTTCCTGCTACAGGTGCCTGGTTGCCAGCTGAATGACGGGTCTTTTATGGCCTGCTGCAAGCAAGTGCAGGATCAGCTCCTCCGCTGGGTGCAGGGCCCTGGTTTCTGAGGCCCTGGCCCATCATCTGGCCACGGGGCTTATGAACATTGTCTGATGGTGACTCAGTCTTATTTATATTGGCCTTACTAGGCTGGCCTAAACTTTTCAGAGGGTAAAGTGAGAGTGTTCTGAAAAATGACCTCTTTATATTAATACTAATCTGTAGACATATTGAATCTGTGGTGCATATTGAAAAATTAAGTGAATAAGAACAATCAAATGTATCAGGTTACTGGGGTACCCAGCAAGGTGAAAAAGGAATGTTGGATTCATACTTCATACTTAATACTAGGATAATTTCCAAATAGATAAGCTATTTATATGAAAATCATTAAAGTACTGGAGAAACCATAGGATGTTTTCATAGTCCTGGATTGCAGAACACTTTGGAATTCAGAACTTGTAAAAGTAAAGATTAAAAAACGTAGCTACTTACAAATGAAAAATGTTAGTGTTGGAATTACTACCATAAAGAAGGTCAAAAGACAAATGCAATCTGGGAAAAAATATTTTCAACTCCTATCACAGCCATGTGATTAACTTCCCCACAGGAAGGCCCTCCTACAGATCAATTATAAGTGAAAATTAGATTGAAATTAAAACTAGGTTGTTTTTTTTTTCCAACAAAAGTAAAATACACCGTGTTTTCATGGGTGTGGAAAAATATACAATCTCATTCCTTGTTAGCGGATTTTTAAATTGATACAACCTCTTTGAAGAGTAATTTAATAACCAGTCAAAAGAACAAATGCTCTTGGCTCAGGAATTTCGTTTCTAGTGCGTTATCCTACAGGTGTGCTTGTTAGGTACAAAGTGACATATGTAACTACTTATTCTTTATAACAGATTGCTGCTCCAAAAGATTGAAATTATCTCAAACATGCGTTGCCATTTAAGCAGTAACTAAAGTTATAGTGCATGGTTACAGCTATAGAATAAAACATAGCTATACAAAAGGAATCAAGTAGTTCTATATTCAGACAAGGAAAAATCTTTAAGATATGTTGTTGGGTGAAAAAAAGGCAAGGTGTAGAACCATATATATGTACAAAATTTTTTCACTCAGGAGATATATATATAAATATATATGTATATATAGTGTGTGTGTGTGTGTGTAAAATCTGTAGATAAATATGTTTGTATTATATATATAATGCTGTCATTTCTATATAAATTTAAAAGCAATTCAATACATGCATGTATATTTTATGTTTTGGTGTAATTGCTTATGTGTATATAAACACTGCTTATGGAATAAGAAATTGGGTGGCTGGGGAACAGATGTTTATAGATGGATATAGTTTTTTACCATATCTTTTTTGTTCTATTTAAATGTTGAAATTTGTGTCGTTTCTTGGCCTTTTGGCTAAGATCAAGTGTAAATATTGAAATTTGTGACACTTTGAACCTTTCTTTGAGAGTTGTTTTCAGGCTTAGATATAATAAAATGTTGTAAGTGCATGTCTTAGATTGTATACTCAGTAAACAGCCATGTTTGTAGTGGCTTTGAAGATCACTATTGGAGAAAGCAAGATGGCCCAAGAGTTCTAGGATGGGCTGTCCTAAGAGTAAATCAAAGCAGATTGTATTTCCATCTTTAATAGGGATATGACACTGTTAAAACATAGAAATTAAATTAGTGTACAAGTGATTTGCCAGGACTTTCTATTACACCCTTCCAAACAAGATGGGGAGTGTATGGGCACAATTCAAGGTTAGGTAACTGGATTCCTGACTGCTTAAGGGCTTTACCTAGATGTTTCTAGAGAATCATTAATAATCAAGAGGTAGATTTGTAATGGCCATTGGTAATACTCTGTAGTGTTATATTATTGCATTTAGCACTATATTTCTACATTTTTGCCAGCAATTTGAGTAAAAATAGAAGTACCTTATATCAAATTTTGATATAAGACAGAGAATAATAGCAAAGAAATTGAATTGCGGAATGAGGATCCAACTAGGTCATTTCAAGCAGAAATTAATGACCTTAATGAAACATGATGAGAAATATAACATCATGCACTTGGGTCCAGAAAACCTGAGTTATTAATACAGGTAACATCCATATAAAATGGCACTTCTATATCATGATTTCGCTCTAACATGGTTCGAGAATTGGGGAAAACCCTCATATAACATGGCACTCTAGAACACTGTTTCACTCCAACATGGTTTGAGAATTAGAGAAATTCCTGAACGACACAATGTAGTAAGAGCTTTTAAGAGCAAAAGATACCTCATTTGAAATTTTTCATTCAAGCATGGATGTCAGATCAGTTTTGCCTGCAGAATTTTTAAATTTATTAGAATTTTAAATCCATTTTGTTTGTAGAGTATTAAGTAGTAACAGATTTTTTACAAAAAGTACGAGATAGAAGTCAAGGTAATGCTGAAGAAAATTCAGAGGATGAAGATATCTTGTCAAAAAGAAAATGCCCTGAGTTAATGGTGCTTATTAATGATGATGAAGAAAACATTATTTAATACATATTAATATGTTATACCTTTGGTGAAAATTGCTTTAATAAAGATATTTCTCTTAATTATAAAAATATAATAGTGTTATTAATTTTTGGAACCTAACCCCCTTTTTTGTCCTAGTTCTTTGTTTCATATAACAGGGCATTTTTTAAGGAACCTAACAACCATGTTACACGGGGATTACCTGTATAATTGAATTGAAAGATGAAAATACATGCTTAGAATTGAAATGTGAAAGTAACCTGGAAGATTCATATATGGATATATTATCCTACAGTAATAGAAGTTGTATCTAGAATTTGGTTGGTAATTACCTTATCTATAGAATTATGCTGGGATCTGGACACCCAGGCTTTAAACCCAAGATCTTAAAAGGGAAGTGACCTAAACTAGAAAGATTCAAAAATAACCTGAGTGCTAGATTATAACTGTCAACAAATATTTAAAGAGTTCTTACATGAACATGGTGGTTTCCTTGCTTGGTAAGACTTAAAATAGTAGAATTGGGATCACTGGGTAAACATTAGAAGAAAGGGTAAAGGTAAACTTGCCATTGCGGCTTTCCAGAATACCTTGTCACCTAGCATTCTCCTTTGGTGAAGTGTTTGGGCATTAGCTGGACAAGTGTTCAGTAGGAATGTGCTTAAAAGCCCTGAAGCATCGAGTTAATAGCATGATGAGTTCGAAGCCCCTTTCAAACCTGAAATTATCTGTGACAACAGCTCAAAAAGGCTAATACATTAGTTGAGTTACCATGCAGAAGAAATGTTGAGCCCAAACTGTGTTTGAAGGTATTCTTTTTTAAAATCTCTGCACTCTACTTTTCTTGTGTTTTTTCAAAATAAAAACTTAAAGCTTAGGACTATTTGGAAAGGACATTATATATTTGTTTAATGTCCACTAAAAATTTTTTGAGTGTATATGCCTAGAAGTATTCAAACTCATATATTTTGGGAATATCATGTGTACTTTCGTATATAGTGAAACTCAAGGAAAAATATTTTTATCTTCAGAGGTTGAATTTTGAATGCTCAAATATATGATTCTGCTTTCTTGGTATCAAGATCACGATAAATAAATACATCTATTTGAATCTTTACATGGATTATGCTTTCCCTGAATTATGCTTTTTATAAATAAAGCTTCAGATATGCCCATACACAATTTCTAATCAGCTCTAATTAGTCTCAACATTTTTGTATATGTTAAAGGTTTTCTTTATCATGTGCTTCATTTAATGATAAAACAGTGTCATTATGAAGAAAAATGTAAGAAAATAGTATGCTACTTTTAAATATGAATGAAAAAGGCTTTTTAGTCAAGGACTTTAATTGTCTACAAAATAATGGACTTTTCTCAGAGAAGTAAAAGGCTTATGTAGACCCCTGACAGGTATATCTTGGTTGAGCATCATCCTGCAAAGCAAAATGTTGTGGGTTCGATTCCCAGTCAGGGCACATGTCTCGGTACCAGATTCAGTCCCCAGTCAAGGGGTGGGGCATACAAGAGGCAGCCAATTGATGATGTTTCTCTCCCTCTCTTTCTCACTCCCTTCCCTTCTCTCTAAAAATAAATAAATAAAAATCTTTACCCAAAAAAAAAAAAAAATCTACATATGTTTCCATTCAAGTTCAATAATTTACCTAACACTAAGTAACGAATCCAGTTTTCATGAATACAAACAGCTATCTCATGTCTGTTGCTTTGAATATTTGCATATTATTTCTAGATTTCATATTTTCATGATTCACATCATCATTGTAATTGGAATGCATAAACTCCTAATCCTCAATCCTATATTAAGTTACTCTTTTGTCATACTTTGTGAAAGAGAGCATATACAATAAATTTACTTTCGATGAAATTTTTAGTATCTGAATTTTTTGTTTTATAATTTACAAAATACTCTCACTAATGGGTTACTCTAGTAATTTTCTACAGTTTGTAGAAAATATGTTAAATTTTTCTCTGTTACTTGATTTCTCTTATTCCTGTAATATTCTTTTTTCCCATAGTTTTGCTTTATTTATATTGAAATTGTCTAGCCCCATGTTGTTCTAAAATTTTCCCTTGGCTTTTAGACTGTGGCTCCATCTGACATAAATTTGTCCACTTGTTTAGGATTATATCGCAGCTGTACTCATTACTTTCTAAATTACCCACAAGTGACTCCATTGCTCCCCCTGGTAAAGACTTTGGAATTAGTAGTAATGTAATGTACATGAAAGCATTATGAAATTTGTGGCTGAGATGAAAAATATCTTTTCCTTTTCAGTTTAGATATAAGGCTCTGAAAGGAACCAATGAAAAACTCCCATATTCAGATCACAATGTACAGATTTCATTTTATGCCACCTCTCATCTGTCTTTTTCTCTGTTGGGTCTTGATCTGATCTGAAATTCCTTGTCCCAGTAGCCCGGAGAGTCCTTTAACTATTTGGGATAATTTATTGCTTATAACTTAAGCATGTGTACTGGTCCTAAAATGATACACCTGTTCTCCACCTCCAAAGTACAGAAATGGCCTAGCATTATCAGCATATACTGTGCATATTTTGTTATGTAAATGGAACAGCTGCTGTGGAGAAACACTCTTTGCATACTTAATAAACCTCTTCTCAACTCTGAATCTGAATGACTGTCTCTCTAGGGATCAATTCACTTTTTACCTTCAAAACCACGTCTGTGCTCATTCATTCTATCTTGGTCTATATATTTTTAAAGTTCTTATTTTAAATAATTTCATACGTACACCAAAACTACAAGAATGGTACAAAGAACTTCTGTATATTTTTGATCTAGATTCACCCCTTTTTGACATTTTGCTTCGTTTGGTTTATCATCTTATTCTGTCTGTCTCCCTCCTTCTCTTCCTCCCTCATACACACATTTTTTTCTGACTAGTTTAGTGCATTGACTACACCACATACTTTTGCCTCTTCACAGGTTATTTCCTAGAAATAAGAATGTTGTCTTATGTAACCACAGTGCACTTTCAAATGTAGGACAACATCGATAGTAGCACTTTTACCCATTTTGTCATTTGTCCCAATAATGTCTTTTTATTCTTTCTTTCTTTCTTTCTTTCTTAAGATTTTATTCATTATTTTTAGAGAGAAGGGCAGGGAGGGCAGAAGAAAGGGAGAGAAACATCAACGTATGGTTGGTTGCCTTTCACCTGCCTTCAGCTACGGACCTGGCTGGAGACCTGGCTTGCAACCTGGTTATGTGTCCTGGCTGGGAATCAAACCAGTGACCCCTGGGTTCCCAGGCTGGCACCTATTCACTGAGCCACCAGCCAGGGCTCCCAATAATGTCTTTTTTATTACAGTTTTCTTTTGGTGCAAGATCCAGTCCCAAAACATACATTACTTCTAGTTCTCATGCCTCCTCAGTCTCTTTCATTCTGGAACAGTTCTTAATTTTTCCTTTCTATTTTGTTTTCATGACATTTGGTGGTGTGAGTGTGCGTACATGTGTGTTCTTCTTTCCTCTGGGACCTCGTCTTCTACTCAGCTCCCCCTGTTACTTTAAGAATGACCAGCAATGTTCTTAAACCCAAACCATACCTTTATGTCATAAACTGAGATTTCCAGCTACCTGATTGACATTTTCATTTGGCTATCTTTCTGGAACTTTAAATTCGGTATTTCTAAAACAAACTTTGTTTCCTGATACAATCACCCCACCCAAAATAAAAAGTTGCTTCAACTGACCTGACTTCTATACATTGTATTACCTTTTAAAGCTGTTTGAATCTTCAGAATAATCCTTTCCTATTGTTCCTATGTATAGTCATAGATACATTCTACTCTAATAGTATCTAAAATTCTCTTTATCCTGGATTAGCTTCTTGCTTCTTGACTGGTGTCCTGTTGTGCTTGTATATAGTACCTCTTAATTGTTGCTCCATCTCTCCCCACTCAGTTAATCCTCTTGCCCAGACCTGTTTCTCATCCCATAGTTTGGTGTTCTGACGAACACCATTTGCCCAGGCACTTGAACGAGAAAGCTGGTAATTCACAACTACCTTTTCCTCATCTCTTCCATTTATTCAACCAACAAATAATTATTGATACCTCCCATGTGCCAGTCACTGTGCCAGGTGCTGATATATATTAGTAAATAAACTGGAGAGTAGCCCTGCTGAGAATCAGTTGAGGGAAATAAAGTAAACATGTAATTATTGTAATTATATGTTTTGGTGATTGCTGTGAACCAGGTTGTGTAAGGAAGAATAATGGCTTGGGCAGGATTAGCCATGATAACTAGTCAAGAAAGGCCTCTCTGACTCGTGTGTGTGTGTGTGTGTGTGTGTGTGTGTCCAATTCTAACAGTGTATTAGAATTGTTTTAAAGTAGTTCAAGATCTCGATTATTTCTCTGTAAAGATTATGTGTACATAAAGAAGAGATGCTGGAGGGGAAGGAGAGTGGGGAGAAGAGAGGGGAAGGAGGGGGTCAAGTATATGGTGACAGAACGAGGTTAGACTCCACTGGAGCGCATCCATTGGAGTAAATAGATGTGTTCTAGTGTTGTACACCTGATATGTATAATGACGGTGGTTACCCCACTCAGTTTAATACGCACACACACGCATTTTTAAAAGCAATTTGCTCAAGAGCCTTTCTGTAGCACATTTTTGAGATGGTAAGTGCTGTTGTCCTACTTTGGGTTACAAGCGGAAGCTCACACTGCTCAGCCATTGCCAGGAGTTATGGTCACAATTATAAAATGCAGTTTGGGGTCAGCGACAGTTTCTAGATGAAACTTCTTTCTGGGTGACGGGCTCACAATGCAAAAAAATTCTAGATAGAGAAGCACAGGACAGTTACTTCAGTAAATTGTTTGCTTCAGTTTCTGATCAAATAATTGATGAAATAAGAAAAAAAAAACACTCAGAAAATTTAGACAAACTAGAATTCTTAAGTACTTTTTTGATTGAATCCAGCTTAAGGCCACATTATGAAGTTGTGATAAATATATCTTTAAGTATGTGGCTCATTAACTAGCTTAGAGTGTTGGTAGTACTCTAAAATGGTTACCATGGAATGAAAATCAGGTAAAGTTAAGCTTTTTAAAATTTTGTTAAGTAAATGACCCTTTTTAACATTATCTTGAAAAAGTTGTAGTTATGAGCTCTTTTTACTGATAGAAGGTACTTAAGAGAAGAAAAGTTCTCAGTAGCACCGAGGTTTCAGGTTCCTTCATCTTAAAGACCTTTTTGGAGGGTCTGCTCAGGAAAAAAGGACAGGTGAGTTCCGTGGTCTGTGCTCAGCCTGCCTGGCTGCCTCATACATGTGTAATTTTGACTCACAAGAGAACAGAGTAGACAGAACCAGTATAAATGTGTAGAATTGGTAGAAAAAGCACTCAAGTGCATGCCCTCCTGGTGACATCAGTAGCACCATGAAGGAAAGCACATTGTATGTCTACACACTTCTTAGGATGCTTTCTTAGAGATCTAGAGCTGTCATTGGCCATTGTGCCAGCAAGAAACTGAACCAGCAAGAAAGAGAGATTATACAGCTTTCTTTATAGGCAGCCGCTCTGTTGCTCTGGGGGAAATTTTCATAGATTTACATTTGGTAAATATATCCATGTCCAAAAAAAGATATGTAAAAAAAGTTGGAATGCCAGCCGACTAAGTCAACTCATAAAACCTTCAGTTAAAAGTAAGATATTTTCCACGATTATTTTAAAATATGATGTTTACTGGAAGGAAAGTCCAGAGAATTACCACAGATGAAGTGTGAGTGTATTTCTCCCACTTGTAAATGAGCTCTTATTTCCTACACTGTATATTCTGGTCCACAATGAGTCATTTTCAACATGTTTCAATTTAACTCCTAATACATTTTTAAACTTGGCAGGCATATTTAGATGAACATTACTTCCAGTTTTAGAGACGGCTTCTAAATTATACTTCAGCATTACAGTCATCATGAAAAGTTCTTTCAGTTAAAAGGAAACAGGATTGATTGAAAGAGTATGTTTTGGGGGAACAGAAAGAAAAAATGGCTACCATGGAATGCAAATCAGGTAGTTAAGCTTTGTAAAATTTTGTTAAGTAAATGACCCCTTTTAACATTATCTTGAAAAAGTTGTAGTTATGAGCTCTTTTTACTGATAGAAGGTACTTAAAAGAAGAAACGTTGATTTATCTCAGATAATGAAGTTAATATTTATTGATCTCTTACTATGCCTACTAATATTTAAGAGTTTAATATGTATTAATGTTTTTAATGCCTGCATAATAGGTAGTATTTTATTTTCTATAAATCATTCAGGCATTGTTTTTATTATAACAAATGTGCCGGTGGAGCGTGGCACACTTCTGGGCATATAACTAGAGCTACATGGGTGTTTTTAAAAGCTACTGACTTTATGGGAAGTTTTACCTATTGCCAGTTCTTGAATCTTCTGGCAGATTTCAGTTGACCCACCTGTCCATTGCTAATAGTTTAATATTTTTTTATTTTTATTAATGGTTTTTATACTGTGCTTCAATATTTTTAACACTTTAAAAGTTCCTGAAAGTTTAGAGTTGGGAGGAACATAGATCATTGAACACGTTATACTCACTTTGCAAATGAGAAAACAGATCTGTAGCACTTAGACAACTTGTTCTCGGTTATATTGTTATTAGGAGTAGAGCTAGACACCTGTTCTCTTTGTTCCCATCCCAGTTGTTCATTGTGCCATCAATTGAGTCACACTTTTAGTAAACAGGATAAGAAGCACAGTATGTGTGATGTTATATTAAACAACATCAATAGATACATTTTTGCCCTCTAATATATGTATCAAAAATCATAACAAAATTCAGAATGATACTGTATTAATTTTCTGTGGTTGCCATGATAAGTTACCACAACCTTGGATGACTGCAAGCAACAGAAATTTATTGTCTCATAGTTCTGGATGCCAGAAGTCTTTAACCAAGGTGCCTGCAGGACAGCATGCCCTTTCACATTTCTAGGACCAGTCAGCTCCTTCATCCATGTTCTAGTGGCTCTAGACATTCCTTGGCTTTCTTGTCTTATAGCCACATCACTTCAGCCTCTTCCTCTGTCGTCACATTGCCTTTTACTCTGAAGCTTTTATAAGGATACATGTGGATGTTTCTAGGGCTTACCTGGATAATCCAGGATAGACTCTTCCAAAAATGTTTAACTTAACCACATCTGCAAAAAAACCCCTTTTTCCAAATTAAGTAGTATTCACAGGTTCTAGGGAGTAGGGTAGAGACAATGTGTTTTGGGAAAGGGCCACCATTCAACCTACTACATATGCCTTTTAAGTCATTTGAATTATTCAGTCCACCATGTGTGCCTTTTAAGTTATTTGAATTAGTATTTATTCAGGTCCTTCAATAAGGGTAGCATTTTATTTTTCAATTTTACAAGCAGAATTTTATAAGGTGTCATCTGTATAAAGTTGGATAATTTTTTTCAACCTACTAATGTGAATTTAGCAAGTTACTAACTCTTCAGCAAATAACACCTTAGAGATTCCAGACTCTACCATATGGTATATGATACATTTATTATGAACCAGAAGTCATCCTGTATGACTTTTAGTAATAAAGACATTGTAATAGTAACATTAAGGGTTAAAGAAACAGACTTGGACATTTTTAAGACACAAAATATCTAGCTTTAAGTTAAGCTATATTAACTTCAGTTACACCATTTTATTGCTTTTTTTCTATAAACAAGTTTTACCTTACTGTAATTGAGATTCATTCAATGAGTTCTTGAATGCTTTAATAATAAAATGACTATTTCATCTATTTTTGCTCAGCTTTTTCTTTTCACTGATCAAACTTTTAGTCCTTCCTGGTTTTAATAAATATTTATGTATATAACCTGTATATATGTTATATGCCACTTATGTGTTCACCTAGTTTCTCCTTATTTAGAAGCCACTATAACTAGATGTGAAGATATTCTCAATTCCTTTTATCGATTTAAGTGTGTTAATCTAAATGAAAGAAGAAACAACAAATACGTAATTCTATACTGCATAGAATTTAATGAGATTTATTATACAATTATGTTATTAATACATGTTAGCTCTTATTTGTTATCATCATTCAGTTAGTTGATTTTCAAAATAAGATGTATCTTATGTTCTCTTTCCAGTACCATAAAGATAGAGGGTTAGGAGCAGTCTCTGATCACATCAGGTGGAACTGTTTTATGCAAACAGATGACCTTTACTGTTACAAAGCTTTCTAAAGGAGGTCCCTTCCTCAACTTACTATTTATTTTAATTATTAGTAATTTATATTGGGATTGGGATTTGGGATTTCCCTTGTACTTTGTAAGTTTTTAAAAACATATGGCCCTGACTGGTGTGGCTCAGTGGATTGCGTGCTGGCCTGAGAACCGAAAGGTCGCCAGTTTGATTCCCCGTCAGGGCACATGCCTGGGCTGCAGCACAAGTCCCCAGTGGGGGGTGTGCGAGAAGCAGCCAGTCAGTGTACCTCACATCATGTTCCTCCCTCTTTTTTCTCCTTCCCTTTTCCTCTCTAGAAATAAATAAAATCTTTTTTAAAACCCATATGCATGCATTTTTTAAAAACTTAAAAAGGCACTGTGTTTTTATTTTATAAGTGAAAAGTGTATATTTTTATTAGAAAGTAGGAAATGAGTTAGTGCTAATGAGACAGAAAGTCAAAGCAGCTCTATCTAATACGTAGAAACAAACACAGGGAGGCTGCCAAATTGAGAAGACAAAGAAATATGGCCCAAATGAAAGAACTGAACAAAACTATAGAAAAAGAACTAAACAAAATGGAGATAAACAATCTATCAGATGCAGATTTCAAAACATTGGTTATTAGGATGCTCAAGGAACTCAGTGAGTACTTCAACATAAAAAAGATAGGCAGAAATGAAGGTTACGCTAAGTGAACTAAAGAAACATTTATAGGGAATCAACAGTGAAGTAGAAGAAGCAGAGAAACAAATCAATAATTTGAAACATAAGGAAGAAAAAAATAACTCAAAAAATGAGAATAGGCTAAGAAGCCTCTGGAACAACTTCAAACATACCAACATTCAAATAATAGGGGTTCTGGAAGGAGAAGAGGAAGAGGAAGAAATTGAAAACTTATGTGAAAAAATAATGAAAGGAAACTTCCCTAATTTGGTGAAGGAAATAGACATACAACTCCAGGAAGCACAGAAAGTCCCAAACAAGATGGATCCAAAGTAGACCACACCAAGACACACCATAATTAAAATGCCAAAGGTTAAAGATAAAGAGAGAACCTTAAAAGCAGCAGGAAAAAAGCAGAAAGTTACCTACAAAGGAGTTTCCATAAGAATGTCATTTGATTTAAAAGAAGCTTTGCAGGCAAGAAGGGACTGGCAAAAAGTGTTCAAAGCGATGTAAAACAAGATTACTCTACAACCAAAATTACTCTCTCCAGCAAAGCTATATCATTCAGAATGGAAGGGCAGATAAAGTACTTCCCAAACAATGTGAAACTAAAGGAATTCATCATCACCAAGCCATTAAATGAAATGTTAAAGTGACTTATTTAAGAAAAAGATCAAAATGGTGAACATTAAAATGGCAGTAAAGTGACAACTATCAACAACTGAATCTTAAAAACTAGGCAAACATCAAAACAGAAACAGAATCATAGACATGGAGATCACTTGGAGCATTATCAGCTGGGAGGGGGATGGGGGAAATAGGGGAAAAGGTGCAGGGATTGAGAAGTACAAATTAGTAGGTACAGAATAGACAGATGGATGTTAACCGTATAGGAAATAGAGTAGCCAAGGAATTTACATGCATGACCCATGGACATAGACTAAGGTGAGGGATTGCTGGAGGGAATGGGGTGGGGGGTACCAGGGAGAGAAGGGCAAAGGGGGAAAAAATTGGGACAACTATAATCGCGTAGTCAATAAAATGGGGAAAAAATAAACAGCAGAGCTTAAGTGAGGCTGAATATCTTATTATTAGAATTCAGATGTTTTCTTTTAAATTTACTGCCATGACAAGTATGAATTTTTATTAGCTAGATTATTCATCGATACTCTATGTAATTAGCCTAACATTTCTAAAATTTTCGTCTAAAGTCAGAGATCGAATATACTCAAGAAAATACATCTCCCTGCCTCAGGGCAAATGTGTGCCTAGATCATTTAGTCAGATAGGTTGTCCATATGTAAACTTGTAAAGGAACTCATGTACCTGTTAATGACAATGAAATGTTAACTTTGAAATAGTTTTTCAAAGTCATTTACAGGAAAATCAAGGTACGATTAATAGCCTGTCATTTATGAGAAGGGAATGTTCTGTATGTTAATGCCACAGAACACATCTATTCTTATTTGTCATCTTTTGCCATTAGTTAAACTCTGCATTTGACTCAAAAGTAGGTCAACAGGTATTTAAACAAGAAGCGTATATTGTAAAGTTCAATCATTTGTATATAGTAAATACAGATTGTTTTAGCCCAAAGTAAAACCAAAGTTGGAATCTTTAACTTAAGTGCTGGTATCTAATTTTTGAAAATTAGGACTCGATCAACTGAATGCTTCTAAAAGAAAAGTTTATTTGCCAGTTTTCCATGTTCCACCTGGTCTCCAATATAGCCAATACGCCTCTTTTTATCATAGAAACTACCCTTCCCCATCGCTATCAATAGCTCTCTTAAACATTAAGTATTCTACTTAATGAGAAATTTGTAAACTCTGCCTTTCTGCGAGTTTATGGATCAGTTTTTACTCCACAAATTTTAGGCAGTACTGCATTTGCCAGTAAGTTCAAGCAAGGCATATTGAAAGATTATGGCTCCTTAAACCATACATACATCTTTGATGATAGCACTAGAGCACGGTTGAATTAAATTATGCAAACTTTTCATGAGCTTTCAATAAAAAGATTAGCAGGAGTAATCTGGGGGGTTTATTTGGATAGAACTATATAAAAAGGTTCTAGCTTTTTCTCTTTTTATGACATTTATAAAAATTAAATGATTTAATTATATACACAGGTACCATCAGAAATGCTATAAATTGGTATCTACATAATTATAAGTACGGTAGAATTCCATATAGTTAAACTCATTTTCCTTTACCATTTCATAATAGAATGTGGTGGAAATTAATCAGCATGACTGCCTCTTCCTCATGAGAGTTGAATCTTCGTAGTCCAATTCTGTGAACTGTTTTCTGCTTCCCTTAGTGTTTTAACATGTGGATGAACCTAGGATTTTTTTCTTTTTTTGTCAGCGCCAAATGTTTAACATTGCTTGCCTTAGTTTTTAAATGAGAGCGAACATTATGAACTCTGCACTTTACTGTGTACATCAAAAGGCGAAAGAGAAACATTTCTCTCCCCATGGTTTTAGTGTAAAAGGTGGAGAAAAGTATGTTGTGCTTTAATTGATCTTTGGTAGAGTGTGAACTAATAAAGAGCTAAAATATTCCTCTGAAATTTTTCCTATGATAGGATAAAAATTATTCAATTCAATATTTATTGAGCCTTTGTGCATGACAGAGTGGAAGTTTTTTTTTTTTTTAATTTAAGACTGTTTCCAAAGAGCTGAAAGAATAATTGTCTATGTATATTTATATTTTAAAGCAAAATATGTCTCTTAAGGAGTCTGTAGTGATATATAAACATCACTATTTTAATAGAGCACTGAGAATGACCTTTTAGAGGAGGTGGTGTATGGAACATGCATTTATTTTAAGGAATGAATTTGGGTGTGCAGATTATTCTAAAGAGAATAATCCTAAATTCTTTGTTAGAGTTTTGGAGATGATTAAGTGAGAAGTACACACACAAACACAACAGCAAATACAAATCCAGTATAAAGCCCTGAGACGTTAAGATCCTTTCTTTCATATTGGTCTCTACACACGCTGACAAGGACTCATGCCAATTCAAGTTTTCTCTTAGAAAATGCCTTTATGGTTCATCTCTCTGACTGTTGATCGCAAGTCTTTCGTAACCCATTGACATTGGCCTTGGTTACCATAGCAAGTGAGAGAAAAGGAGGAGGAAGCAGGGCAAAATAATAAGTGTCAGTTTTGCACCAGCTGACAGAGAAGGATAGGGCATGGCAGAGTGTGGGAAGAACAGTGAGACCCAGGAGAATATTCGAGAAGGAAAGGCACTTCTTCCAAATAATAATGTAGTCTGTTTAAATGTTTAATTTTTATTCAATTCATGTTTATTGGGTTTCTTTTATTAGGTCCTTCATTATTTCATTTTTATCCCATCATGTTTATAGCCATAAATAGATAGTTAAATAGATACCTAGGTATGTAGATAGCTTCTGGAATTTTATAAGCTTTCTCATTTGATAAACAGATGTAGAAATAAAAATAGGATCATAGTATAACTGTATTGTTAACTAACTGTGCTAACAGACCTAATATATCTACTTGTTTAAAAATGTTAAAATAGACCTAATAAGCAGTTACTTAGTTTTTTAAGTCTAATGAGAGAAATTTAGAGATGGGAGAGCAGACCTAACGAAGTTATTTAGTTCTCATTGTTATGGTTTTTACCTTTGCTTCTGCTTTACATATCCTTATGATAGACTTGATTGTATTTGTATAGGTAGCCTAGTGAGTTGTTCTTGTATTCCTAAAATGGTATGTACATTTTGCAATAACTTTAACTCATTACAGAAGTTAGATATATCTAAGATATATATGACTTTGCTTCCCCTTTTGCATTTCTGTTTTTAAAATGTTTTTAGCCCTAGCTGATACGGCTCAGTGGATTGGTGCTGACCTTTGAACCCAAACATCACTGGTTCGATTCCCCAGCCAGGGCACATAATCAGGTTGCAAGCCAGGTCTGTAGCTGGAGGCAGGTGAAAGGCAACCATACATTGATGTTCCTCTCCCTTTCTTCCTCTCTACCCTTCTTTCTGAAAACAGTGAATAAAATAATAAATAAATAAATAAAATGTTTTTAGAATGTTGTCATGTCTCCTTCTGTCATGTTAGTCAGTAGCCAAACTACATTTTTAGGAACTCTAATCTTTCTTGTAGCACTGTCATACCTGTCCTGTAACCATTTTGGTGTTTTTTTGTTCTTCATTCCCTCTAATTTTTCATTTTAAACTGATGACTAAACCTGGAAATAATAATCCTAATTCACTGGCTTTATCATTTTTCAGAAAAGAATGCTCCTCATCAGATTAGTTTATGAGACTTGAGTGTTTTCTACCTTGGCTTGAGCTATTTAGTAATCTAAATTTTATAACACCATAAATAATTAATATGACTCCATTCATTCGGTACAGATTTATTAAGAACTTCCAGTGTACCAGGTAAAATATTAGATTCTAGAAATTCAAAGATACATTAAACAAGATCCTTGCACTTGAATAACTTCTATTTTAATGATAGGAGGCACTCTTGTGAGCATTGTACTTACATTAGTTCATTTAATTACCCAGAATTTAACATTCCCAAGACTATCCTCTTAAGATTTCAGTTCATTAGCTCTTAGGTGGTGCCTTGGTGTCCACACTTCTCAAAAGTTCCACACGTAGTTCTGATGGTTATACTGGTGGCACTGATAAAAATCAAGCTTACGAGTCATCTTCACCTTTGCGAAGAAAGAAGTCTTTCTCTCCTACCAAACTATCTGGATTTGAACCCAGGACTCTGGTTTCTGATTCCTATTCAGGAGTTTCCTCTAGTCATGGAATTACTTTTTTAACTCATTGTCGGAACACTGATTTGTATAGATTAAGTCAGGTTCATAGTGCTTACCTGCTAATAGGAAGTTGATCTATATTAATGGCCTTTTACAGTAGTGTGTGTGTGTGTGTGTGTGTGTGTGTGTGTGTGTAGTAAGTTGACTTTTTTCTTGGAGCTATACATTATGGAAAAACAGGGTAAAACCAGGATTAGCCTCTATTCTGCCGCTGTCACACTTGTTCCTATTGTTCACAAAACATCCCTCAAAAATCCTTTTTGGAATGATTTTTACAGATTTATTTATTTGTTTGTTTGTTTTTAGAGAGAGAGGGAGAAAAAGAGAGAGAAACATCAATGTGTGGTTGCCTCTTCTGCACCCCCAACTGGGAAACTGGCCTGCAACCCAGGCCTGTGCCCTGACTGGGAATCAAACCAGTGACCCTTTGGTTCACAGGCCGGTGTTCAATCCACAGAGCCGCACCAGCCAAGGCCAGACTTCATTTTTTAGAATGGTTTTAAATTCCCAGCAAAATTGAAACAAAAACAGGTCTTAATTCAGTTTTATGTATTTGAATTTTTTTTCTTTACTGTACCTTGAAAGCAACATAAGAAAGTTTGCAGTGCTGTGAAGCACTGGTATAATAAATACTCCGGGTTCGAAGGATGGTCCAAGTTGAATTTTTAAGTGTTTGTTGTCATGTTGCTGCAGAAGAGAAAACAGCTACTCATTCAAACACTGTCCAAATATTTCACTCTAATTTTATCTTGTACATGCTTTGATTTATTTTAAGGCAACATTCCTTTTGTTATATTTGTTTCATTTAAGGACTTTTATCTTCGCATACCTGCAGTATGTGCTTTTTGCCTTTATAAGGATGGCCAAATGTTACTACATACTGTTTATTTTATTAATAACAATACATATTTTATTTGATCATGATATGATAGATGCATCGAATTACTCCAAATACATGCTTGAAATTCTTATAAATCCATGGTACAGTTGTTAAGCATACTCAGCGTTTTTAGCTCTGCAAAGAAAGATCTTTCATATTCATTTAAGAATTCGTTTGTAAGCCAAAAACGACAGATGTTGTATTACAGCTGAGGAGTGAAGTGGTTGAAGAAATCATCTAAATGGCAGAAACACTTGGACAGATAACCGAATGCCTTTTGCATTTCTTTTGCTTGTCACGTAGTAATTATTGTTGCAACATTGGACCAATTACTAGAATTCTAGTAACTAATTTTTTCCTTATGAAATTTGAAATATGAAATATATATCAATTGTTCTTAATATGTTTTCCACCTTTGGAACTTTCACCAACCAATTCAGCATGCACCTATCAGTAAATTTTTTTCATTACATCCAGTGATTCTCCATCAGAAAACAAATACATCCCACTAGGAGAGTATGCTACACTCTAGAAAGCTGGTATGTTACCTGGATAACAGGAGATTCTGATCTACACTTCTTTCCCATAGATATGTAAATTGATATAACTAAAGAATATAATCATATTCAAATGTTAAAGATATAGTGACATGAAAAGTTATTTTTAAAGAAATATTTGTAGATGTTTGCAAATCTGCCTTTTAAACTTAGTTGTAAATTATGTTTATATAAATGTACATTAAATTGATGTCTTCTGAACTATATAAAACTACGTTAAAAAGTCTCTACTTTTTTAAAGTAGATTGTAGATTGGGTGGGGTAGAGCAGGGGTGTCTATTTCTGGGTGTAGAGATCATGTAAATATTTTCAGATATTAAAAAAAACAACCAACCAAAGACTTAATTTACCATTGATGATGCCATGAAAGTGCTTTATCTCTTATGTGGCTAATGACACTTGGTTGTAAGAATTTAAAAAGATCTCAGCCAAAATTATTTAAATAGAAAGTACTTAATTTTTCATTTTTTACATTGCTCATATCAAAAATTTTTGAGTTGCCTTTAGTAAAATTACTTTTTTAAGTCAAACTGTTTAATGTAAAAACAACTAACTTTTTTTTCCAACCTCCTAGCCCAGATATGTTTTACCTACTATAGTGATGTTGTTTCTTAAAGATATATACTTTCTTTTCTTTTTGTATAAGAGTAAATGTCCTTATATAATTTCGATATGTCCATGATAACATGTCTAAATATGTATATAAGTAGTGAGTCAAGTTTTTTTTTTTTTTAACACGTTAGAATACATGGCTCCAAATGATAACATCTCCCAGCAGAGCAGGCACAAATGGGTGTCGACACTTTCCCACACACACCCTAGAAGGCTCAGGGTGGCTCCTTTATAAAACAGTCCTCAGAGCAGCCCTGAATTGTAACGGCCTTCCTCTTCAAAGACGTTTTTTGTTTTTGGAAATTCAGACTTCATTCAGAGTATAACCCCTTGTATCAAATGGGTACTACTATTTGGTATAGGAAAATGAGGTGAGAAGTTGGGGGAATGCTAAATGTCTGACAATAGTGGAATAATTAAGAATGAAAAATTACAGGGACAAATAACAATAATACTTAGGAAAAGGGTTTAATAGCATAGGAAAAATTTTAAGTTATAATATGAGGGAAAAGGATAGAAACTTTCATATGAAGGGATGATTCATAGCAAACATTTTCATATATCAAATATTGGTGAGGATGCGGGGAAATCATTCATCATACATGTCTGGTAAGATTTAAGTTAATATTGCCAATGGAAGGGGCATTGGGAATTATCTGTTAAACTTTAAAGCCTTTGACCCAACAAATCCACTTTATCACACCTTTCTTAGAGACACATTCATTTGTCCACAGGAGATATTTTTTAGGATGGCCTTTGAAGTAATGTGTATAATTTTAAGAAGTAGAAACAATCTAAATGTTCATCAGTTTAGAATTAAATGAGTGAATTGGAATTAATTAAATGACCATGTATACATCGTGGCCAACTGAAAAGAATGAGGCAAATGAAAAGACTGAAGTACAGATATGGAGAGACCCGGAATATATTAAGTGAGGAGAAGAAGAAGTTACAGAGCACATATAATTGAAATGATACCAATTTTTTAGAAAGAGATTTCTCTTACCTATTCTTGAAGAATGCCTGAATGTCAGGGTGCCTAGTGGGTGTGGGGCCGGGAACGGTGCCTGCCCCCTACTGGGAAAAGTCTTGCATAGCTGCTGAGTTGGGTGCCGACGCCCATCCCTGCACACCTGATGTGTGGACTGGCCTTTCCAAAGACCCCCGGGTGGAATACTGCTCCCACCGCCATTGTTTCTGGCCTGTCAGTGATTCCACATGTCACAACTGGGATTGGGCCTTTTTGTAAAAAATCGGGGCCTCACTGACTGCAGGTACTATGGCCACTTCAGTCTGGAAAGCTGAGCTGTGAGCAGCTTTTTATTCTCCAAGCTGCAGGGCAGGACTGGCCAGACCTGGCGAATGAGCATTTGGTCCCAGGGCCTGGGATCCTCTGGTCCTGGGGGAAGGGGATCCCACAGTGTTTCCATGTAAGGTACGTAAGAAAGACAAAAGGCCAAATATTTTTAAAGTGGGAGAAAAACATCCAAGCACTTTAACTCCACTGTATCAAGTGAACTGATACAGCTCAAAAGTTTTGAGTTTTTTTTGACAATTAATGGTCAACACTGGAATTTTATATTGTTTTATAAAAGTGTAATAAAACTCATACAAATGAAAAGAAAAATACTGATATAACCGACTGTGTATAACATACATTGTTTTAAAAAAAGAGAGAAAAATCCTCTAGGAAGATACTCAGAAAACTAATAGTGGTTGCCTCTGGGAGGAGAAATGAAGTTGAAAGTGGTGATAAAGTCTTAAGTCTTTATTTATAATTTATACCTCAAGAATGGATTAGATAAATATCTTACAGAATTGAAAATACTTACTTGTTCAGAGTAGAGTAGAAGGAAATATATAAAAATGTAAATAGCAATTTTTATGGGCTTATGATGGATATTTTTCCTTTTTTCTGCATTTTCTAAAATTCTATATTATTTGTATAAATCAGCACAAATTAAAGACATTATTTTTTAAAACATACCAACTATAAATGATGAAACGGCATTCCTTATGGAGCCTATTAATGACCTCAGAATAAAAATGAATTAAAAAAAAAAATGAATTAAGCCCTGGCTGGTAGCACAGTCTATAAGGCACCGGCCTGCGAACCCAAAGGTCACTGGTTGGATTCCCAGCCAGGGCACATAACCAGGTTGCAAGCCAGGTCTCCAGCCAGGTCTGTAGCTGGAGGGAGGTGAAAGACAACCATACACTGATGTCTCTCTCCTCTCTGCCTATTTCCCTTCCCCACTCTCTAAAAATAATAAATACAACCTTAAAAAAAAACTTTAAAAAATTAATTCAGATTATTTATAAACAATGACAGGATTGTTTGTTCAAATATCTATTTCTCAGTCCTGTGCAATAATAGCACTCATCCTGATATCATCAATGCATTTGTTAAAAATTCAGTCTTTTTTCTACTATTGAAGAATTTTAGTTAATTTTTTTGGTTAAAACTCATGTAGATCAGACTCTAGCAAATCCATTGGTATAGTTTTGGTATATAATTTTAGCTGCTGGTTTAAGACACCAAGTTTCAAATCAGTGTAAAAGACTTCTGTTGCCTTCATATGTTGTTTTAGCCCTTCCTCAAAGTAAAAAGTCCTCTATTATAGAAATCTTAAATTTGATACATAACCAGTAAATATCTCTGATTAACCAATTAGTTAAGTTCTAACAGGTGTTAGTAAATCCTGGTATATAGGTCTTTGCCCAGATATCACCTTAGCAGAGAAATGTCTTCCCTGCCTGCCCTCCTTAAAATAGAACCACCAATAATAACCCCTGTCATTTTCTATTCCTTCACTCTATTATTAATTTATTTGAACTTATTAGCATTATCACTTTACATATTTTTGTCTATCTCCCATCATTAGAATGTATGCTTGAAGAACAGTGATACTCACTGATATCTTATGATACCTAGCACACAGAGATGCACAATAAATATTTTTAACTGAAATAAATGTTGAAGAAGGAAATATTCAGGTTAATGAACAGTTAACCTTATATAAATTAGCAGTTTTAAAGAAATTTTAAAATATGTACTTCTGTAGAAAGTATTGTCTTGTGTCTTATACTCACTATGCTTTAATTATGTAGTTGATAGAATACTAGTTACTATAATATTAGATAGATAATCTGTATCTACATGGATATAGATAGATAGTTATACAGGTAGATATACTATTGAGAGCGAGAAGAAAAAAACTTAAGAAATACTTGAAAAGTCAGTTGTTTAGTATTTTAACCTAAGATGACTAACTTTCCTCAGCCATAAAAACAGAAAATCCAAACAAAAAAGACTATTTTTGCTGCTGTTGTTCTCAGTTCTTAGTTAGAGTAAGTGAACCTTAGGATTTGGTTAACGATCATTCAGTGACTCATCCAGAGGCATTTTGAATATGTGATTCAGGTCTGGAAATGCAACCAAAATTCTCTGTAAAAAGAATGAAAATGGGTTTATTCTCTTCCAATTGGAATAGCAGGTACAAAGTAGTTAAGGTGTGGATTAGTTATTAGCTCAACCAAAATGGATAATTTAAGGGAATTGAATATCAGACTCAGTGAGGTCTTATTAAAAGGATAAGGTGAAAGAGGAGTCTGAAACACCTAAGTGAAGTGGGTAATTAATATCCCACCTACGTAAGCAAGATGGATTCTCAGTCAACTGTAGATGTCAGCCTCTGCCCTTCCAACTCCAGTTTCCCACAGCGAAACCCACCATCCACCCAAGGATTCCCATCTGGAGATTCAGACCCATCTCTGTTTCAGAGTTTCTCATCAGCCTCTGCCCCCTTTGCTTCAAAATTTGGAATTAAGTTACCCTCCTCACACAAAGGGTTTAGTGGTGCAACCATGACTGCCTGCTTCCATTGTAGTCTTCTAAACTACAGCATTTTCTCTCTGTTGATCCAAAATCTGTTGCCATGAGTATTCCTTAAGAGCAAGTATTTCATTCTATGACTTTAGATTACTATTTTTACAGTAACATGATATACAGATGAGCCTTATGAAAACTAGAAGAATCCAGTTACAAACATAGCATAGAGAATAAGCTAGCCAATTGTGAGAACTGGGATGAGATGCTTGTAAGGATAGTCGGAGATTTTGATTATACTTTAACTTTATGGAAATTTGACCTCTTTCCATGATGAATTAGATTATAAAATATAAAGTTGTTAACATATAAATAATATTTAGTTAGTTTAAATAAGATGTTCACATAAAGAGGATAAAAAATAAGATGAGTCAACACAGTAAACTGTGATTGGTTATATTAGCAAAACAAGTAAGAGGGAGTTACCTTAAACTCTCAAGAACTCACTGCTGAAACTGCTTTTGCAGTTCTAATGTTTCTTCAGCTTTTACACAGTTTAATTTAATAAATTACAATGATAATTGTTACAAAGGCATAATTATTTGAGGAAGATTCTTTCATGGTTTAAATGACATGGGAATAGGTTTATCCTTTAGAATTATCATTTGATTTATAGAATTATCATTTGTTTTGTCAATATCCTAAACTTAGGATTCTCAAATTTCATTTGGGCTATAGCATTAACATTAATGAAGTTTGTCAGTTTATTAAACTTAGTATTCTCAAATTTCTGGAAGATCACTATTGTTATTTAACTTTTCAATATTAGAAAGGAATAATAGTGCTAATATAAAACACTATTCAAGTGCCATATAAAGAATAAAAAGAACAGGTAGAATCGAAAAGCTAAGTTTTTAATTTCTTATTTGGAGTTTACATTGATTCCAGAATCACCGAAAGGGTCCTGGATCCATAAGAAGACAAACTTTGTAGCTAAATATTTTCAAAACAAATTATTTTAAAGATCAATATCACATTTTAAGTGACTTATCCAGAATTTATTTCAGTAATGTGATCTAGTATGTTCTGTAGTTTACCATACAAAGTAGGTATTGATTTCACACATTTTATACATTTATATTTATAAGACACTTCTTGAGCACAGGGACATTTTGATGTTGAAGTAACACATTTTTGAGTAAAATAATTTTTTTCTACTTCACGCCCTTGGGGATGGCTGTAATCAAAAAGGGACAATGAGTTTTCAGTTTGGGCCTCTGGAGAGATGGCCACAGTGCAGGGGCCTGGGGTGAATGTGGACGGCGACAAGCCAAAACTGAGCTAAAATGAGCCAAAGAGATGCCTGAAAGGTGAGAAGAAAGGAGCTCAGTGAGAAACAACTAAGCCAGGCCAATGGCTGTGATATGCATGCCAGGGAGGGGGGCCTGGACTTAAACCAATACTGCAAGCTCTGCAGTCCACCAACTAATAGTCAATGGGGAAGACCCGTCTGTACCCACACAAGCTCGTGTAGAAATCTCATTCACTGTATCCAAGAATAAGTCACCTGTGGCCTGGGGACCACCCGAGTGACATAACCTTAAAGGTAGCAGATAGAATCAAAGCCAAAAGAACTTCTGGGGAAAAGCTTATCTTTTATGGCTTTCAGCAGGGGTCAAGTTCCAAATCATGGCCAATTCCAGAAATTATAAATTTGAAACTTATATAATCAATTAAAGATTATATACAAACTATACTTTAGAACAGTTCTTAAAAGAATATGATGTGATAGTGGAAAGATCATTGCTATAGGGCCAAATATAGCTGGATTTTAGACCCAGCATAAAATATACTGGCAACTTCTTTTATATTTTAATAAATATAAAAATCATATTTTTATTTACTTATCAAGAAATAAAATTACATTTTATTGATTATGCCATTACAGTTGCCCAATTTTTCCCCTTTTGTCCCCCTCCACTAAACACCTCCACTCCCTCAGACAACCCTCCACCATTGTTCATGTTCATGAGTCATGACCATAAGTTCTTGGGCTCCTCCATTTCCTATACTGTACTTTACATCCTCATGACTTTTCTGTAACTTCCTATTTGTGCTTTTTATTACCCTCACTTCTTCACCCATTCCCCCTACAAGCCTCTCCCATCTGGCAACTGTCAAAATGTTCCCTATATCCATGAACCTGTCTCTGTTCTTGTTTGCTTGGTTTGTTTTGTAGATTCAGTTGTAGATATATAAGTATTTTTGCCATTTTATTGTTCATATTTTGGATTATTGTTGATCTTTTTCTTATATGAGTCTCTTTAACATTTCATATAATAATGGTATGGTGATGATGAACTCCTTTAGTGTTTTCTTGTCTAGAAGCTCTTTATCTGCCCTTCAATTCTAAATGATAGCTTTGCTGGGTAGAGCAATCTTGGTCTCTGCTTTTCAACTTTGAATATTGCTTGCCAGTATCTTCTAGTCTGCAAGGTTTCTTTTGAGAAATCAACTCCCCTGTAGGTAACTAACTGTTTTTGTCTTGTTGCTTTTAAGATTCTTGCTTTATCTTTAACCTTTGGCACTTAAGTTATGATATGTCTTGGAGCAGGCCTCTTTGCACCTATCTTGTTTGGGACTCTCTGTGCTTCTTGAACTTGTATGAAGCCAAGCTGTGAATTTAGGCTGGCTGCTGCTAGTGCTGGGCCAGGAGCTCACTGAGCCCAGGAGTTGCTTGTTTACTAGGATTTAAGAAGTTGTGAACCGTGAGCCAAGGCTAGGCATTCATATAAAAATGCAGCTTGGGTGGGTCCATAAGTTAGATGGGGTAGAGTCTCTGGGTCTCTCCAGCATGAGTCAAATAGTGTTAGCCAAGTTGATGGAGTCTCAGGGTTTAGAAAAGGGATATGGCCTGTGCTCATCTTTATGCTGCTGTGCCTTTCAGGCTGCTAACCCAGTGCTGGAGCTCAGAGGGGATGAATCTGATTAGATGAGTCAGTGTGTGGTTTGTCTAAGAGGAACTGTTTAGGGCTCCAGCAATTTCTTCCACTGACTCAATCACTGCTGTTTTTAGCAGCCAGAATTTGTGGGGACTTATCTTCCTGCCACTGGAACCCTGGGCTAGGGGGCCTGGTATGGAGCTTGGACTCCTCTGTCCAGAGACACTTCACTCAAATTTTTATCCACCTTATGTGGGTGAGAGACCAGTCTGTTCCCGTGTCTGTGCCCCTCCTACCAGTCTGTCTGGATGTGGTTTCTTTAATTTCATAGTTGTCAGATTTCTTTTCAACTCAATTTCTGACAGTTCTGAGTGATGGTTCTATATTTTAGTTGCAATTTTAAGGTGGTTGTATGAAGAGGTAAGCCATGTCTGCCTATGCTGCCTCCTTGACCAGTAGTCCTGCACTAGCAACTTCTACCTGTTAAAGAAGTACTTGATATTTCTGAGTCTCAGGTTTGTTATCTGCAAAACCTAATAGAGTTGTAGCAAGGATTTAGTGAGATGCCATGAATTAAATAAACTATGCTCTCTGCTTTCCTACCCTACACATACTCTGGCTTCTTCTTCCTAGAACACTTCCCACCTGTACCTAATCCTCTCTCACAAATAAACCTGTATGTTCCCACTGAACCCAGGTATGCTAATGAAACACTTGACACACTTCGTTGAATTTTCATGTTTATTTTTTTATCTTCCCCAGAAAACTAAGTTCTTTCAGGGGGATAATTTTTTGTCTTACCATTGTATACCTGGCATATTGACTAACTCAATAAACATTTGAATAAATGAATTTGAGTAACATATTTAGCATTATACTGGGTGCAGAACCGCTCCCTAAAAAGGCATAATGAGTCTATGCTTTGCTTTCTGTTAGGACATAATCAACCTGCAGCATTTTGAAATTTACAATATATGATTTATATGTTAAATGGAAATATTTTTGTTACAACTATGAAATGAAGAGAATTTTTCTTATCTTTATTGTAATAGACTATTTGTAGTTACATATTTATCTTTGTAATTTGTATATTATGTTTTCTTATAATATCCAAGTATATATATGTGTTCAAACTTAGGAATTTATTTTGGAAGTATCTCAAGAAATTGCAGTTTAATGTGCATATTTCATGCCATTCTTCTCCATCTGAGGTTAGAATTAGAATGAAATAGCAAGCTTGGAAGCAATGCTGTAAATTTAAGGCCTATGAAATATACAGGAATTAAATCATTTTAAGCAATATAACTGAAACTTGCTGTTACCGTTTTTTATTTTAAATGTTGTATGAAATAATAATAGGCAATAATTACCCTTGGATGAAATGTATGAAAATAAGGGGGCATTTGAAGAGGTTTAGTTGGTACATTTTGTTCTCTGGATTTAGCATACTTCCATACATATGCCTATCTAAATTATTTTACAAAAGCTTTGCTGAATAAGTGTTTTATTAACTGCATGATAAAATGAGGGTGTGGAAAAATAGAAGTAATGTTTATGTTCATATAAATCATCAATATTTCTTTAAAGTCTCATAACCATTCTGTTTCTTTCAGGTACAGAGAACTACAACTTAGTACAGAAAGCAAAGTAACTGAATTTCTTCATCAAAGTAAATTAAAATCTTTTGAAAGTGAGCGTGTGCAACTTATACAAGAGGAAACTGCAAGGAATCTCACACAGTGTCAGTTGGAATGTGAAAAATATCAGAAAAAGTTGGAGGTACATATACAAACTTTTCTTTCAAAATTAGCATAGCATGTGAGGTTATAATTACAAGGTCTATATCATACTGAGCTTTGTCAATATTTCTGTTGTGTATGAGAAAGGACCTGTATCTTTATTTTTTTAAAATCTCTTATCAAGAAGACCTACCTTCCTCTTCTAGAGAAATAGGTTTAAAAAATGCAAATTGCTAAGAAATAAATAACATGTGTTCTTTCTAATAATTTAGGAAATGTGAATTTGAACTTTTTTTTTTTTACCTTTATATATGTCTGTTAGAAAATGGAACATCCCTTCTGGAGAGCAATATGATAATCTGGCTAATGCTCTTAAAAAATTGATCCAGTAATTTTAGTTAAAGGAATTTTACCTAAAGAAATAATAAGAAGGCCCTGGCTGGTGGCACAGTGAATAAGGCACTGGCCTACGAACTCAAAGGTCACTGGTTCGATTCCCAGCCAGGGCACATAACCAGGCAAGCCAGATCTCCAGCCAGGTCTGTAGTTGGGGGCAGGTGAAAGGCAACCATACATTGATGCCTCTCTCTCTTCCTCTCTCTCTAAAAATAATAAAATCTTAAAAAAAAAAAAGAATTCGAGCTGCTTATAAAGGTATACATCTCAGCATCATTTATTATAATAAATATTGGAAATCACTTAAATGTCTAATAATCATTAAAAAATTATCAATTAGTGTAAGTTATATTTTGCTGTAATCATGCATTATGTGATGACATGCAATTGTGTTCTTGAATATTTTAGACTTGAGAGAAATGGTCATTAAAAAATACATTGAGAGAACTTTTGGTCAAGATGGAGGCATAGGTAGACACACTGCATCTCCCTCCACAACTAATATAACTACCTCAAAACTGGAGACAACCAGAAGTTCCAGAAAATTGAGCATCATGGAAGTCCAACAAACAAAGATATAAAAAAGAAATATTCAAAAAAAAAAGAAATATTCATCCAGATAGGTAGGAGGGGCAGAACCAGGACAGATAGGACATGGTGTGGCAGTGTGGTGGCAGTGGCACCAGGATAGCAGCTGTTGCTGGCTGGTGGAAAACAAAGTCACACATTAAAAAAAGTAGAGATACCTGGAGAGTGCTCCTAGCACCAGACCAGACTGTGTAACTCACGGTTCCAGTTCCAGGGGCAAAATAAAGCCACATTGTTTCTGACTGAAAGCGGTGGGGGGGCGGGGGGGAATGGAGGAAGAAACTACTGACCTCTCAGCAGAGTCTGTTTAGAGGCCTCACAGTCCTGGAACATCCAGGTACCCATCCACCCTGGGAACCACAGCCAGGGCAACAGGAAGTGTGCAAGTCCCATACGGGAGGTGGGAGAAGTGCCTGGAAAGGGGGTGAGTACTTAGCAAGCAGCATTGTTCCCTCTCAGACTCCTCCCCCACATACAGTGCCACAACGTGGTGAAACAGGTCACCCCACACTGATGAATGCCTAAGGCTCCAGTCCTTACAATGTAGCAGGTGTGACAGCTCTACCTAAGGCAAACACAGGAGTCTGTCAAGTTGAGGAGACAGAGAAGTATGGCCCAAAAGAGGGAACAGATAAAGGTTCCAGTGAAAGAACTAAGCAATAAGGAGATAGCCAGCCTAACAGATGCAGAATTCAAAGCACTGGTGATAATGATGCTCACAGACTTGTCAGATATGTTTTAGTATAGCAAATGTATAATGGAAGAAGTGAAGCCTGTGCTAACTGAAATGAAGGAAAATTCACATGAAACCAATGACAAAGGGGAGGAAACCAGTGTTCAAATCAATGATTTGGAATATAAGGAAGAAAAAAACAGTCAACCAATACAGAATGAGGAAACAAGGATTAAGAAACATGAAGAGAGGCTTGGGAACCTCTGGGACAACTTTAAACATGCAAACATCTGAATCATAGGAGTGCCAGAAGGAGAAGAGGAAAAGCAAGAAATTGAAAACTTAGGTGAAAAAATAATGAAGGAAAACTTCCCAAATTTTAGGAAGTAAATAGACATACAAGTCCAGAAAGCACAGAGAGTCCCAAACAAGCTAAACCCAAAGAGGAACATACCAAGACACATCGTGATTAAAATGCCGACGTTTAAAGATAAAGAAAGAATCTTAAAAGCCCCAAGAGAAAAGAGTTACCTATAAAGGAAAGGAGTTTCTAGAAGACTCTCAACTAATTTCTCAAAAGAAACTTTGTAGGCAAGAAGAGACAGGCAAGAAGTATTCAAAGACATGAAAAGCAAGGGCCTACAAGCAAGATTGCTCTATCCAGCAAAGCTATCCTTCATACTGGAAGGGCAGTTAAAGTGCTTCCAAGACAAGGTAAAGCTAAAAGAGTTCATCATCACCAAGCCCTTATTATATGAAATGTTAAAGGGACTTATTAACAAAAAAGGTCAAAACTATGAATAAACTCAAATTATCAACAACAGAACCAAAAAAATAAAAATAAAAACAGAAACAAACTAGGCAAATAACCAGAATCATAGGTATGGGGATTATTTGGAGAATTTTCAGCTGGGAGGGGGAAGAGAGAGAAATGGGGAAATGGTGCAGAATTTGGAAGCATAAATGGTGGGTACAAGATAGGGGCAAGTTGAGAATAATATAGGAAAGGGTAAAGCCAGGGAACTTATTTGCACAACCCATGGACATGAACTAAAGGGAGTGGCATTGCCGGAGGGAAGGGGCGTGGTGCTGAGCAGAAGGGAGCAAAGGAAAAGGAAATTGGGACAACTGTAATAACATAATAAAATACACTAAGAAACACAATGAAAGATTCAGTCATCTTATTACATGATTAATTAACTAACAATGTAAGTATTCATTGCAGTATTTCAGATTACATTTCTGAAAAGTACTTAGATAAATAAAACTAAGATAAAAAGTATCTCAGAAAATAAGGCATTAGGGAAAACATAAAAATGATAATAAATATACTTATTTAAGTATATATATTTATAATAAATATATTTATATATTTAAGAAAACATAAGTAAAAATTGTAATTGTCCACTGCTAAAGCAAACCAGTGTTCATATTTAAGATTTAAGATACCTTTTTCAAGAAACCACTGCAATTCTAATATGGTATGGCAAATTCTTCTGTGTATATTTGATGAGACTAGCTGATGTAGAATTCATCTTTTGCAAGTTAGTGTTTTCCATGGTTTAAATTTCATAATTCCTAGCAAAATGACGTTCATTTTCATGTTGGATGATTGTGCTTAAGGATGTGTTTTGAGCAGAGTGGTGGAGGTGGATAGGAAAAGAGAGAAACACTTCTTTCTCTCTGTACTTCTGAAACAAACATTTCACTAAGGAACACTTTACAACATACAATACTGATGTTTTCTAAACCATTCTATTTTGTTGTTTTTAGCTGCTGCAATCCAAATTGATTTCATGAACTCATAAAGGTTGCAACTTGCAGTATGCAAACTGCTCTCCTATAGACTACCCACTTGGTCTGTGGGCGCAGATACATAGTAATTACTGTTTCTTTGTGTAAATGTTTTACATGGAAAAAACACCTTTGTAAAAAGTATTGTGATCCTTGAAACTGATCAAAAAACTGAGGCTTCAGGGGAATTTCTGTACATTTTCTCTTGAGAGAACTGGAGCTATTCATTTATCATTGCACCACAAGTTCCTAACAGTGCTTTGCTCAAGGTGGATGCTCAATAAATATTTTATAAGTGAATGAATGGTTTGATGAATGCCAATACAGAACCATTTTTTGAATCTATTTCCCTGAAATACTAGATAGTATATATAAGGTACCTCTTATTTAGAATAAATAATTTACAGAACAATAATTTTGTGAAGGGTGAATATTATTATAATTATTATATACTTTTCTGTGGCCTTTATCAAATATCTCACAAATTAATAACATAGGGACAATTTATTTTGTCTTATCAGTTGCCAAAGGCTTTCAAAACACTGGCTTTTTATACTTTGTCACTTTTTAAACAATTATTTTAAATTTTGAATTGCATATACGAAGTCTGTCCCAAAAGTATCAAACCAGTGTCAGTACAATTAAAACAGTTTGCATGGCTGATACTTTTGGGACAGACCTTGTATATAAAATTTTGTGTAATTTTGCATTATTAATAAATTACTTAAAGAAAGGAACTATCCACTGAGAGCTTGGTATTTAATGTATTCCTAAAAGCAATTGACCTATTTTATATAGTTATGTTTAAATTCAAATGTTTTTATATTGGTTTTTCCTAAACAATAATAAAGTTCTTTGACTTTTCAGCAACAGTAGTGACTTTGTTTAGCACAATCAGACAACTCCATACAAAAGAGAATTCTCCATCATGGGGTACAGAGGTGTTTGAAAGATATGCACAATTAGAAGTTTCTGGGGCTCTCGCTGCTGTGACTCAGTGGATTGAGCACTGGCCTGCAAACAAAAAGGTCCCTGGTTCAATTCCAGCCAGGTCCCCAGTTGGCATGGGAGAGGCAACCACTGGATGTTTCTCTCCCTCCCTCCTTCCCTCCTCCCCTCTCTGAAAATAAGTGAAATCTTTTCTTAAAATAAGTTTTGGGGATTTCTCCTCTATGTTATGAAAAGAGAATTTTAAATTACATATATTTCTCTATTTAATACTACTTTTAAAATATCTTAAAATAAATCTGATGATATATCTCATTTTCAACTTTTTGATTCTTTACCTCTTTAGGTATCTATTTCTGCAATTTCTTTGTCAAGGAGTGGGATGCAGATGAAAAATATCTGCTCTTCTCTCAGAATAGTCATTTACAACTGTCTTCACTGATCCCTCTCTTTTGACTGGAATTTATAAGTGCCATCAGCAACCAGATTTTTAATGAATTACACCCCAATATAATGAACTATGAAAGCCCAGGTTGTTTTACTATATAGTGATTTCTTTATAAAGAACAAAAAGTATCTAAGCCCTGGCTGGATTGAGCACCAGCCTGCAAACCAAAGGGCCACCCGTTCGATTCCCAGTCAGGGCACATGGCTGGGTTGCAAACCAGGTCTCCAGCCAGGTCCCCAGCTGGAGACATACCAAGCATACATTGATGTTTCTCTCCCTTTCTTCCTCCCTCACTTTCCCTCCCCCTAAGAAAATAATAAAATAAAATCTTTAAAAAAAAAAAAAAAGAAGAAGAGTATCTAGAAAACACATTCCCAGTTGGCAAGAAAAAATAATTCTTAAACTTGAATTTTCTTTTTCTTACCCAATCAAGGACATTAGAAATTATCCTAAAAATATTCCCATGTTATTCTTTCTCCGGCCTCCAAAGGAGTATATTTGAAGGATTGAGTATAATGTTAGTTTATATTTGAGGGAAAGTTTTAATGGAAATATTTGAAGGAAATGAGATGGAATAGATTAAGGAAGTTCAATTGTAATTTATATTTGTTTAAAAACTGTAAATACATCTTCTTCATATCCTTTTTCCACCTTACAGAAAGCACTCAATCACATACATTTGTTAAGGTGAACTTGATGCCTATTAGAGGAAACGTTTTCCTCAAAATTGTTTAATTGTAGAGAATTGAGGTTAATTTAAATTCATCTTTATTTCTATGAACCATTTAATACACGTTTTATTGGTTTGCTCTGTTTTTACCCTCACCCGGGGATATGCCTTTTAGAGAGAGAGAAAGGGAGGGAGAAAGAAAGGGAGAGAAACATCAGTATGAGAGAAACATTGATCGGTTGCCTCTCCTATGCACCCTGACCAGGACCAAACACACAACGCAAGGCATGAACCTGTGACCTTTACATTTGCAGGATGATGCCCAACCAGCTGAGCTGCATGGGCCAGGACACACGTTTTTATAATTGTTTTTCTCACAGTAGTAATAACTCTGTTACGTGCACTCTATTAAGCTCTTTGAATTTACCACCTCACTTAATCCTTCAACAATATTTTGAGGTAGACCTAGAAAGAATGAATAACTTCTTGAGGCCACAACTAGTAAGTGCCAAAGGTACAAGTAAAATCCAAGTCCTTTTGACTCCAAACCATATTTTTAGTCATAATATTCTATTGCTTGTCAGCACTGTGTTAGGAAGCACTCCTTAATTTAATAAACTTTTTAGATATTGGAAGTTAAGCATTAAAATATCCCTTTGTCACTAGAAATTTCTCCTTTTTTATTGAACTTATAATTATCATCATAATGATTCCTTCAATGAGCTAGTATTCAAGACTATAGGACTTTTTGTTCTTACATAAAATACATTTCCCTGTCTTTTTTTTTTTTCCACTTCTCATATTTTTTTTATCCTTTCTTTTTGTACAAAGGCATTTTCTGATACAACCCCAAGTAGCACTTCACATTTACATTTTGATTTGCTACTTTGAAGTTATGACTATTCAAAAAACTAAAAACCTTACTCAAAGTAAGATTTTTATTTATCTGCCTTACATGGCAAAGGCAGATAAAATAAGAAACTCTGGTGGAAAACTGAAGGGCCTGTTAGGAGTGTATCACTTTGCACTTAGCTTCATAAGCCTTTCTCAGAACTGTGGTGGTCTCGGGGTAAAAGACATCCAAGTAAGCATGGCATTACTACATTTTTAAAATTATAGCAAGCAAATGCAAGTCTTCCTCCTATAACTATTTCATGTTTTAATTTTTTTGTTAAGTTATGTAATAAAGTGCTTTGTAATTTTCCATTAAAAACAACTGAATTGTTTCCCATAGAAGTAATTCTATTTTACTTAAATCATCTCAACTGAACCACTTTCTCTTCACATCTAAATTATTAAAAAGAGGGAAAAAACTAAAAAATATTTTTGTATCATGTTTTTATCTTAACTGTTAACCTGTTTAATTCTGCGTTTGCAATTTTTTTTTTTTCTTTCACTATTAGGTTTTAACTAAAGAATTTTATAGTCTCCAAGCTTCTTCTGAAAAACGCATTACTGAACTTCAAGCACAGAACTCTGAGCATCAGGCAAAGCTGGATATTTATGAGAAATTGGAAAAAGAACTTGATGAAATAATAATCCAAACTGCCGAAAGTAAGCTTGCCTCCCACAATCCCTAACACACACAGCTATTTTATTTTATTTTATTTTATTTTATTTTATTTTATTTTAATTAGAAGCACCAAAGAACCTGGTAGTGTTTCTAAAAGTGCTTTGGTGTATTTCTTTCAAATATAATTGGTGACTTTTTTTAAAAGAATATTTTAGATTTTCAAAATTAGTCTTAATTCTAATAGCTGAGATTTTTTTTTTAAATAGGTTAACTGTGGTATATTTTATCTGTTATTCAGTTCACTCATTCATTGCTAATTAAGTGTTTACGTATGCCTGAGTCTGGGATATGGAGTTCATACAATAATGCTTTGCTTATAGGGGTTTCTTGTTTAGTCTACTGAGAGAGACAAACATAATAACAGATAATTAAGTGAGCTAAGTGCTATTAACATGAGATAGGCAATCCTTCGTGGAAGTACAGAAGAGATCCTATGGTAATTCTACCGTTGTGGTGAGGAATACCTCAGAGAGGAGATGATACTTGAATGAGTCTCCAACAACAGTTAGAAATTCTTTGAATCTATTATGTTACCATCTTTGACCCTAATTTCTACTTGTTTTTTCTATATTGTTCCTGACACTAAGGGAATATTTTAAATTAACATTTCACCATTGACTGATTTGCAACCATACATTATTTGTGTTCAAAGGTGAGAAATAACAGTGGCTTTCTTATGAAAGTGCCTTTAAATTTCAGTTGAAATTGATATTAATTTTAGTTTATTGGAGGAACATTTTAGTGTAAATACTATATTATATTGATAGGCAGATTAAGAAAAACTGTTACTTCATTCCTACTATTGCCTTTTTTTCATCTTCAATGTCTAATAATTGCAGTAGTTTTTGAATTTATCTTCAGTTTTTTCACCAGAATCCAAATAATCTTTATGAAGTACATGTTTGATCGTATCATGCACTGACTTTTGAATGCCTCTATCATCTTAAAACGGCCTGAACTCAAATGCCTTAGCATGATGCTTTTATGATTAGACTCATCTATCATTTTAATTTTTACGCCTTACCATTCCATAGCATATCATATTATTTTGAAAGTTTTATATTCTTTCTTAGCTCTATAACTTTGGTATGTCCTTGTGTCGAAACAAATTAGAAAATAGAAAAAACTTCCTCAATCTAATAAAGAATATCTACAAAAAATTTACAGCCAATATCATACCTAATGAGGAAATAGTAAGTGCTTTCCCTTTAAGGGAGACATCAGGGCAAGGATTTATATTTTCATAATTTATATTATACATTGTAATTGAACTGATAGCAATTGTATAAGACAAGAAAGAAAAGTATAAAGGTCATAAAGGAAGAGTAGAACTATTTTGAAATTACAAAACAATCACAATATATTGATAAGTAAAATTAACAGTTATACTTAAGATTTTTACCTTTTACTATTGTAAATTTTATTTTTTACAAAACAACTACAAAGAAATATTGAACCATAGTTGATAATTCATATTGAACTGTGAAGGTCTGAAGGGCAGATGTCTGCAGTGTACTTTGAAATACACGCAAAAAGTAAGATAGATTTATTTATGGGTTGATAGGGGATGGAAAGGTGTGTGATAAATAAATATAGTACAGTGTTTAATTTAGAATCCAGATACTGCATATATGGGTGTACACCCTTTTTTCAACTTTTCTATATGTATAAATATTTTTTAAATAAAATATTTAGAAGAAATACAAAAATAGCTTTTGCTGTGATATTCTATAAGCCACTTAAAACCATTGTAAAATAAAACATATTCACTTGGAAGATCAAGAATCTTTTATCCATTCACATTAGAAATTAGAATATTTTTATTATTTTTTAATGAGTACTTATTAACTGAAATTTCAAAGATGCAAGCACAAAACATTCATTTAGTAAATGAATACTGAACATTCATTTAGTATTGAGTACAATATTCAAGGGATAACTGTCTAATTCAGCTAACTTCAGCCTACATATAGTTAGACTTCATTTATTAAAGTATATGGCAAATTATAGTATCCTGTTTATACATGAATTGCTTTTCATAATCAAATAAATGTGTTATTTGGATATTTGAGGAGTTTAGTTTCCAATATCTCATCAAGTTATTAAAAATACAAATATTGCCTAGAAGCCAAATCCATTCAAATATAAAATGGAAATTGGATTTCTAGTTGTCAAGTTCAGAGGTCCTCTATTCATTCTCACCCTGCTGGAAGCATCACTGGGCATTTGTCCTAATTCCCAAAACTCCTCTCTTGCTTTTTGATCTGCCTTTGATTGTCTTTTTTCCTCCATCACTTTTGTTATCTCTTCTCTCTTAACTAATAGTTCCCAGGGTTTTTTCCTCCCTCGTTCTATTCTGTTCTGGGTAATCTTCCTTCCACAATTTCCACAGGTCTGTGTGGAGTTCCTGCAGTTATTGAATATCTAACACTTTTTATATTTTCTCTTCTCTCCCTGAAACTTACTAATTTTCTTGTATTAATATGTTAATAAAGTTAAATAAAGTCTGTCTAATTTCCCAGCTAGCTTTTGTCAGTCTTTACTTCTCCCTTATGTCTAATGGCTCATCTCACCTTCACCTATGTTGAGTAGTCAAGAATCCAAGTTCTTTTTTTCCATCCTTCATTGCTACTATGGACCATGTATCAACTGGTTACTAGTGTGACTTAGGAGGAGTCCTTTGTGCTACCAGTCTAGACCATCTTTTTCCCTCTTATTGGAATTTTTTTCCTACAATATCAGCATCCACAACAAAAATCTGTTGGTCATGTCACCTACCTGTATTAATTTTTTATTAACTTTAAAATAAATTTCATACTCTTTAGCCTAACAAACAAGTCCCATTTACAGTTAGAACTAACTCTAGACTAACTCCAGCCATTTTTCTCAATGAGTAAGACTTCTCATCTCTGTAACTTTGCACAGGTAGTTCCCCCTGCACCTTCTCCACGAATGCCAATCCTCCCACTTCCTTTAGCATGAGGAAAATAATGGCACTCAGATGTAATTGCTCTGTGCTTCTAAGAAGCAGTCATATCTTTTTACTGCCTTTTACCATATTGTATAGTACATTGTTTCTGTAATTCAGTCACCACTACAATAGTTAACCCATGAGTAATTAATCCAATAAGGATTAAACTCTAAATTAAAATACCTATCAATATCTAACTGATGTCTTTTTCAGACTTTTAACTAAATTGACCTCCTCTTCCTTCGGGATTTAGAGCTCTTTAAGAGAGACAAGAATGAGATAGGTGTCTAACACCAGTTCTCATTCTGATAGAGCTGAATTGGACAACTCAACTTGGATGTGAAGGCATGGTAGCTGATAATAAATACTATTGCCAATGGTATATATCCCCTCTTGTTTCTACATGTCCCTTAAACTAAATTCTACCTCTGAAAGCTAATATCGGTTCACCTTGAAAAACAGGGGTAAGATTGAAGGAAAGCTCTTAAGAATATTCCTAAAATTTTTACTGTACTATAGTGGGATAAATCAATAAGTGAATATTTTAGTGATCAGCCTGCATCGAAGTCATCTTCACTTGCTCATGAAAACTATGTGCCTGTTTTAAATCTGAAAAGCTTCTAAAAGTATGTTTCCTTTTGACATTAAAATAATGTTGGTGATGAATACTACAGAATTGTTATGTCTCGTAGACTGCTTTTATTTGAGCTAGGAAATATTTTTGTGGCCTTTGATTAAATTTCTTAATCCCAATTTACAGTAAAATTATCATTTCATTTAAACTTTTTAATTATAAAATGTTAACCTGTTAGTTAAAATTCCTTTTGGGAAGTGGTGTGACAATAGCAAAATTTGGAAGAAAATGGTTTTGCTTGAAATGTTTTTGTAATTTAAAAAAATAGGCCATCAATATACACTCTTAGTTCTGCACATTTTCTTCACAGTGTCCTATTAAGTACTTATTTTTATTACAAGTTAAGATAAAGTTGTTTATCTGATAAAGAACATCTTTTCTAATTAAAAATAGTCATTTATCAAAAAGTAGTAAGGTTGATCTTACTGCTTTTTCATAATTTCATATTTTCATGCAAAAAGGCTTTGAGTCATTTAAAATAACACAACATCTATATTATTACGTTTTACAACCAAAAAACCTAATGTGTCATATGATGCAATCCCTTACACTTTTTAAAAGTAAATGGAACAAATCCAAGCAAGCATATACTCTTAAGAAATATGTTCCTGCTTGCAAATGGCCTGTTTAAGATGACACATGTTTAATGTCCTTATGCTCCCTAATTCAGGATTATGAACTTTTATTTTTACTTCTAACAATGCTTAAGAACAAACAGTTATTTTACATCATATACTTTTAATATTTTCCAGTTGAAAATGAAGATGAGGCTGAAAGGGTTCTTTTTTCCTATGGCTATGGTGCTAATGTTCCCACAACAGCCAAAAGACGACTAAAACAAAGGTAAAATCAATATATATTTGTTTTACTTATCTATTTGCGCTAAATGTAATGGCATTATATGTTTTGATAGTGTGCTGAGTTGCATAACAAAGTAAAGTTACTTATTCTTAGCATGCATTAAGATTAAATTGCTCACAAAATAAAACACAGTAAGTAATAATTGGGCATCTTATGTATTTATAAATGAGCTTAATGGTCTGTAGAATAGAAGCATACATTAGAATTTTTCTAGTATTAGATTCAGTGACAGAGCCACCACTTCATTTTCACATTGATTACGGTTGTTACAAATCAAATTCTTTTGTACCAATAATTTTCAGGTTTAAATTAATTAATTATGCTTTACTTTTTTCCTCTTGTTTCTGTTCACCTGCCTACATTCTTTGGCATATACTTGAAAGAGCAAAACAGTTTGGGAGAGATTCACTACAAATATTGTAAATTGAAAGTATAAAAAACTTCATGAAGACCAAGAAAAAAATTTAATATTTATTGATTGATTTTAGGGAGAGAGAAATATTGATTTGTTGTTCCACTTATTTACACATTCATTGGTTGACACTAGCATGTGCCTTGACCGGGGATTGAACCTGTAACCTTGGCATGTCGAGACAACACTCTACCCAACTGAGCTACCCAGCCAGGGCCAGATCAAGATAATTTTGAAAAATCAATTAGTTACATTGCGAGATACTGCTTAAAGTATACTGAGAGAAAATTGTACCTCAATTAATCAATTTTCTAGTTAACCTAACTCCTTAGGTAACCTAAATTCATCCTGCTTTTACAAAAACATTCTCTATCAACTGCAAGTGTTTCTTCCAGACTTCTAAATCCTTCCATCTGGCTCCACCTCTCCAGCTTTATTTGTTTTTTTCACCCAGAATGAGGGTAGTATATATCTCTGCCTATAAACACCTGATTTCTTCATACTGTACAATAGAGCATTTCTCTTATCTTATTAGCTCTCATTTCCCATAATATTTTTTCAGCTAGATGCAAAGTTCCTCCAAGTCAGCAACCACATCTTATTCTTGTTTATTCTCCACTGTCTCTTCCTTGTAGATACCTGGTAGAATTGTCTCTTTATGTGAGGATTTGAAGACTCAGACCTGCTTTGTTATCTTATTTTAATATGAATTGATTTAAACCTTTAGAGACATTTCACGCTAAGTAAGAAAAACAGTCCATCCTAACACCAATACTTTTTTGCAGAAGCCTTGAAGCAATGGCTTGAAGAATAAAATATCTCTATGACTATCTAAAATAATGGAAGATGTAGACCATTTTATGAGACGTAAAAGGATGCTTAGAATTCATCACTTGCTGGTTAAACTAAATATCTGGAAAATTTTAGGTCAGCATAAGATTAGTAGCAACTATCAGTTTGTAGCTGGAATGATTAATTCTGGTAAAAAGATAGGAGAATTTCTAAATTATGTATTATTTGGAAAACTTGTTATAGTTCCATTCCCTTCCCATTCTTCCCCAAGTCCCTCCACTAAAGACCACTAAAGGTGGCCTAGCACAATTTGTAATTTTCAGCATATCTCTGTTTTTGAGCATTATGTTGCCTAGGGAGGAATAAAAACAGGCGTATGGACAAGCAACATCTTTATCAGTGGTAAGTGATATTGAAATGTTGAAATTTGAGGAACAAACCTATCTTCTTCTATTTTATTTCTTTGTATTGATTTGAGAGAGACCAATTTGTTGTTCCACTTATTAATGGATTCCTTGGTTGCTTCTTATATGTATCCTGACCAGGGGTGGAACCTGCAACCTTGGAGTTCCATCCCTGCACTCTATCTGGCTGGACTGAGCTACCCCGGCAGGATCTCTCTTCTCATTTTAGCATCTGAATGCTTCAAAAGTATCTTGTCACAGAAAAAAAAAAAAAAAAAAAAAGGAGAATTTTTGCTATTGTAAGCTTTCTTTAGTCCAAATACTGAGTTCCTCTAAAATTGAAAGCAATTAGCCCTGGCTGATAGCACAGTGCATAAGGCACCCTATGAACCCAAAGGTCGCTGGTTCAATTCCCAGCCAGGGCATGTAACCAGATTGCAAGCGAGGTCTCCAGCCAGGCCCATGGCTGGAGGCAGGTGAAAGGCAACCATACATTGATGTTTCTTTCCCTCTCTGCCTCTCTGCCTCTCTCCCTCTCTCCCTTTCTCTTTCTCTCGAAATAATAAAATATTTAAAAAATAAAATTGAAAGCAATTATTCCTTATTTTTTAAAGACATTTTCAAAATTGTTGTTGATTTCTTAAAATTAAGAATGAAGATTTAAGGATCCAATCTGATTCATATTCCAATAACGTTAACTGTACAAATATTTCTAAAGATTCTATCACTGAGCTATCTCTGTGCCTTGAACAAGTGCCTAATGGGCATGCTATTAATATCTCCTGCCAGCTGGTTCCAGGCATTCTTCTCATGGTGAACCAGAAGGTTATTTTGAGGAAGTGCTTCTCAGGTCATCTAAACTGAGTGAAGGGAAAGTAAGCCTGGATATGCAAAGAGTCCTCTTTATGCATTCCTTTGCCCATTCATTCAGCAACGTTTATTGAGTGCCTACTGTATGCACAAAATTGACCAGCAGCATAAAAGATCCCTGTTCATGGTATGATGCATTTCTTAAGTTTGCAAAGTCCATATTTGATTTCCTAATGGATATGCGTAAAGGAGTCAATACATTAATGCTCTATTCAAGTTTAATTTAAGGTAAAACCAATATAGCCTTTGAGAAAATCTATATTTAATTTTCACATTTGGGATTAAAGCAATGGAAACTTAAGCTGTATTATAAAACAGCTCAAAATAGTAAATGAAATACTTGCATAATTAAGTTTTCATAATACCTCAGTCTATACCAAAATATATTAAAATTTCAAAGGAACTTATTTCCTAACTGCTACACAATATATTCTGTCATACTAAATTTAACTTAAAATCTGATATATGCAACAAATATTTAGTTATTTTAGTAGCAATTAATGAGGGATTGCTGATTATAAAAATAATGTTTGCTTTAGGAAATTAGGGAAATTCTTGGTAATTTTACTGTTCAAAGATACAATGTATAGATATATACTTTTTTTTTTTACATATTTAGGATATTGTGTATAATTTAGAATTTTTTAATTTTATGATTCTATTGTGAACATTTTCTTAGGTCATTGAATATTCTTTAAAAAATGTAAATTTTATTGGTTATGCAAAACTTTAATTTTTAGGCCTTCTGTTTTTGAGTGCCATTTTGCTGTTAATAAATTGGATAGCCACTGAAATTTTTCAATAGTTAACTATTGCTACTCAAGCTCTCTTGTGATATTAAAATGGATGTGCAGTTCAGAGTGCCTGGCATACAATTTAATAAATGTATCTTTGTTATGCCAATTAACGTTTCTCAAAGTAAATTGTATATCTGATTTTAGAGCAAAAGCCAGTGTTCAAAAAACTTAGATTAAGCATAGTTTGAGTTTTTATTTGTAACAATTTTGTTTTAAAATTTTAATGAGACCTTTCAAAATAATGAGTAGAGACACACCCTGGTTATGAAACTAGTTTTGAAATTCATTTTCTTTGATATTAATCACTTTCTTAAGATATACTGTAATGCCAGTCTCCTAAAAGAAGTAGGAAAATCAACTTTTCAAAATTAGTTTGAAAAATAACTCCCAAAAATGTCTGTAAAACACAATCTAATTAGTAAATAAGGTTACTCCAATTTTGAAGTTTCATAAGAGATAGGAACAATAACTAAATATTGTGTTAAACTCTTTCTGACCAACGTTGTGGGAAGTTAAAAGGGCCTTATACAATTAAAGTAGATTAAAATAAAATGGGCCTTTCTTGACTTGACTAAACTTGCAAATCTGAAGTAATGTTTTTGTTTCGGTCATGATTAGTTTGAAAATAGCGAACAAGATTTTCTGGTTACATGTTTTGGTTATACTCTTAACCTGGGTAACACCCAGGTACTAGCGTGGTCTTAGTGTGTGCCTCTGTGTTTGTTTTGACAGAACTGCACAAAGAGACTTCTCTGGAGGGTTTTAAACCTTTCAAATCACAAGATTTACTGCATACTATAGGCCTTTTATTTGAGTTTCTGTCTAGTTTTATAAAGTACTTGAAGTGGAAATTTTCAGTTATGATTGAGCTTCATAACAAAGGAAAAATAAAGCAGTTTCCTCTAGCAAACTTTTGTGCATAACAAAAATTTGTTTTCCTTTCCTCTTTTTATTTTTTCTTTTTTAATCCTCACCCCAGGATATATTTCTATTGATTTTAGAGAGAGAAACATTGATGTGAGAGAGGAACATCATTCAGTTACCTGCTATATGCCCTCACCAGGGATTGAACCCTCAACCTGGTTTTTTGTTGTTTTTTTTTTGTTTTTTAGTTTTTGGTTTTTGTTTTGGTGGGGAGTGGATGCAGAATGAAGTTTCAGCCAACTGAGCAGCCTAACCAGGGCTGAGTTCTTACTTTTGACCTTAGGGAAAGCTGTATTTATTTCACATAATTGGCTTTAGGACTAGCCCTTTAAAAAGTAAGTACAAGTCTGTTCATGACCAACTGGAAAGTTCAAACCTATGGAAGGAACTAGAGAAAGACTCATATAATGTGGATATGAGTTAGTATGAGACCATTACTCTGTCTTCAATAACTGCCAACAGCAGGTAGTACAAGGACCAACGTGAAGTACTCTGAAGCTACAATCATTGTGGAAAATGCACCCTTTTTTAAAAACCACTTATTCATGCCATGATTATAGAGACAGAACTCTGGCCTGCTAGAACTGAAAAAGATTTGAAAAGCCAACTGTTATTTCCAACTAAGTAATTAGCAAGTATCTAAGTAAATACACTTATTTAATTTGAAGTTTGGATAATACTAAGAGAACCATTGAAGGTCTCAGGACAAAGCGTCAGTCCCCCATTGTGCTGTACATATAAATAGAGGTCTGCCATGTTCACATTGATTGGCTGGGCTAATTCTTATGAAATTGAAGGCAATGATTGGATGTACTGACCATCATTGACAGATCCAAGGGAGTAATTTTTATTTACAATCAAGAAGTGGTGAGAGAGCAGAGATAACTCTTAGCCAAATAATTTTACCAGATAACTGGTGAGATTTTGGTTTAACAACAAATTTACTTAAATTCCATCAGAAAAGATGTAGCAGGTGCCCACTCTATTCATCACACACTAGAGGAGAAAAGACTCCTTTCTTCATGTAGTTGCATTTGTTGGGGGAGAAAAGGGTATACACCCATGAAAACATACCAAGAAACATCCAAAATATATCATTTTGGTGCTTTACTGTGTCAGAGAAATATAGATCAGTGAAGACTGATTAGAAATGGAAGAAGTGGAACTTGAAGGGAGTCTAAGTAAAGGTGAGCTGTCAGGCAGTGGAATAAGCTATTTTCTTCAGATTGGAGGATAGCAGACGCAGAGTGGAAGAAATATACAAAACATGTTTGTGAGACATTAAGTAGAGTACACACTAATCGAAAATAAGGTTGGTTCAGTTGAGAAGGCCTTGATATTTTTAAATAATTTAATAGAATTAACCATGTAGGTAAAATTTGAAGTGAGTGAAGAAAGGATATAAACATCCACACAAATAAGAAATGCAAATATGTGACAAATATATAAGAAAATGTATAACCTTACGAATAGAGAACTTTGATTAAAATAATATTCCATTGTTTATTTATAAGGTTAAGAAAACTTTTAAAGATTGGTGATGTCCAGTGTTGGTTAGAATATAAAGAAAACATGAGGTCTTATATAATGTCACTCATTCAATATATTGTACCAAGTGTTATTCAAGGCACTTAGAATACATTAGAGACCAAATTAATAAAAATTCCTGTACTTGAAGAATTTTATACTAGTTTGTGAGAATTTAAACTTATACAGTCTTTCAAGAGGAATGCTTGAAAGTTTATCATGCATGTGTGTTCTAACCCAGTCATAATACTTTCCGAGAAACTCACAGTGCAAGGAGTGCAAAGTTGTATACATGCACTTATTTAGAACCCAGCATAGACAAGCCACTGTTGTGAATACTGTAATTTGATTGTCTTTTCTTGATACAAGACCCTCAGTAAGCTACATATTTTGAATTATTTTTTCCTATTCCATGGGTTGCCTTTTAACTCTTGATGGTGTCTTTTAACACAAAACTTTAATTTTGATGCAGTTTAGTTTATCTAATTTTTCTTTTGTTGCTTGTGTTTTTGGTGCCATATCTGAAAATTCTTTGTCAAATGCACATTAATGAAGATTTACTTCTCTGTTTTAGCGCTTATACTTGGCCTTTGATCTACTTTAAGTTAATTTTTTCATATCTTGTGAGATAAAGATTTTGTACTGTTTTTAATGTAGCTACTAGAAAATTTTGTGATACATGTGTGGTTTACATTATATTTCTGTTGGACAATATTGGTCTAGACCAGTAGTCTCCCAACTTTTTGATTTAAATCCCTATTGGAAAAATAAATTGAGCATGACCCACCAATATATACATATTTATATTTATTTATAGATTACATGCATTATCATATGAATAATATATTACACATTATAATGGGAAACCTACACATAAAATTAAAACATAAAGATACATAATATTAAAATAAATGTAAATAATACTTGCCACAATCCAACAGATTATTTTGCACATAACTACTTCTCAAAACCACTGGTCTAAACTATAACCTTAACCTTCTAATTGGCTCATCTTCTTCCTTCTCCAAGCCATCCTCCACAATATTGATAAGAGGACTATTTCAAGTGCAGATCTGATCATGTCATGCCTAACAGCCTTAAGGATAAAATTTAACTCAGCTTCTCATACAAGCCCTGCCATCGTATATCTCTAGCTTCAACCCTTACTACATGCCATGTTTTGTTTTGTTTTTAAGATTTTATTTATTATTTTTAGAGAGAGGGGAAGGGAGAGAGGCAGAGAGAGAGAGAAACATCAATGTATGGTTGCCTTTCACCTGCCTCCAGCTGAGGACCTGGCTGGAGACCTGGCTTGCAACCTGCTTACATGCCCTGGCTGGAAATCGAACCAGCGACCTTCGGGTTCACAGGCAGGCACCTATCCACCGTACCACCAGCCAGGGCCCACGCCATGTCTTATCCATCAGTACCATACTGCTTACAGTTTTCTCCAGCAGACCATCCTTTACCTACGCTTTTCCCTCCACCCAGAATGCTATTTCTCTGCTTCCTTACAACACTGATCAGTATTAGTTTTCATTCCTGTGTACCTTTTCATGGCATTTAGCATACTATAATTATTTTTTTATTTGCTTTTCTTTCTCAGTAAATTATGTATTCCCAATACCTATATAGATTTTAGGCTTTTAATAAATGTTTGTAAAAAGAAACTGTTCATGAGTATCTTAGGGACTTAATGAATGTTTCTTCTAATTCAACCTGCTTTTCTACAGTCATTGATATTCATGACAAAGAAAAAATTGCAGTTATTCTTTTATTATTTTTGTTTAATTACAAGTTATCATAATCATGAAAATGTATGCTTCTTGTTTTTCCTGTGGGTTCTCTGTGCTTAAATATATAATTTTTAAAGAAAAAAATTATGATATTATATTTTGTTCTCATTCTTCTTGTTTCATTTTTCTTTGCCTTTTTCTCCCTCTATGACATCAGGGGTTAAACAAGTCATCTAGAGCAACCTGAGACCTTAAAATCATTTCTGATAGATCTATGAGATGTGTTCTACTATCCTTACAACTGACTTTGAAGTGAATTTTTAAAACATAATCAATGGATCAATTGGAGACCAGTTGTACCACAGTGTCTTCCCTATTACAACCATTATGCATCCTAAATGACATCAATATTCATAAGAGTCAAAATCATTCCCCTCAGCACCAGTTCCTAGTACTGGTGCTATTTTCTCAAAATAGTACTGTTAAGCTAGTAATCAGGATGCTGTAGAAGACTTTTATGAGCCATTTCAAAAAATTATAAGATACCTTCTTGCTATTTACAGTTGATTTTTTTCATTCGGAATCCTTTAAACAAAATCAGGGAAATTCATAGTAGAAGGAGGTAGCCCCGATGTTAGGACTTAAGCACCAGTATTCCAGGAATTTCTTCAGCCCTAGCCAGTGTGGCTCAGTGTGTTGGAGAGTCACCCAGTAACTGGTAAAACAAAAGGCCTCAGGTTTGATTCCTACGCAGGTTACATACCTAGGCTGTGGGCTCCTTTCCAGTCGGGGTGTGGACAAGTGGCAACCAGTCAATGTTTCGTTCCCTTTCTTCTGCCCTCCCTCCCCCTAAATATGTCCTCAAGTGAGGATTAAAAATGAATTTCTTGAATTCATTGTGTTTGCCACGAGATAAGTGGTATCACACTGTATTTGCATAAAAGCATTATCCAGTTTCCAAACAGAACAAAAAGCATTCAAACCCTATGAGCTACATAATATTTTTTATTTAATCTTTATTATTTTTCCCATTACCTAGTCACCTTATAACCTCCTCCCTCCAGCAATCACCACACTGTTGTACATTTCCTTTTCCCCCTAACCTCCCCTTGCCCCACTAGCTGTCATTGCTCTCCCAGTTTGTCTCTGTTTTGCTTGTTCGTTCAATTTGTTTGTTAGATTCCACGTATGAATAAAATTATATGGTATTTGTCTTTCTCTGACTAGTTTATTTCACCTAGCATAATTTTCTCCAGGTCCATCCATACTGTTGCAAAGGGTAAAATTGGTGTTGGTAAAATTGGACAGATACATGCAGAAAAATTAAACTAGACCACCTTCTTATTCACACACAAAAGTAGATTCAAAATGGATCAAATACTTCAACTTTATACCAGACACTATCAAAATCCTAGAAGAAATCATAGGCAGCAAAATCTCAGACATTGCCCACAGAAATTTTTTATCAGATGTATCATCCCCAGGCAAGGGAAACAAAAGAAAAAATAAATGGACTACATCAAACTAAAAAGTTTTTGCACAGCAAAGAATATCATCAACAAAATAAAAAGACAACCCACAGAATGGGACAACATATTTACTGGTACATCTGATAGGGGGTTAATATCCAAATTTTATAAAGTACTTAGAAAACTCAACACCAAAATAAGCAACCCAATGAAAAAACAGGCAAAGGACCTCAATAGATATTGCTCATAAAAGGACATACAGATGGCCAATAGACATGAAAAGATGCTCACCATCACTAATCATCAAAGAAATGCAAATTAAAACTACAATGAGATATCATCTCACACCTGTCAGAAGGGCTGTCATCAGCCCTGGATAGTGCGGCTCAGTAGATTGAGCCTCTGGCCTTCAAACTGCAAGGTCGTTGGCTCGATTCCCAGTCAGGGCACATGCCTGGGTTGCAGGCCAGGCCCCCTGCGAGAGACAACCAATCAGTGTTTCTCTCACTCTTCTTCTCCCTCCTTTACACCCTAAAGATAAATAAAAATAAAATGTTTTTTTCTTAATGGCTATCATTAATAAACCAACAAACAGCAAATGCTGGCGAGGATGTGGAGAAAGGGGAACTTTTTTGCACTGTTGATGAGAATGCAGACTGCCACAGCCTGTGGAAAGCAGTATGTAGATACCTCAAAAAACTAAAAGCGGACCTGCCTTTTGACCCAGCAATCCCATTTCTGAGAGTATGTCCAAAGGAATCCAAAACACGTAATTCAAAAGATCGCTTGCTATGTTCATTGCAGCATTATTTACAATCAAGAATATAGGGAAGCAGCCCAAGTGTCCATCAGTAGATAAGTGGATAAAACAACTATGGGATGTTTACACATTGGAGTTCTACTTGGCTGTAAGAAAGAAGAAAATTTTACCCTTCGCATATTTTTAAACTTGATGTCTTCAAGTCACTATCTTCTTCACAATGTTGGTAATGGATGACCTTTGCATCTCATTATTTTCTTGCATCCCTTTTTCTTCCATTTCATCTAATTTGTAATTGATTTTGTGCAATAGCATTTGATTGTATTCATTTTTCTGTGCTGAGCGTTAACACGTGTGGTATACAGTAGGGTCTTTTTGTACATAGTAAAATTGCTTGTGGAAGACAGAAAAATGAAAAGACTTGTTCCAACCACATCTGAAGAATGAGAAAATGAAAATATGAATGAAGATAATGTGGAGGTTGCTAAATTAACCTAAAAGAAACAAAGCTAATGATACGTTTGCAAACATATAATCAAAAGATTTAAAATGTAAATTTAATATAGATTTACCACTGATATTTTATTTGTAGGGATTTTATTTTAGGGTCAAATTTGGGAGAACTTGATGTATTTTAGATTAGGGGATGGGAAATGGGCTATTCAAAAACTGGAAACACCTTTAAAAATTCTGTAAAGGAAGAAAGTAGATTAGTTGTTCCCTAAATCTGGGCAGGGAGGATGGGGAGTAACTTACCTAATGGGTATGATTTTGGGGGGGGGGGGGCTAATAAAAATGTTCTACAGTTCAACAGCTCTAAATATACAAAATACCATTGACTTACACACTTTAAATGGGTGGGCTTCCTTGTATAAATTACATATCAATAAATTTTTATATTAATAAAGATATTTTTTATAAAATGTGATTGTCAAAACACAGTACTATGTCTTTTCCATCTCTAGCTTCAGCTGATTATTAAGGCAAAATCATACACCAGTTGAAAGGATAGAAACTTAGCCTAAGTAAGCTACATAATTCACTTTATAAACTTTTACCAGAACTCATCATTTTTATTTGGAAAAACAAGAAAAGTTCTTAGAAATATATGTGTAAGATGATATTTAGCAGAGTTTTGTCTGCATTCCTTTATCTTATGTTAGAAAATATTAAAAACACAATGAACTTATTTTTATGCTAGTTTTATTTAGAAAGAAGATATTGTACTATCCTATCCTAAAACATCCTATCTTCTTGGATTCCCAAGAGATTTTGCAAGTGAAGTATGAATATGTCTATGAATATGTCAACTCATAGAAAATGAAAATGTGATAAATATGAAATTTTCAAGTGTTTGGAATTACAGTGAGGGTCTTTGGGGTAACATGTCTTGTCAACATCATTAATAGTTTTTTAAAAGAATTATGCCACTCCCCCACCCCTCAATTGTTAGGATAAAGTATTTTATAGCTGTTTTTTTTTTTTTAAATTGTATCTTAAAGTGGAATTAGGAATTTCATATTTAATGTGATTTTAAATTCTTGAGGTAACCTCAGTTTAAAGATTACACTTAATACAATAGACATTTTCACTTTTATCTTTTCCACCTCTAGTTTCAATAGAAAATATATTGTGTTTTGTATTATAAAACACATTGTGTTGTTTGATATAAACACTGATTCTTTTCAAAGTGCATCTTATTTCAACCAATTCCTTGATTTGTTCATAAATGGGAAATTTTTATTAAAATGGAATAAAGCTGTTTAATAATTGCTGTCTTGTGGTCCTTTCAATGAAGTATCATAATGTTACAAGGGTTCTTATCAATATATCACAGTTATATTATTTTAGAGATTTTAGTGTTACTTTAAAAATTCTGAATTGTTGGAACATTATTCTTTACTGTTGACATCTGAAAATACTATTTGACTACATATTTCTTTTGTTACTATGTAAGTATTAATAAGAAATGCTAAGTCAATTTTCAAGCACACAGCACATTTTGAATATTTTAGATAGCATTCCCCTTTTCTAAGATTAACTGTTTTTGTTTCATTTGCCTAGTGTCCACTTGGCAAGAAGAGTACTTCAGCTAGAAAAACAAAACTCCTCAGTTTTAAAAGACCTGGAACATCAAAAGGACCAAGTAATACAGCTTTCACAACAGGTAAATAACTTAAAAGAAACACATATAATGAATCACAATGTTCATTGTAAGTCTTTGTTACTCCTTTGTGTATTTTCTGAGCAGTTTTAAAATAAGCTGTTCACTAGTACAAAATGATTTTACAATATATGAAACTAACTTAATGTTAAAGCGTTATGAAACAACTTACAGTAATGGTGAAACAAAGATCAAAAGAGAGATTAAATGCCCAGACTAAATATAAATGCAGACCAGACAGACCAAGCTCTGATTTCTGGGAATATCAACTGGCAAAACAAGTTTAACAAATTTTAGTGGCATTTTCAGTTTTAACTAAAGCCTCATTTTTAAAATACTGCAATAGATTTGCTTATTCCTTTAATAAAAAAAAATCACTTCTCTACTAAACACACTTAACTTGGTTTAACTTAAGCTCTCGCATTCTTTGGTATACGATAGTTTCCAAATTATGTATATTTTTAAATCACATTTCTGTTTTTTATTTTTTTTAGCCTTATATCTTTTAAAGAATATACTATAGTTGAACTTTGAACAATGCAGGAGTTAGAGATGCAGGATCCCTCCTTCCCACAGCAGAAAATCCCCATGTAACTTTTGACGCCCCCCCAAACCTAACTGTAGATAGTTGTCCCTTGTTAACTGCTACCAACTTGTCACAGGACTCCCCCCAGTCCTGCACACTCACTCACACACACAGATACCAAAATCCATGGCTGCTGAAGCGCCCTGTATGAACTGCATGGAACAGTGCATGCAGTTACCCCGTGGAACCACGGATTCCCCAAGGACCCAAAACCCGGGATACAGAACTCGGGGATAAGGAGGGCTGACTGCATATTTATTGAAAAAAATTGCATGTAAATGAACCCCCACATCAAACCCATGTTGTTCAAGGGTTGTACATAGGTTTTACGTTGTCTGTTCAATCCTCTTATTACTGGAGTCAGCATCTAATTACAGTTTTCTGTACTTCTGAAATTCAAATAATAAAACCATAAATGCCACTTCACTAGTGTTCCTTTTCAAGTCATAGATTTAAAATGTTAATACATGTTATATACTCTTCATTTATTTTCTCAAGGACCTACCTTTCACATTTGTCTGTATAGTGGCCTTTGTTAAAAGGCTATTAATATTACAACATTAGGAGGATCTTTATGCTCACGTTTTAGATCAGAAATCTCTTAATAATACTGCAGTGCCTGACAGCCAGTTAACACTCAGGATGGAGGCCGAGTTGTGCAGGCAGAGGTGTGAGGGAGGGCTCTGATGTGTGGCCTTTGCTCCCATGGAAAAAGTGTCCCAGCTGTGACCAACTGCAGGCTGCCAACTAATATGAGGGACCACGGAGTAAAGATGCTCAGATGTCAGCATAAGAGCATAGGTAATAGTAAACTATAGTAAAGTGATTAAAAATTGATGAATTTTTTAAGTATTTGTTTCTTTTTCAATAAAACTATTTTAAATCGAAATAAAGTTTTAATAATGGTGGTATATAACAACCAGCTCACAAAAGTCCTGAAAATTGACCAATCAGCTCTTAAAAACTAAAAACCAGCTGCAGCACACTGCAGGGTGAAACCATGGAAGGCTATATAAATGAGTAACTAAAATAGCAAATGAACCTCTGTTCACTAATATATTATAGATCGCTTGCGTCTGTTTTAATTTCAGAATAACCTAGCAAAATGTTTTTAAAAATAGAACACTAAAATGTACATAAACGTGTATCGTGTCAGTGTGTTACTCTTTTAAAAAATTATTTTGACCCTGGGCAGTGTGGTTCCATTGATTGGAGCATCATTCCCACAGCTGAACGGTTGCGGGCTCAATGCCCGCTGCGGGGCGCATACCTGGGTTGGAGGTTCAAACCCAGTCCAGGCGCAACACAGTTCTCATCCTGGAGCATGCATGCAGAAGGCAACCAGTTAAAAATTTCCCACATCAGTGTTTCTCTCCCGTGGGCATTTCTCTCTCTCCCTTCCTCCCTTCCTTCTCTCTGAAAACAATGAAAAATTGCCTTTGGTTGAGCATCAAGCAAAAAGTAAAAAGGACTCATGGGCATGGACAATAGTTTGTTGATTGCAGGGGTGAGGAGACTTAAGGGAAAAATACAATAAAAAATAAAACTACATATTTGAGGTAAGAATCAAAGCTTTTATACCACCTTACAGCACTTTAGTTAATTTAAATGGTAATTTCCAAGTGGGTACACACTCCTATACAAATTGTAGGGGGAAAATATAGGAAATTAAATAAAATTGTAATGATAGTTAACTTTGCATGGAGCAATTTTTTAAAAGCTGTCATCTGATACTGAGAAAAAGACAATATTGAAATATTTGTGATATGAAATGGTATAACATGTACAATTTACTTAAAATAGTCCATAAGAGGGGTAAAAGGCTAAATAGAAAAACACAAAAACTCAAAATGTGGATAACATTCGAACCTGAGTGATGGATACATATAGTTTCTTAATCAGTTTCATACTTTTGTGTAAAAATGTTTTATAAGACATATGGAGAAAGAATCCATAAACCTATGTTAAAAGATTTATACTGAGAATATAATTTCCCTTAAGATTGAAAATAAAGTATTACAATTTGAAATATTACATGTATTTTACTCTTTTCTGCCCCACAAAAACTGATGTTACAAACATAGCTCCTTTTATTGCATTTCACTTTTATGCTTCACAGATCCAGTAATTTTTACAAATTGAAGGTTTGTAACAACCCTTCCTTAAGCAAGTTTGTTGGTACCATTTTTTTCAACAGCATTTGTCTCTGTGTCACATTTTCGTAATGTTGGAACTTTTTTGATTATTGTTATGTTTGTCATTGTGATCATTGATCTTTGATGTTACTATTGTAATTATTTTGGAGCTCCATGAATTACACCCAAATAAGACTGTGAACTTAATTGATAATCGTGTGAGTTATGACTACTCCACCGACTGGCCATTCTCCTATATCCTTGGCCTTCTAATTCCCTGAGGTACTACAATATTAAAATTAGGCCAATTAATAACCCCTACAATGGCCTCGAAATGTTCTAGTGAAAGGAAGAGTCGAGGTGTCTCAATTTCAATCAAAAGCTAGCAAAGATGAAGCTTAGCCAGAAAGACATATCATAAGCCAGGAAAACTAGACTGGAAGCTAAACCTCTTATGTCAAAAAGTTAGCCAAGTTGTAAATGCAAAGAGAAAGTTCTTGAAGGAAATTAAAATTGCACTCAGTGAAGACACAAATGATAAGAAAATGAAACAGCCCTGCTATGGATATGGATAAAGCTTTAACACTTTGAATAGATCAAAGCAGCCACAATATACCCTTAAACCAAAGCCTAATCCAGAGTAAGGCCCTAATTCTCTTTAAGTTTTGTGAAGGCTGAGAGAGGTGAGGAAGCTGCAGAAGAAAAGTTTGAAGCTACAAAGTTTGGTTCATGAGGTTTAAGAAAAGGAGCCATCTCTCTAACATAAAGGTGCGAGGTGAAGCATCAAGTGCTGATGTAGAAGCTACAGTGTGAGGTCTGTCCAGAAAAAGTCGAACCATTGTTAATATAACAGGAACAGTTTGCATGACATTGATGTAACCTGGCAGCCAAGGAGAGTGGACTGGAATATGCATGTGTGAACAGTGATGACTTCACTGTACTAGTCAGTGGGGATGGTAGATGCCATTGAGTGAGCATGTGTACTGTGTGGCCATCACCTTCAAAATAAATGAGCAAGTGGAGCAATAAATATGCATTACATTTAGTGTTAAGCTTAAACATTCATCCACGGGAACTATTTGGATGATTCAGAGGCTGCAGCTATGGGCAGCTGGTGATTGGCAGCTTCATCACGACAATGCACCTTCTCATGCATCAAGTCTGGTGCAATTTTTTGGTGAAACGTCAAATCACCCAGGTGACTCATCCTCCCCACAGCGCAGATTTTGTGCCCCGTGGCTTTCCCCAAAACTAAAATCACCTTTGAAAGGGAAGAGATTTCAGACCATTGATGAGATTTAGGAAAATACCACGGGGCTGCCAATGGCTATTTGGAAAACTTTTTGAAGTCCCCAGGTGCCTACTTTGAAGGGGTCTAAAGTGCTATTACGCTATGTATAATATTTCTTGTACATAAATAATAAATGTCTCTATTTTTCATATAACATGACTGGATACTTTCTGGACAGACCTCATAAGTTATCCAGAGGTCTAGCCAAGACAATTAATGAAGGTGGCTATACTAAACAACAGATTCTCAATTTAGATGAAACAGCTAGGAAGAAGTCCGTGCCTGGCTTCAAAGGAAAGGCTGACTGTCTTGTTAGGGGCTAATGCAGCTCGTGACTTTGAGATGAAGCCAATGCTCATTTACCATTCCAGAAATCCTAGAGCCCTTAATAATTATACTAAATCTCCTTGGTCTGTGTTCTATAAATGGAACAACAAAGCCTGGATGACAGCACATCTGTTTGCTACATGGTTTACCGGATATTTTAAGCCCCCTATTGAGACTTAGTGCTCAGAAAAAAAAAGATTTCTTTCAAAATATTACTGCAATTGACAATGTACCTAGATAGCCAAGAGCTCTGACAGAGGTACACAGCTAGGTCATTGTTATTTTTATGCCTGTGAATACAGCATCCATTCTGAAGATCAAGAATCAAGGGGTAATTTCAACTTTTAAATCTTAATATTTAAGAAATTCTTTTCATAGGCAATAACTGCCATAGATTGTGTTTCCTCTGATGAATCTGGGTAAAGTAAATTGAAAAACTTCCGAAAAGGATTTACCATTCTAGATTTCATTAAGAACATTCATGATTCATGGGATGAGGTCAAAATATCAACATTACAGCAGTTTAGAGGAAATGGATTCCAACTCTCATGGATGACTTCAAGGGATTTCAAGATTTCGGTGGAGGAAATAGCTGCTAATGTGGTGGAAATAGTAAGGAAACTAGAATTAGAAGCGGAGCCTGAAGATGTGACTGAATTGCTGCAATATCATGATAAAATTTGAACAGATGAGTTGTTGCTTCTTCTGAATGAGCAAAGAAAGTGGCTTTTTATCTTTTTTTTTTTTTCAATTACAGCTGACATATGTTATAATATTTGTTTCAAGTATACACCCCAATGATTTCAACATTACATAATGAAGTGATCATTCTGATAAATCTTGTAACCATCTCATACCATACACCGTAATTAGAATATTATTGACTATATTCCCTATGCTGTTTATACTTCCTAATACCTTCACATTTTTGCCCATTCCCCTAACCCACCTCTCATCTGGTAACTGTCAAAGTATCTATGAGTCTGTTTGTGTTCTGCTTGTTCATATATTTTGTGTTTTATATTCAATTGTTGATAGATATGTGTTTATTGCCATTTTATAGTTCATATTTTTTAGCTTTTGCTTGTCTAGGAAGCCCTTCATCTGACCTTGGATTCTAAAGGAAAGCTTTGCTGTGTAGAATAATTTTCATCACTTTGAATATTTCTTGCCAATTCCTTCTAGCCTGCAGAGCTTCTGTTGAGCAGCTGACAGTCGTATGGGAACTCCCTTGTAGGTAACTGCTTTTCTCTTGCTGTTTTCGAGAATCTCTCTTTGTATTTAACCTTTGGCATTTTAATGATGTGCGTGTCTTGGTATGAACTCTTGAGTTCATCTTGTTTGGAACTCTCAGCACTTCTTAGACTTATATGTATTTTTTCCTTCACCAGTTTAGGGACATTTTCTGTCTTTTTTTCCAAATCAGTTTTCAATTTCTTGCTCTCTCTCTCTTCTCCTTCTGCCACCCCTATGATGCAATGTTGGTACACTTGAAGTTGCTTCAGAGGCTCTTTACACTGCTCATGGTTTTGGATTCTTTTTTCTTCTTACTATTTTCATTGGGGTTTTTTTTCGCTTCCTTATATTCCAAATTGCTGATTTGATTCTCAGCTTCATCCATTCTATTCTTGATTCCGTTAGTCTTCATTTCAATAAGTGTATCCATTATTTCTGACTGATTATATTTTACATTGTTGTTTTCACTAAATTCATTGAGCAACCTATAACCAGTGTTTTGAACTCTGCATCCAGTAGATTGCTTGTCTCTATTCTGTTTGGTCCTTTTTCTGATTTTGTTCTGTTCTTTCATTTGGGCCATGAGGATAATGTACAATCATCCTCATTTTTGCAGCCTTCTTGTGTTTCTAAGTACTAAGCCTTCTTGTGTACTAAGTAGAGCTGCTACATCTCACTGGCTTGGTAGAGTTGCCCAACATAGTAGGTGTTCTGTAGGGTCCAGTGGCATAGCTTTCCTGATTGCCTAAGCTGGGCACTTGAGGTATACACCCCCTCTTGTGGGCTGTACAGCCTCCTGTTGTTCTTGAGCCTTGATTGCTGCTGACACCTCAATGGGAGGGATTTACCCCCAGGCCGTTCTGCTACAAGGACTGACTGTAACCACTGACTGCCCACCTCCAGCCACCATGGAGGATCGGCTGTTCAGGGGCTCACCCGCAGAACAGGACTTACGTTAGCAGGGCTCTGGGACCTGTTGAGTCTGCTCCTTGAGTGTGTCACTTGTGGTGGTGGCTAGGTCTTAGGGCTTCAATGTGATCTGAAGCTGCCCATTGGGTGTACTGGCTCTGGGGCCTCCTGGGAGGTGCAAGCCAAGATCAGGCACCACCTGTGATCTACCCAGGGCTGCCTGACATAAGCCACAAAGCAATCTGCAGGTGCTGCTACCTGTGCTGGGCTTGAAGGTGCCCAGGAGAGGCCCAGTGTGAACCGGCTTGCTGCTTCTAGTGCAGGCCTGGGACCACTTAGCCACAGCTAGGGGGCACCCAGAGGCCAATGCTGCTTGTTTGAGAGAATTTAAGGAAATCTGAAGCATGAGCCAAGACCAGCCACTTGTATGGAAAGACACTGGCAACAGCTTGGGTGGGCCTGCAAGTTGGGTGGTGGCGGGAACCGTGTGAGCCAGGCTGGTGGAGTCTCTGACATGGCGCCTGCTGCTGGCTGTTGTGGGGAGCTCATCACCTGTGTCTGGGAGAAAGCTGTTCCTCCAGCTCTCACCCTGACAGCTCAGTTCCTTCCCTTGTGTCTCTGGTACCTTTCAAGCTACTGCCCCAAGCTGGAGCTCCGAGGGAGCAGCCAGGGGGAGTCCGCACACAGGCCTTTAAAAGGAACTATCTGGGACTCTAGAAGCTTCCCTCTTCCTCAGCGTCATTCCACACTGGTTAACATATGTGTTTTCAGAAGTGTACATTTTAATATGTTTACTGATATGGTCACTTTTAAATCTGATATCTTGCTACTTATACTTTTATTTATCCCACCTTTCCTTTATCTTCCCTTTTTTCCCCTGCCTTCTTTAGGATTAATTGAATATTTTATCATACCACTTAACATAATGGGTTCAAAGTTCATTCATGCTCTACCATCTATCAGTACTTAGTTCCTGTTTGAGGCTGAATAATATTCCATTGTGCACCTATATCAATGATGGACATTTAGGTTATTTCCATTATTTGGCTGTTGTGAATAGAGCATTTGTGTACAATGTTTTTGTCTGAACACCTGTTTTCTATTTTTATGGGTATATACACCTAAGAAGTGGAATTGCTAGGTCACATGGTAATTCTGTGTTTAACTTTCAGGAACCACAAACATTTTCCATAGCAACTTGACCCATTTACATTCCCACCAGCAAGGCCAAGGGTTCAATTTTTCATATCCTCACCAAGGCTTCTTTTTTTCTCTTCTTTTTTATTGTTTTTTTAATTCTAGTCATTCTAGTGGGTCTGCAGTAGTATCTCATTGTGATTTTGACTTGCATTAACTTTATAACTGATGATGTTGAGCATTGTTTTGTGTGCTTATTGGCTATTTATCTATGGAGAAATGTCTATTCACATCCTTTGTCCATTTTTTAATTTGGGTGTCTCTTTTGTTGTGGAGTTTTACAAGTTCTTTATATAATCTGAATGCTAGACCCTTATCAGATATATGATATGCAAATATTTTCTCCCATTTTGTGGGTTGTCTTTTGCTTTCTTGCTAATGTCCTTTCATCACAAAAGTTTATATAAAGTCCAGGTTATCTGTCTTTTTCTTAAGTTTCTTGTGCTTTATCTTTAGGGTTTTTTATTGGTTTTGCAACTTGAGGTTTTTTGGGGGCGGCTTTATTTTTTATTGCATTTTTTCCATTAAACCTTCTTATATCCCCCTCCCCCCTGCAATCACCACACTATTGATAAAGTATATACTTAAGGCTACAACATAATGATTTGGTATATATTTGTCACATAGTGAAATGATTCCTGCAGTCAAGCTAATCAACATATCTGTCACCTCACATAGTATTTAACCTTCTGTGTATGTGTGGTGAAAGCACCTGAAATCTACTCTCTTAGCAAATTTCCAGATATGTTACATTTAGTTTATTCATTCCTTGATGGACAGCAGGCTATTTCTACCTTTCGCCTATTCTGAAAAGTGCTGCTATGAACATCCAAGTACAGGGTATGTCTGACTTCCTATTTTAGTACTTTTGAATATATACCTTGGAGTGGAATTACTGAGTTCACCTTTGTTTTTGAAATAAATTTTCCCTGGGTAAAGAATTCAAGGTTGACATTTTTTCTCTTTGTCTTCTTTAGTACTTAAAAGATGTTACTTCAGTCCCTTTTGAGTTTGCCTAGTTTCTGCCAAGAAATATGCTTTCATCTTTATCCTTGTTCCTCTCTAAGTAATATGTTTTATTTTTCTAACTGCTTGTAAGATTCTTTTTCACTAGCTTTAAGCAATTTGATTATGACGTGGCTTGATGTGGTTTTCTTCATGCTTCCTGTGCTTGGGTTCTGTCAGACTTCTTACGTACGTGATAACATCAAATTTGGAAGTTTTTTAGCCATTGTTTCCACAAATATTTTGGATTTTAGTTTTAGTTTCTCTCTCTCTCTTTCTCGCTTTTTTTTTTCCCCCTTTCTTTTGCTAAGTTTTCACTAACCTTTCCTCATCCAATGTATAATCTACCGTTAATTCAGTAGTGTGTTTTTTTATCTCAGATATTGTAGTTTTCATTTCTACAAGTCACTTTTAGGTATTATTTGTATTTTCAATGTCTCTACTTACACTTTTCAAACTTTATTTTCTTTAGCATATGAAATACATTTTTAATAACTGCTTTGATATCCTCGTCTACATTCCCCATTTTATCCCTTCTCGATTGCTTTCTATTAAATTAACTTACTCCACTATGTATCATATTGTCCTGCTTCTTTGCTTGCTCCTAACTTTTTTTTACTGGGTGCCAGACATGAATTTTATCTTAGAGCTAAATAATTTTGGAGTTCTTATAAATCTGTGTGAGTTTTGTTCTCAAAAATGGCTAAGCCTCTTGGGAAAATTTTGGTCTTTTAAAGTCTTACTTTTAAGCTTTTATTAGCAAAGAAGGGGTTATCTTAAGGCTAGTTTTTCTACTACTAGTGAGTCCAAAAGCTCTTTTAAGTACCCTACCCCATATCCTATGAATTAGTAGTAGATTTTGTACTTCGTTCATGGGAATAGATACTATCACTGGCCGATGAGACCATTAGATTGCTCCTACTAATATTTTCATTGGTTCTATCTTAGTCTATTGTAGTTTCTTTATATGTGTTCATGGTTCAGTGCCTATGTGAATATTCAAGGGGGCATCTGTAAATTTCAGAGTTCTCTCTTTGAGCTACTCTGTCTACTTCAGTACTTTGCTTTATGAACTCTCTCAGGGGTCAGTGTCTTTCATTGTTTGATGCCCAGTTTCTTCAGATCATTGTGTCATTAGCTGGTCCAATATAAAAGAGAAAGAAAATTAGTTGACTTTGTGTGTATGTGTGTAGGCCCACTAATTCTCAAGAAACTACCAAATTAGTTAAGAGGGTTGATGTGGGGTTTATTAAATAATAGAAAAATCTAACCTAAATCATAATGCATGCCTCATTAAAAGCCTTCCTTGGCCTCCATAAACCTTGATTCTTGTCCTTTCTCTTTCCAGTCACTTAGTAAGCCTGTATCAGACTCCCACTATTTTCCACCACTGACAACAAAATAGGCATGAACTTGTCCTCTTTACATGTACAGCCTTGTTCACAAAGGCCTTGTCTTCTAGTATAATCACTTACAGATTTATCTGTTACAACTAATTTATTTCCAAGTATTATCAAGAAAATGGCATATGCACAGTCTCACCTGACCAAACGGCAAGGTTTAGTGCCTGGATTTTGTACCTAGAAGGCATTTAATGGAATCCAGATAATTTGTTGTAAATGTTAAATTGCTAGATTTAAGAGAGACTTCAGAATCATAGGTACAATAAAGTAGATGTCTATTAGCTAACTTTACAAGGCATTCATGCTCTATTGATAATTTTTCTTTAAAAAAAAGGAAATTGCAGCACCCTGGCTGGTGGCACAGTGGATAAGGCACCTGCCTGTGAACCCAGAGTGTGCTGTTTTGATTCCCAGCCAGGGCACATAACTAGGTTGCAAGCCAGGTCAGTAGCTGGAGGCAGGTGAAAGGCAACCATACATTGATGTTTCTCTCCCTCTTTTCCTCTATCCCTTCCCCTCTCTCTGAAAAATAATAAATAAAATCTTTTTAAAAAAAGAATAAAAGAGGGAAATTGCAGAATAATATGTATTGTTGTTGGGTTTTTTAAAAAATATTTTATTTCATTATTTTTAGAAAGAGGGGAAGGGAGAGAGGCAGAGAGGGAGAGAGGAGACATCAATGTATGGTTGCTTTTCACCTGCCTCCAGCCACAGACCTGACTGGAGACCTGGTTTGTAACCTTGTGATGTGCCCTGGCTGGGGAATTGAACCTGTGACCTTTGGGTTCACAGGCCAGCACCTTATCCACTGTGTTACCAGCCAGGGTTTTTGTTTTGTTTTGTTTTTTTTAAGATTTTATTATGTGTTGTTTTTAATGTGTATATTTGTGTGTGTGTATCAAATGCCAACCACCACTGAAATAGGTAAAACAATGTCTCACTTATAAACTATATCATGTTTACAAAGCAAACAAATCATTGTTTCAACTTTCTACCTAATTGATTGTGCCTTAATAATACATCAGTGTCTTTAGTTTTCACCTAAGAGCTATTGTATATCACACGCAAATCCCACCCTCATCAGCATTGCTATACAATTGAATCACATTAAAATTCATTTCTCAAGGGTAGCTTTGAGGGGAAAAGAAATTTAAAACAACTGAATTTAAAAATTCCATTCTTTGACTCATCGTCTCTTGTCTTTCAAGCTCAGTCAGTCCTTCCAGCTCTCCCAGTTCTTTCATTCCCACTAAATTTGTGCTTCGTCGGGGTTCATTACAAGTCCCAGGCTCATAAGCTGTTAGTATTTTTCTACTCTGGCAAGCCCCTCCTGGCTCCACTTTCCTTCATACCCAGCCTTGGACCCTATCCATCTGAGCGCTGCATTCACTAGCGCTCTAGATTGCTTTGATGCTAAGTTCATCCATCAGGCTTCTCCTGACTATCCCTACCTTTACATAGCATCTTACAACCTGTTTGTTACTCGAGAAATACTTAATGGAAGGAAGGAGAGAAGGAGAAGAAAATCTCGAGTTTTGTGGTAATGTGCTAAAAACTTACTGTGGAAATCTGCTGCTTTACTACTTGGAAACATTACAAATTGATGTTGTTGAACATCAACCAAGTGCTCATTCTTGTTGGGTAGTGTTTTTATTTTTAGACATCCATTTTATTTTTTCCATTGTCTTCATTGTAAAACATTTCCACACTCCAAAATTATCAGTCCATCATATGTATCTTTTCTTTATTGCAGTTGTCACCTAAATTTCTTTTCCCTGAATCCCTTCCACCCAAGGAATTTTTTAAATCTTCACCTTTTTTTGGCCCCTTTTTGTCCCTCTTCAAAAAGAAAGAAAGAAAGAAAGAAAAAAACAATAAATGTGTGTGTGTGTGTGTGGCTAGGATGTGGAGAAATGGGAACCCTTGTACACTATTCGTGGGAATATAGATTGTTGCAGCCTCTCTGGAGAAAAGTATGGAGTTTGCTCAAAACAAAAATGAAACTGCTTTGTAACTCAGCAATTCTATTTCTGGGAATATATCTGAAGAAACCCAAAACACCGATTCGAAAGAATATGTGCACCCCTGGGTTCAGTTGCAGCATTTTTTACAATAGCCAAGACTTGGAAGCAGCCCAAGTGCTGATCAATAGCTGTGGTACATTTACACAATGGAATACTACATGGCCATAAATAAGGAAAACCTTACTTTTTGTGACAGCATAGATTGACCTGGACAGTATTATGCCAAGTGAAATAAACTAGTCAGAAAACGACAAATACCATATGATTTAACCTGTGTGTGGAATCCAATGAACAAAATAAACTAACAAAACCAAAACAGACTCATAGAGATCAGACTGACAGCTGTCAGAGGGGAGGGAGGTTGGGAAGCTAGGTTAGAAATGTGAAGGGATTAAGCAAAAAAGCAACCAAAAAAACTCCTAGACACAGACAACTGTATGGTGATTGTCAGAGGAAAAGGGGGTGAGTGGTAGAAGAGTATAAAGGGAGATCAGTGGTAATGGAGGGAGTTTTGACTTTGGGTGGTCAACCCATGCTGCAATATACAGATACTGTGTTATACAATTGTATCCCGAAACCTATAGTTTTGTAGGTTTCAATAAACTAATGTCATCCCCCAAAATTGAATTTTTAAAAAAGAATGTGTGTTTGTAACTTTTCAAAAGTTAACTTCCTCCCTTTCGACTTCATTCCTTCTGTTCTCTTCCCCCATCATTTTTTAGCTGTGCCCATTCTCAGTGGTCACTAATGACTTCATAATTGCCATACTCTCTTCTTCCCCTAATCTATCTATGTCATGACAGTCCAGATATTCTGGACAGCCTTTCTCCTCTTTGCTTTATGGCCCCTTCTCCTTCACATGGCTCTTTAAGCTTCTTAGCTGATGTCTTCATTTTCTTCTAACCTTCAAGTGCAGATGTCTCTCTGTGCCTACCCCTTACCCTGTTCTTACATCTCAGTAGTGATTTTCAAAAATGTTAGTATGAGAATTACCTAAGCTTCTTGTTTAAAATGTAGGTAACTAGATCCTGCCCACAGAGATTGTGGTTGAATAGGTCGAGAATAAAGCCCAGGGATCTGCATTTTAACAAGCTCTTCTTGTAACTCTGATAAAAGTGATACAGGACCACATATTGGAGGAAAAAAAATATCTGTTCTACAATTTGTCTTCCCATCACTTCCATGCTAATTACTTTCAAATATCTTAATATCCTCTTCTTGTGGATTTCTCATTATCTGGACCATACTGTGAGAATCCGAGGACCAAAGCAGAGCTGGTAATAAACTAGCATATACTTGCTTTTGTTTATTAAAATAATTAAGTGTTTGCAAAAACAGTGGAAAATAGGGGCTGCCCTAAGCCCCCCGAGTGTCATTATACCACCACCATTCTGCCTGTCCTTTTCCCTCTTCTGAGAACTGGACTCTCCCCAGTCCAGCACAAGAAGCCGTACCTGGCACTGCACAGCTCCTCATGCCCCTGCGCCACTCAGAGGCTGTTATCCTTCCTGGGTGAATTGTATCAGTTAAGTATTACCCTTGCTAAAGATGGGGATATTATGAACCGTATGGGGACACCAGAGAAGAAGCCAATTTCAGTGAGACGGATGGCAAATTCAGGATGTCAGGCAATTTATGTGCAGTACTATTAAACCCAGCAACTTTAGGAAAAACACAACAAAATATAGTCACCATTATGTATTTTTTAATTTTAAGAGAAATATATAAGAATATATTCAATTAGTATGTGAATCAAAGTATATAATTATAAGTAGGCATTCTCTGAATCATTATGTACAGTTTATTGAAACAAAGGGAAATAATAATTCTATAAAATGTGTCATGGATTTAGTCCTGAGTCATTTATTACGTATATGATTCCTGAGTCACTAATTACTAAAGCTTTTCCTATAAGGAAAAGATTACTAACAATAAGCAGAGAGTGATTGCAAAACTGTTTGAATATTAATTAGTATAGTTACAGAAAGACTTTTAAAAACCATATTTTGAGGAATTAAGTTGTTAAATTATATTTCAAAAATTGAAATTAATATCACTTTCAATTGAGGAACATGTGCTTTTTTACCTGAGGAATTAAAATAAATTTAGGGGATTTAGACACCTAGAAATAAATTTATAAAGCTACATCTCCTTAAAACTGACATATTAGAAAGTACTATAGTTTTTTCTGTAATCCAGACAGGGAAGTTTCTAAGTTGTATATTAAAGATACCTTTTGAAAATACAGCTTTTGGCTCTTAATTTTGTTTATAATAGTAAAACAATATATACGTATAATTGCTGTAATGAAAGAAAATGAACTAAAATCATTGAGTCTCATGAATAATCACTGTTCCATTTTTATGCAAGTGAAATCAGACTTGGTAAGTTCTAAACATAGCTCATTTTAGACCACAGCTAACTACAATTTGTAAATGCCCCAGCCCTTCCCGACCTGCCTCCTTCCTTGTTCCTCCCACCTCGCTCCCTGACTCCCACCGCTGCTGTCCTCCCCCAACACACACTCGGGCTATTCTGCACTTGGAAACACAAAGCAACTTGTCAGTTCAGTTTATTCAGTTAGGGTCAGTTCTGTGAAAACAAAGTCAAGGCAATTGTTTGATTTAATTGACTAGTGAAACTGGTTATACAGGTAAATGGAACTCAGTTTTATTTTCGTCCAACTGCATATTTGAATGTTCATAAAGAAACTTAGTACAGTAATAAGATTCCACTGACATTGTAATAGATTTTAAAGAATGATTACCAAAGCAAGTAAAAAGACACTAATACCCAAACTATAGAAAATATTCATGGTATTTTTTTCTTTATGGCTCTGCTTTCACTAAAATGAATTGTGTCCAAAAAAGTCTTTTCTTTCACTATTCATTTCCTTTCCTTTGAGGTATGTCTTTCTAGACTATACTTACTACAACCAGAAAGAAAATTTTCTGATAAAATTCAGATGAATAAGTAACTTCTACAAAGTAGTTCCCAATACTCCCTAACAGCTGGTCAGTCACCTCTTGGCTTCCTTTTTTTGCTTCCTGGCCTGGACCTCATCATTGGTCAATTTGAAAATTATATTTCTGTCCCTCTCATCATCCAACTCCCTCTGCCTTCTACTCGACCTTCCTCTATCACCCACCTTGCTGTTCTCTACACTTTCAGGTCCCAGGCTGCTAGTCACTCTTTTTTGTTCTTAATGTGAGCAGAAAACCAAAAAATTACAGTGCTAAAATAAATCAGTTCAGATCTTAACTTTTTAAATGTTGATCTTGTAAATGTACATCATTTGAGAAGAAAATTTAAATCATCTCTTGTTCCAGAAAAGCAGCAACAAGTCTTCAGCTTCAATTGAACATTTTAGGATTATGAAGAAAAGAGGGGGAAAAATGTTTAAACATATAAAAGGCTAAAGTTTTATTGTCAAACAGCATTTTAACATCATAGTATTTCAGAATTATGTATTTTTTCTGTGTAATAAGATACTCCCTTCCCCATCACCTAATCCCTAGAGTAAATACCCGGCAGCTTCATTGTGATTATTCAGTTTTTGCATATACAACATTAGAATATGGGTTTTTTTTGAGAATTCATTGTGAACCAAAGTAGGGTCCTGCTAATGCTGACAGTGCCATGTTTACCATATACTGACATACATTTTATGTTTGCTTAAGAAAAAATCAACAAATACAAATAAAAAAAAATAACTAAGGTTGGTTTGGGTATATAATTGGATAAAATCTTTCAGAAAAGAACTTTGGTCAATATGTCAACATAATTAGTCATACCACTTAACCTAGTACATCGTATGGACTAATAGAAAATTGAACAAAGAAAATATTAATTTAAGAAAAACATCTACAATGCAAAGAAGTTTGTTGTTGTAGCATTATTTACACTAGTCACAAATTGATAACATCCTAATGTGTATTATTATAAGCAATGTAATTAAATTATGTCACATTAGCTTACTAGACAGTTTCGCAACCACTCAAATGTAAATTTAAGGTACTGCATCAATCTAGAAAAATGATTATAAGGTAAAGTGAAAAAGCATAGTATAAAATTGTACATAATGGGTGGGGAGGGGGACAGAGGGGAGCAAAAAGGGGATGGATGTAATACAACAACAATAAAATTAAAAATAATAATAATAATGATACGGAGGAAAAACAAAATAGAAAAAAAAATAAAATAAATAAAATTGTACATAGTATATTATAATGAACAATCCAAAAAGAAAATATGAAAACAATTACATTCTCAATAGCCTCAAAAAGAATAAAAATACTTAGGAATATTTCATCAAATAGGAGAAAGACTTGTGCATGGAAAACCATGAAACATTACTGAAGTAAAGGAGACCTGATAGAAGATCAGATATCCCATGCTTGTGGAAGACAACATTGTTAAGATGATGATGTACCCACAATAACTTACAGATGAGCATTTCCTATCAAAATCCCAATGGCATTTTTTGCAGAAGTAGGAAAACCTATTCTAAAAATCACATGGAATTTCAAGGGACCCTGAATGACCAAAATAATCTTGAAAAAGGAAACCAAAGTTGGAGGACTCAAAGATTCAGATTTTAAAACTTATTACAAAACTATTGTGATTAAAATAATGTTGTACTGTGTCATAAGATAGACGTAAATACTAAAGGAACAGCATAGGCTAGAAATAAGGCCTCACATTGTTGTCGATGGTTTCTCCACAAGATTGCCGAGACCATTCAATGGAGAAAAACAGTCTTGTCAACAAATGGTGCTGGTAAAAGAATGAAATTGGAACTATACTCCACACTGATAGAGAAATTAAGACAAAATGGACCAAATGCCTAAATTTCAGAGCTAAAAACTCAGAAGAAAACGTAAGAGCAAATCTTCATTATCTTGGATTTGGCAATGGTTTCTTTTAAAAGACACCAAAAGTATAAGCACCAAAAGAAAAAATTAAGTAAATTAGATTTCATCCATGTTATAAACTTTTGTGATCAAAAGACATCATTGAGTGAAAAAAAATCAAGAAACAGAAATATTTGTGAATAATATATCTAATAAGGGTTTAATATCCAGAATACATAAATAAAACCTACAACTGAAAAACATAAAATGGGCAAAAGACTTAAATAGACATTCCTCCAAAGAGAACATACAAATGACCAACAAGCTCATAAAATTGCAGTTTTAGCAAGGAAGTTGAGAAATTGGAACAAGCACATTGCTGATAGAAATGTAAAATGATGCATCCACTATGGAAAACAATTGGCAGTTCCTCAAAAAGTTAAATATAAAATTATCATAGGACAACAATTCTGCTTTACTCCTAGATAGATACCCAAAGGAATTGAAAATAGGGACAGATACTTACACACCACTGTTCAAAGCAGCATTAGTCACTATAGCCAAAAAGTGAAAACAACTGAGATACCCAGCAATAGGTGAATGAATACACAAACTGTGCTATAAATATGCAATCGAATATTATGTAGCCATAAAAAGTAATGCAGTGCTGAAACATGGTGCAACATAGATGAACCTTGAAAACATTACATTAAATGAGATGAGACATAAAATGTCAAATATTATGTGATTTCACTTACAGGAAAAAACTAGAATAGGCAACTTCACAGGGGTAGAAAATACAATAGAGGTTCCCAGGAAATGGGGGCAGGGCAGGGGCAGGTGAGAGAAATATTTTGGTGTAATGTGTATAGAGTTTCTTTTGGGCCGGATGAAAATGTTCTGGATATAGATACTAGCAATGGTTACACAACATTGTGAATGTGCTTAATGAAATGGTCAATTTTATGTCATTTAATCACAATTTCTTTAAATTTTTTAATTATACTAATAGTTTAGCTACATAAGTTATCTATTTTATACCCTGGTCAGTTAGATCAGTTGGTTGAAGCATTGTCCCCATATGCCAAGGTTGTAGGTTCAATCCCCAGTCAGGGCACATACAAGAATTAAGAAATGAATGCATAAAGAAATGGAACAAGAAATCAGTATTTCTCTCTCAAATCAATTTTTTAATATTTTTTTAAGTTTTACAAATAGAAATGGAAGGAAATATGAAGGCATAAAACTTAACTAAATTTTAATTTGCATTATTTTGAATAAAAATGGAGCTCAAATAAAAGTTGCATTTTTGGCTAATAGGATATTCATTAAAAGAAGATAAATTTTATGTCACATAGCTTCTTAGACTAGGAAGTGGTAAGAAAATATAGATAACCCTTCCCCAAAATTGGCAGCAATATTTAAATTTTTCTTTCCTATTTATGTATTATTATTGTTAAGAATAGCTATATTGATTAGTAATTTTTCAAACTTCCCAATGTACACAGAAAAAGCTTTCCAGAGTAATTAACATAATGGAGAGTTGGTGTACTGTATCTGCACTAGAACCTTGGAAATACTTTTAGTTTCTGGTAACTTTTTCTAGATTTTAATGAAATCTGTTTTACTTTAGCTTGACAGGGCGAATTCCCTGTTAGACCACACTCAGCAGCCTTACAGATATCTCATCGAATCAGTGCGTCAGAGAGATTTGAAGATCGATTCCCTGAAGGAGAACATTGCCCAGCTTGAGAACGATGTCAGGTAAGCCATCTACAGATCTTCTGTATGAATGATGGAAATGCTGCAAACATGGTACTGATACAGATAAATTTTCTTTGTAAACTGTGACGAAAAAAAGCAATGCTGTGGCTTTAAATGTAATGAGTATCGAATTTCTATTCAAAAAACTAGGTCATATCATATTAGGTGTTCATATTCCACTTTATGGTCAGAAGTTTTAGCCTGGACATAACAATGCTACACTGTTTTTTTTTTAAATATTTTATTTATTATTTTTAGAGGCAGGGGAAGGGAGAGAGGCAGAGAGGGAGAGAGACATCAATGTATGGTTGCCTTTCACCTGCCTCCAGCTACGGACCTGGCCGGAGACCTGGCTTGCAACCTGGTTATGTGCCCTGGCTGGTAATGTGACCTTTGGATTCGCAGGCCGGCACCTTATCCACTGTGCCACCAAGCCAGGGCTCAATGCTGCGCTTTTAACAAAGCTTCTACCCACCTGACAGCTATCTTGTCCTTGATCCCCAAGATATCTTTGTGGGTTGCAGGCTGACCAAAGGGAAAGAGAGGATACAACCAGGTGCCATTTGTGGAGTCAAAATTACTTTTTAAACATAAAGTGTACACATTTCTCTCCTGCGAATCGTTAACCCATGAATTACCTAAATGTAAATGAATAAATTTCTTTCATTTACTTAGATTGAAATTGTTTTCTTGCATGACACCCAAAAAACTTGCTCCATTTAATAATTATCCAAATTCTTTACATGTTCGTCTGTGTGACCATGTTTGTCTTTTTAAATTGCAGTAAAAGAATGATGCTCTACATAAAGAAAGTTTTAACTTGTGGAATGGTTAATTGCCTTGTTATTAGATTTGAAAATTATTAGAATAATTTATTCTAATATACAAATTACTAACCAGTTTATAAATATTAAAGCAGGAAATTAGATGGCAGTGGAAAGATAGGTTTCCTAAGGCGTAACACCTAAAATATAAAACTATTGATTATTAATATCAAACTATAAGTGGGTTTATTTGTTGAAAGAATAACTATCTTCTCTTGTTTCTACCCCAACCAAAATAATTGGTCCAAAACTCCTGGTATTAATTTTTTGATGATTTGATGAAATAATTTAAAATTACATGTACGTTTTAAATATCAACATAGCCCTGGCTAGTGGCACAGTGGATAAGGCACCAGCCTGCGAACCCAAAGGTCGATGGTTCGATTCCCATTCAGGGCAACATAACCAGGATTGCAAGCCAGGTTGTAAGCCAGGTCCGTGGCTGGAGGCAAGTGAAAGGCAACCATACGTTGATGTTTCTCTCCCTCTCTGCCTCTCTCCTTTCCCCTTTCTCTGAAAATAATAAATAAAAATCTTTTTTTTAATTAAATAACTAAATATTAACATAAATAACAATTTATTTCTAGATTAAATTTAAAGTTAAAAATTTTATTTAGAATGTATATAAAAGCATTAATAAGTTAACCAAATGAATTAATTAAATAATTATTTTATAAATAGCTATTGGGCATAATAGATTCTGTTTTATCACATCCTAAATACCTGGGAATCTTGGGGGAGTTGAGAAAAGAACCCCAAATAAAACTTTTTCTTCCTATATTATATATTTCTGTAACAGTTGAAATTTTGTATTGAGCCATTTACCTTTGTAATCTTGGAGAAGGATATATAAAACATCTGTGAACAAAAATTGCCCGTTTCATAATTACCTTCAAATAAATTTATTTGAGTCTTTATCTTCGATAAAAATTTAAGAAATAAAATAGCTGAAAATGTTGAATATAGAGGAAAACTAAGACCTAACTATAGGAGAAAATTATAAAGATGAACAAATTCAGCCCTAGTTAAATTAAACAGTTTTTCATCTAAGAACATAACAACTTTGTGGTAGGGCCAAAATTTCAATCCAAATCTGTCTCTTTCTAATTCTGTACTCTTAACCATTATGTTATACTGCCTCCCTATGTTCTATTCTGAATAAAGGATAATTTTTCATTAACAAATATAATTAGGGAAGAACAGCAAAAAGTAGTATAGAGTAATGGTTAAAAGTAGGGTATTAATAATTGATAATTGTTGAAGCTAGGTGATGGATACATGGGGGTTTTATTTTCTCTCTTAAAAATATTTCATAATAAAGTTTTTTAAAAGTTATTTTAAAGGGAAATACAGGCTCGATAGATACATTGCATGGGCTCAAGTTCAGCTCAGTACATAGTTTTAAATTGGAACAAGTCAATTGAACTCTCTAAACCGTGGTTGTTCAACAGAACTTTGGGTAATGATAAAAATAGTTGCCATCTGTGCTGTCCACTATGATGGCCACGAGCCACATGTGCCTGTTGAGCATTTGAAGTGTGGCTAGTATTACTGAGAAACTAAATTTTCTATTGTTTCCACTTGTGGCTAAAGGTTATGGTATTGGACAGAACAGCCATTTTTTTTTCCACCTGAAAAATGAGGTCAGTACTGACAGCACTTAATTGATATGGTTATCCTGCAGATTAAATGATATGTTGTAATATATATAGTACTGTGCCTGTGCACATAAATTCCCTGTAAATGTTTGATATTATTAGTATTTATCTTACATTTAACAAGTTTTTATGTTGAAATTACCTTAAAAGCGAGCAATGCCCTGGCTGGTGTGGCTCAGTGGGTTGAGTGCCTGCCTGCAAACCAGTCACCAGTTTGATTCCCAGTCAGGACACATGCTTGGGTTGTGGGCCCGGTCCCTAGTTGGGGGCATGTAGGAGGCGACCACACACCAATGTCTCCCCCTCTTTCTCCCTCCCTTCCCCTCTCTCTAACAATGAATCATTTTTTAAATGAGCAGTAACCTTTCTCAAAATATGTTGAATTTAAACAAAAATTAGGACTCCTTTAATAATAGCAACCATAATCATAAAATCTATGCAATTATGGAATTTACCATTAAAAAATTATTTGTGATAAACATGAGTCCTTTAAAGTAATATAAAGTATTTATATAGTATTTATAAAGTTTTATAAATGTATTGCATATATTGAATTTATTCTGACCTAATAGTTCATAGGATATGAAACTTGCTCTTAACTGAAGCAACTACCTTCTAAAGTGAAAAATTAAGTTGCTGTCGATAGTTTAATTATGGCCTTGGAGCTACAGTAGGTGTACTCTGATGACAAGAATGAAATGGTGTCATACTATAAAAAAGCTTAGTCAACAAGTCAGATACTGCAAGATAGATCATAGTTCTATCTTTTGTCACCCCTACTCTGAGCTGATAACATTTCAAATGTAGTGGAATTATCCTGGACTTTTAAGACACATCAATCGACTTTCTTTTCTCATGGTAAATGTGTCTATAGATATTGCCCCAGCTGGTGGCTAACTGAATAGGCACCAACCTACAAAACCCAAAGGTCCCTGGTTCAATTCCCAGCCGGGACACATAGCCAGGTTGCAAGCCAGGTCTCCAGCCAGGGCTGTAGCTGGAGGCAAGTGAAAGACAACTATACATTAATGTTTCTCTCCCTCTCTGCCTCCCTCCTTTCCCCTCTCTACAAATAATAAATAAAATAAAATAAAATGTAGATATTAATGTGAACATCAAGGGATAGTTGTGAAAATTAAATGAAGTAAACATATGGCACATAGGAGAAATTCAGTAAATGTTACTTCCATTTGTCTTTCATTAATTCAAAATTTAAATATAATAGATGGCTCACCCAAAAAGATTACTAAGTGATTGTGTTCCTTGGAAATATTTATTTCTCTTTGCTGGGTGTTGATTTTAATAGTAAAGATTATTTACATTAATTAACTATTTTAAAATATTTCTCCAGCTTATACAATAAAATCTCTTTAAAGAACTGGATAATTTTATCATCTTCTTAGAAAATAAAAGAATACCACCATTACCACACCCACAACTTGCAAATTTAGCTAGTTATACATTATATTCAACATCAAGGAAGGTTATAGTAAACCTGCACTAAAATGAAATCATTATAAACATGCTAAAAGCTAACTTTGGAGGTATCCCTATTAACTACTTTAAATCCCCCTATCACTAAAGTAATAATTTGTCCTGAAGGTGATACTGTTAATTCTCCACCAAGCCACAAGAGACAGTCTGCGTTATGTAGTTGATCTGTAATTCAGAACAGAAGGAAGCGTAGAAACAATAATTAGCATAAATTTTACTTCCCAGTTGTCAGTTTTCGGTTTACTCGTGTAAGTAGCAGTTTAAGAAGAAAGGAGCACATTGTGAACTTCTTTTGTAAGACTAAACCAGGGTATATTGACCCAGGAAGTTAAGGAATAAGATAGCAGGAGTATGTTTTCATATAGCAGGTGAAATAAAGCCATAAACATGAATTCCTGAGTAATAATTAACAGTGAATTGAACAATTATGGGTGTAATATAACATTCATGATAGATGTGCTTATAAGGATATTTGTTTTGTAGTTACTTTATGAGTCACACATTGAAGCTTTATATTTTTAAAGGTTAGCTTCCACTGTTGTGAAATGTGTCCTACAGAGACTAGCTTCTGTTGAGTAATTACATTCATGTTGGGAGAACACAATATAATAATCATCATATTTAGTTTTAGAAAGCCACATTTTGAAGGTGGTCACCCTTGTGGCTTAAGAATATATTATGTACAGAGGAGGCGAAGACGGTGAACATATAACCCAACCATTGTCTGTGGAGTCCATGTTGTTTGTGATAATACCAACGTCCTGCTGATGGAGCACAGTTGCTCTGTGAACTAATTCATCTACCTACCTTTTGCTCCACGTTACATGGTCATATAGCTGTTTAAACGAGGAATATTTATTTTGGTCTGGGAAAATTAAAGTCTACATATAAAACATCCCTAATAAATTATCTGGTGAAATCCTTTAATTACATCAATATTCCATTCCTTTTACACTACATTTTATTTCATGGACCTGGTGGTATTTGAGAGAGTGTACGTCTAAGTATTGCATGTGGGTATATGTACATAGTACTGTGTGTATGTGTGTACATGCATATGAACATTAATATATATCTGTTTGAAGAAAAATCCTATTTCTATTTACTGGATATTTATTTTAATCATGAAAAATATTTTCTAGAGAAAAAATGTTTTCTTGACTCAGCCATGAAAAAAGAATGAATTACTCAGGGGTAAAATGAGTCTAGCTAAAGATAGATTAGAATTCTAGAGGTATGGATACATCTGATCTTTACCATGCATTGGGGGCTCTCAGAACATAACACTCAGTTTCCTTCATATCGCTTAGTTCTTTTCGGTTCTGCAGCTCAGTCCAGCCTGTGACATCCGGCCAGGAAGTCATTTTGTTCTTCTGAGCTGCTTTTACCTTGATTGCTATTTAATGACTGTCTTCCTGTGATGCCTGTTTTCATCTAAAGTAGTAATACCTAGGTAGTATTTATAAAGAGTTTTACGTGTTTAATTCTTTACAGAATTATTCATTAGATAATTTTATACCCCTTTGACATGCACAAGTGTTCCTTTCCACCTTCACAGATGTAAACCCTGAGGTTGAGTGGGGTGTGGTCCGTGCCTTACACCACAGAGTTGAGTCAGTGGCACAGAGGGAAACAGACCTGCATCTTGTCTTCTCAGGGAACAAGCTATCATGCTTCCTGGGGGAAGCTCTCAGTTACCAGGAAGGAGGAGAATGTGAACTTTTTCCTCTTAAGTCCTTGGAATGACCAGTTTTTCCAGAATACCTACTATAATACCTTGAATTTAAAAAAAAAACAAAAAAAAACTTCCTGCCTGATGGTTTAAAAAAGTGTGGCTGTTTTCTGAAAAGTAATAACTTAAAGCATCTTACCTATTCAGCAAAAACACTTCTCATTAACTTGCCCTTTATGACCAAAAAGAAAAACAGGGAAAGAAAAAAGAACTCACAGACGCAGACAAGCTTGTGGCGGTGGCAGGGCTGGGGGAGGTGGGGGGCGTGAAGAGGGTACAGGGATGAATGGATAAATGGTAACGGAAGGAGACAGGACTTTGGCTGGTGAACACACAGTACAGTGTACAGAGGATGTGCTGTGGAATGGAGCACTTGAAACCTGTATAATTTTGTTAACTAGTGCCACCCCAATCAATTCAATAAAAAATAAGAATAAATTAAAATACACATAGATTTTTAATTTTTTTAATTTATCTTTAATTCAAAACATCAGATTTTTCTTTAGCCTTTGCTATTTACTATTTATTAATAAAATGTAAACCAATAATATGACTTTAAACCTTGGTGTGTGTGTGTGTTTTTCAGCAATTTAAATAAAGAAAAATCAGCTTTACTACAGATGAAGAATCAAATGGCCTTAGATTTAGAACAACTTCTAAATCATCGTGAGGTACTTTTTCCATTTTGTTATAATTTTTACCACTTTAGGGTTTTTTAAAGTCCATCTTGGGTTAAGATGATTGAATCTCAGTTTTCCATGCTTGTTAATAACTTTTCACATTTGCATCTTACTATGACCTGGCCCCTTATATTCAACTTGTGATATTTTATTCCTTATGAATTAATTTCTAATTTATTTTTATGAGTTAATTCTTATTCTAAGGATGTCCCTTCTTGTTAACCTCTTATTGCATTATTCGTATCTGTCATTAGATTTCCACATTATTTAATAGTTATTTGTTTTATCTTTTTTGCACTAGATTGTAAATTTTTACTATACCTCTGTCTTACTATTGTATGCCCAGTGCCTAGTGCACAGTACATGTTTGTGTTGAATTTTAAAGTTTATAAAGTTTTTTTTCATATGTTCCTCATCAAAAAAATCTTCTAGAGTTAATATAACCCCCATTTTATAAAAGGAGAAATAGGTTTTAGGTGGCTAGCTCAAGCTAGTTAGTACTGAGATAACCTCAGGGTTTTTTTAAGTCCAATTTATTGAAGTATAATATACATATGGTAAAATGTATTCTTTTAATATACATTGCTATGATTTTTCTAACTCACCCAGTTGTGTATCTGTCACCAAAACTGATATGTAAAGCAGTTCCATCCCCAGAAAGTTCCCAGACATCCGCTTTGCAGTGTCACTTTTCCCATAGAGTCCTAGCAACCACTGATCTGTTTCAGTCATCTGTTCCTTTCTGTTACTGAGTAATATTCCATTGTATGGATGTACTAAAGGTTTCTTTTAGTTTTTATTTATTTTTAAAGAGAGGGGAAGGGAGGAGGAGGGGGAGAGAAACATCAATGTGTAGAGAGAAACATCTGTTGGTTGCCTCTTACATTCACTTGGACCAGGGACCAAACCCAAAACCCATGCATGTGCCCTGACGAGCAGTCAAACTGGCGACTCCCAGCTTTATGGGATGTTGGCCAGACAACTGAGCCACACCGGTCAGGGCTGTACCGAAGTTGTTTAATCCATTCACTGGAAGATGGACATTTGAAGGCATCTGTAAATAAAGCTGTTGTAGGTACTTATATATGTGTTTTTGTGTAAAAATATGTTTTTATTTCTCTTGGTAAATAACCAGGAGCAGGATTACTGAGTCATATGAAAAGTGTATGTTTAACTTTATAAGGAACTGCCAAAATATTTTCCAAAGTAACTATACCTTTTGCATTCTCACATGCAATGAATGATGGTTCCTGTTGCTCATTATCCTTGCCAGCAGTTGGTATTGTGAAACCTAGTTATTTAATACAATGCATTTTCTTAGCCATGTTTTCACCATTTTGTTACCCTAATAGAGAAAGAAATGCTCAAAACAGATCAATGGTTTATGAGTATCCTGAAGACATTTTTCCAGTCTAGGAAAGATAGACCAGATACTTGGGAAGAATTATTGAAAAGATATTATTGAGGAGATGAACTTGGAATATTACTGCAAACACTGCAAAGGTGCATATCCTAGCAATTGTGTCAGGGGGTTCTAGGGTTGTTGGTGTCTTAGAAATGGCCTTTGGAGTGAGTTCTCTTAAAGGTGTATTTTAGATGATGGATGAAAGAGATGAGGTATCCCTGGACTAGGTATTAAAGATGACTTTTAGGTAGATTAAGTAGATCTAACATAGAGGTTACAGACTAGGAAAAGCTTCTCTGAAGATATTTATACTTTTTCCAGTTCTTATCTACTGTCACCTATGTCCTAGGTTTCTGCCATCAAATAATTGTTTCTTCACTGTGGACATTCACTATGTGGATTTTCACAAATGTGTTTAAAATGGAATATTTAAGAGATAGATTTCCATTCAGTTATACTAACTTTTTTCCATAAAGCTGCATAATAAATATATATTTTTAGAATGGCAATTCTCATGTGATTTTTAGAGAATTAGACTCTGAAGAATATATGAGCAACTTTAATGTATCAATTTTTCCCATCATACTTGGAATTGCATTATTCATGAGTCTAAACAAAAACTAAAAGTTTTACTTAGTGGGTTGAAAATTGAATAGGTTTAGAACAAACTGTTTAAACATGAAAATTAAATGCTAGCAAGATGAAACTACTATAAATTGCATACTATGAACAATAATAAAGTTGCCTACTAAGGCCTAGAATCAATGAAATTTGATGGATGCATATCTAATTAATTAATTGTTAGTTAATATTTATGCATTTGATAATGTCTTCATTTTGGTAATTAGATTTTAATAATCCAACTTTATGACTTTTCCTAATACCAAATGTCTAAAGAAAAGCAGCTAGTTTTTTTTATAAAGCAAAATAAAAGTGTAAAAGAGCAAACGAGTCTGAAATAAGCTTGCAATCTTGTACAAAACAATGCAGCACCAGCTTGCGTAGCGGGTGCAGATGCAGAGAGAGTAGTCATTGACCCAGGGGAGCGTTTGACATTTACCTGCAGAAACAGAGCCTGCACCATTGATTCATTCATTGTGTGGCTCTTGAGGGTCAGCCAGTAAGTACAGTTGGATAAGAATAACTCCAATAAATATCATTTTTTGAAAGTGAAAATGAGGGCTGAAACCAAAGTGAGGAAGCTGGGCAAGTAGGGCCCAGGATAGAGGTGTCCGCCCTCAGGTGTGTACCGTGTAGGGCTGGCGCTTGGCAGCTTGCCTTCCCCTAGGGGAAATTATCTAACGGGAGTGTGTGTTTCAGTGAGCTAAATCTTCTCGCTTTGAGTTAATGATTCATAAGGAAACCAAATAAATATTTTAAAGGTTTTTTTCTTCCTTTTTTGCACTGGACAGCTCTTTTTAAGTCGTGTCAATTAGTTCTGATGAGACTGTATATGGTCATGTAATATGAAATGAGATCACTAACTCATTTACATAGTTATTGAATATGTATTTATAAAAAAGAAAACTGGTGGGATAATTCTAGGTTGTCAATTTTAGGACATTTGGGACATGGTCACAGAGGGCTTTTATTTTCTTTATTAGTGTTAGCTCAAGATCATTAGTTTAAAACTAACTTCTCTCATGTAGGAGTTCACTTGTGAAATAGAGATTTCTAAGAATGATAAAGTTATTATTGGCCTCCTATGAATTCTTAGCATTCATTCAAAAAATGCTTGTGGGTATTTGGAATTATGAGTAGTATATATTAGGTGATTTTTATTCTCCATGTTTCCTTAGAGAAAAAATGTATCAATAAAATACATTAAAATGTGAAAAGAATGGAGAAAATACCTTTTTTTTTTAGGCTGTCTTTCAGACTACAAAAAGCTCAACTGCGATGGGTAACTATAACTATATTGGGTGAAAGGATCTGCACAACAAACTATGTAAAAGATACCATTAATTGAATGAAGATCTCACATGTGTTTCTATTGTTCCATTTTAAATATTCTAAGTTCTGTCCCTGTACTCCATGAAAACTTTGTAAAGCAAAGTGAGTGAGGAGGAAGAGGCAAAATCTCTTTTCTGATGAAATTCCCTCTATTAAGGTACAATTTAATGTCATGACCTCTGCCTTTAAAAGATGAAAACAAGATCTGGTGTCATCTCCCTTTGGTTTGTGAAACTATTTAAGGCAGTCTACTAAGTACTTCTATTTATATTACATAATTTAGTCTTTACTACCATCCACTGAGATAAATATCATTGTCCCCACTTTTACAGATGAAACTGATTCTGGCAAGAGTTAACTCAACCATGATTACACACAACTGTCAAAGCTAGAAGAAATATTTTTTTCACCTGCAGCAAAAGTGTGTGCTCTTCTTAGTCCCATTTAGATAAAAATTTCATGATGAATTGTTTGTTCTAGTTCCAGGAAAATTTTTGCCTGTGTAGATGAAGTTATATCCTTTCCCTTTTGTCAGAAAATGAAAACTATGTAATTTGATGTATTTTTTTATTCTTTCTTCCTTCCTTCTCTCTCTTCTCTCTTTCTTTCCTTCTTTTTCTTTTCCTTAGTTACCGGAAAACTCAGACTCAGCTGAACATCTTATCCAGGTGTTGTAATCTCTTTTTTCTCTCTTTTGCTTTAGATGCCTCAGGAGAACATTTTTTGTTTTATTCAAGTGAGTTGTAATCTTTTTTTACCCTTAACTGACATCACTTATACTAAGACCTCTTAGGAGTAATAATAAAAAAATATCAAAAATATAAACCTTAAGTAAGTGGGTTAAAAAGAGGTAAATGAAAAGATCAACTGATAGGATCTCATTCTTGGGTAACAGTGGCAGGGCTTCAGATTAAACCTTCAGTTTTGAGAACAAGTAATGTGGTTCCCTAGAGTGGCTTCTGTCTTATTGAGCACACCTCTCCTGAGTCTTCTTTGAATGGTTTTTGTTTTTCATCCATTTTATCCACTCATATTGCCTTGATCAAACAAGATTTGCTGCTCACCTTTGGAAACTCTAATTCAGATTTTTTTTTTGTTTTTTTTATGATTATCATGTGCCCTTAGAATTTAAGCTTTTGAGAGTAGGAAAAATATTTTTAATCAGCTAAATGCCTAATACAATAATGAGCATAGTTTTAAGGAGCTGGTGTAAAAGCCCCTTTTCAGTTTCTTCTGCAACTGTATTCAGGGCAGTGGTAAAGCCCCACTTAAGAAGTTATTCTGGTATTTCAGGGAATGACAGTGGTGTCTTGAACTAAATTGGTGATGATGGTTTCTGACAAAAATGGACCAGTTTGAAAGCCCTTTAGAAAAGCAGAATCATGGGGCTTGGCAATTGATTAATTTAGGGAACAACGAAGAGAAGAGAAATGTGATGCCCAGGATTTGGCTTATATCTTGGCTTTATGGTGGTCCTACAAAGAACATCGGAATAGGTTTAGGGAAAGTTCACGAAAATGCCTATATGGATATAAACGATGGAGAATAATAAACATAGGTTCTGGAGCCCATACAAGAGAACTCGTCTGGAGGCAGAGATCCGAGAGTCACAGCATAAAAATGGTGCTATACATGAATGTAGAAAGTACTAAATTAAATGAATTAGTGCATAGAGTGAGAACAAAAAATATTTAAATCGCCCAGGACAAAATCCTGAGGAGCAACAATATTTGAGGAATGGGCAAAGGGAAAAGCACACAAAGAAGATTGCGGAATGAGCAGATTGATCGCAGAGTCAGGGAAACCCAAAGAGAACCATTCAAAAGGGATGGAGTTGCCAGGCCAGACAAAGATAAAAAAAGAAAATGTTATTTATATTTAACAAGATGCTGAAGCACTTTCAGTGGAGCTAAAAATGAGATTGCAATGGATTGATGAACAAATAGAAATTGAAAAGTAGTCATAGGAAAAATAGATAACCCTTAAGATATTTGACTAAGAGAATACAGGGTGATCAGAGAAGGAGCATTAGACCAAGGGCTTTTCCTTCTCAGAGCTAAAGAGTATCCAATATAAATGCTGATGAGAAGAAGCCAAACAGAGATATTGAAAGTACAGAAAAGAGAGAATAATCAGTTGAGCAAAAGTGTGGAGAAAGGAAGAAACCCAAAGCAGATCAATGGCATTTAGCCTTAGATAGGAGGGGCACCTTGCGCATTTTGAAAAGTAGAGATAAAGACTAAGCTAAGCTACAAGCAAGTTTGTGATTTGTTAGTAAGAATTTAGGAAGCCTCATCTAATGGCAAGAGGGGATAGGGTCAGGGTTTTGAGGAAAATTCTCCAAGAATGTTTGCTAAACTAATTATGGTCCTTTTCAGTTTTCTAATAATTGTGCTAGAAATTGTCAAGTGGAAGAGTCAAATAGAAAGCTTTAGAAACTAGCCTTTAATAGATCCCAGGACTTCCCCTCAATAAATAAAATTCACTCTGATAACTGATACTTTAACTGAAAAAGTACGGACGCTGTCCTACAATGAAGAACAATTTTAGAGAACTATCTGAAAATAGCTAATAGGCAGTCTTACCTGGAAAGTTTGCCTAGAATACAGCTACTCCTAAAACCCTGGACACGGCAATTGTAGTCATAGTAACCTCTATGGGTAACAAGCTTCTAAGGAATAATATATATTTGTGGAATATCAGATCTGTTTCTAAGACCTGGGATTCTTCTACCCTTTCATTCAGTGCTTCTGCCAATAATATCTGGTGCACACAGCCATAATAATCAACCACTCTTTTCTAAGTACCTGACATGGGCAAGGTTCCACACTTGCCTGAACATTAGACCCACTTCCACTACCCCAGATAACTTGCCTCTGGCTGCAGTGTATGTCACTTAACAAAAAGAAAACAAACTCTGCAGTTAGCCAGGTTTCTGAAAAGTGAAGTCACGGTATAATTATCATTCTTTTATGGTATGATTATGTTCCAGGAGTCTAATTCACATGTTCTTTGTGATTTCTCGGAAAGTTTCAAGAACATTTCAGCACACAAGTGTCCCTTAGGCAATGTACTTCATAAATGGTTCAAACAAATTACATTTTTCTACATGTGTGTCATTCTTTTTGTCTCCTACTTAACTGTTTTGAAATTTTGTTAAGGATACCTTTTTGCATGTTTTTCTCATACACCTATGTTGTTAAATTTTATAGTCAGCATGACTAGGAAAAAAAATACTGAGTGGGTAAGTTGATTTTAATAAGGTTATAAGTATTTTCCAGATTCATACATTTCTCATCATAATCATGCTCTTCAAGCTAAAATTTGTTTCTGATTGAATGTAAATGAGTATTTCAAAGAAAATGAAACCTAAAGCACATATACAGTATGTTATATTTTCCCTATCATGTTTTAGAACACACACACACACACCCCCCCCGCATCCCCCCAATCTACAGGTATGTTTAAAAGTCTGAGAAAATTAAGGGAGAAAAGTTTTGTGAAGAAATACTCATTGCAAATGTTGAATTTACACAATAATAATACTATTTTGAGTTTTTATCACTTTGTAAAACCAAAATATTTAAAACATCTTATATCAATACGTTATGCTACCATACTTAAGGATCAGTTATAGATTGATTTCAGTCAAATATGTCTGGGAATTATTAATCAAAGAAAGGAAAAGTTTTAATATATTCCTCTATAATAAGAGAGGTGGCCTTTGGCTTATGCCTTTTAGAATTCAATACAGCATTAAGCTTTTCCCCAACATAGATATTTTTCTGTTTGTAAGAGGAATATTTAATGTTTATATACTTCTATATAGTTCTTTTTATATTCATTTATTCCACTTAAACCTCCCACATAAGGCCTGTGATTGTCTTATATTCATTTCACAGAAGCAGCCACTGCATCCATTCTGTGGAATGTTAACGCCTCATTTTGAGATGCATAAAAGACACTTGAATTTCCTTTAGATTGCACTATTGTACCTCTGTGTTTGCATGGACTTGTACTGAGAACTTAGTAGAACTAAGATTATTTTGAGTTTCATAAGTATCTTGGCTTCATCTTTAATCTTTTCATCATCTTTTTTTTAAATTACAAATATCTTTGTTGTATCCTGTAAGTAAAACTTTGTCTTGTGTGAAGCAAAATACTATCTCATCGTAAAAATATTTTATTTGTGTATATATGCCCTTTTAACTTTTTTCACATCTATTATGTATTGTATAGACCTGTCATTTCCTTTTCTTTCTTTCTTTTTTTTAAGAATGAAATGTGTATTTTTCCCACTACATTTTAGAAGTTTGGCATGCTTTCTTTTACAGAGTTAAGTACACTTCTCTCTCTCTCTCTTTTTTTTTTTTTTTATCAGTAAGAAACAAGTAAATGACCTCTTGCTATCATTTCTAACCCTGTATTTTTATTACTCTCTTAGTATAGTGGCAGTTTATAACAAACCAAACAATTCTAGGACATGAGACACACAAAACAAACTGCAAAGCTATAAAATAAGGCTCTAGGACTTGTGATGGCCAGGAATATATTGATAATGATATAAGATGATTATGGTCATAATTCTGTTAGGTACCAACTTGGCATACTTTGCTATAAACTTAACAAGTCACCGATCACATCTCAAGGAGCCGGCACTGAGGGAAAGCTGGGGCTGCAACGTGGGGAAAGGATCGGAGCTGGAGTGAGTCACACTCTGGAAACCGGTGTTCAAAATGGAGGAACTCTATAAACTACGTTTAGAGTCTGAAGCTGATAATGAAAATTAGCAAGAATATGCATCGAAACCTATCAGATTATACAGAAAACAGCAACTAGATGAATACTAATTTACAGCAGGGAAAGCCAGGCACTAAGAGGACATGAATACCAGAATAAAAAACAAGTCCAAGGCTCTATTCAGGGCAGGCAAGCTGAAGGGTCCACGTGAGCCAGGCACAGCACAATCGAGGTGTCCACGTTTCTGTTGTAATCAACCATGGCAGTAGACTTCAACTCAGGCGCCTACTTCAGCATGTTAGTACTAGCATCTTCTTCTACCTGGACCACTGTTGAGAATGGCCTTAAGATAACATTCAACGTCAGGAAGTATGTTTCAGGTGACTAGTAATGTTCCCTAAGTTATAGAAGCATAATTAGTTCTTGCTCATGTAAATACTTGAGCTCTCACTAAGCTTTCAGTCATAGGTTTGTCATCGGAAATGCTTTAGACTAAGGGGCAGATAAGCCTTATTCTGTGATGCTGTACCCAGGACTTCTTTCTGTATTCTGTTCATATTAGCAGATAGTCTAAGGAAAACAATCAATATGGTGAAATAATTCTTTTCAGTCATACGAGAGAAAAATGAAGTGCACATGTTTAGAGAAGACTTAGATATAAGAAATTCAAAATGGGCCTGTGAAAGCGGCAGTTATAGACTTGTTACACGTGTCTCCAAAAGCTGGAATTAAAACCTAATGGTAGACATTATATGGAGACACGTTTTGTTTGTTTTTTGCTTCGTTTTATTGTTGTCAGTGTTACTTTGGTTTGTTTCATGTAGAGGCTAGGTTAAATAAGGACAATTACTTCTAACTCTGAAATTGTGTGCGTCAAAGCCTTGGTAGAAGGTAACTGCAGTATTATGTAAATAATGACAGGCCTGAGCCCCAAGAGACCTGCATTTCAATCCTAGTCTCACTTCTTAGCGGCTAGGGATCTTAGCTACATTTCTTAGAGCATTTTTCTAAACCTCAGTTTTCTTATCTTCAAAACTGAGATATTATCTACCTCCTGATACTTAGGAGAGGTTTAAATTATAATGGAAAATACTTAACTCAAAGCCTGGCACATAGTAGATACTCAGTTAATGTCACTTGCCCTTTCTCTTCCTCTTCCCATACCTAAAAAATGATATATTCTCCCCTTGGGGCAAAGAGACGATCCTAGGATGCCTACAAATGGGAGCAACTATTTAGATGGAAAGACCAAAGGACTGTGGAAAACACTTTGCAGTTGTAGATACTCATGCTATTCTCTATCAGTTTTGCCATACAAAATCTGTTTTTGTCTAGTATTTAAGAGCATAGTGCACAAGCATCAGGTGTGTGTGTGTGTGTGTGTATAAAGATTTATATTTATTATTTCCAGAAAGGGAGAAAGGGAGAGAGGCAGAGAGGGAGAGAAACATCAATGTTTGCTTTTCACTGCCTCCAGCTACGGACCTGGCTGGAGACCTGGCTTGCAACCTGGTTATGTGCCCTGGCTGGGAATCGAACTGGTGACCTTGGGTTCACAGGCCAGCACCTTATCCACTGTGCTACCAACCAGGGCTATATTTTTAACTTCATCAAAAATCATACAGTGAATTGTGCTGAAATTTGCTTTGATAATATTTTAAAATTCTTATTGAGCACTACTTAGGATGGATGACTTTGAGTTAAATTTACATTGTATCTTAAACTATGAATTGCGTTAAATATGATAATGATATTTGTGTATTTTTTATCTTTATTTGTTAAAAGTGTTTGTAAGTGAAATGATCTGAGGTCTGAAATCTGCTTTAAAATTTTCCAAAAAACCTGGCAAGGAAAGAGATAAAAGTGTTGACTAAACAATCTGGCAGTTCCTCAAACAGTTAAACAGAGCTACCATGTGACCCAGCAATTCCACTTTGAGGTGTATACCCAAGAGAAATGAAAACATCCACACAAAAACTTGTGCACAAATGTTTATGGCAGTATATTCACAGTAGCCAAAAGGTGGATACAACCCAAATGTCCATCAACTGATGAATGGAAAACAAAATGTGGTATAGCTATACAGTAGGGTATTATTTAGCCATAAAAAGGAATGAAATATTGATATACATTACAACATAGGTGAACCATGAAAAGTAAAGTAAATAAAGCCAGTCATAAAAGACACATGTTATATGGTTCCATTCTTACGGAGTCTACAGGGAAATGTACAGAAGCAAAACGTAGATCAGTAGACCTTGGGAGCTGGAAGCTGGGGGCAAGGTTGGGTAGAGGAGTGTTAGATGGCTAAAGGCATCAGAATTTCTTATTGAGGTGATAAAAAAAAAATTCTAATTGACTACAGTCATTACTGTACATGTCTGTGATACACTAAAAACCATTGATTCATACACTTGAAGTGGATGACTCTATGATGTATGAAGTATATCTCAACAAAGCTGTTTACCAAAACATTAGCAAAATGTTGATCATTGTTGAAGTTGGGCAACAGAAACTGAAGGTTCAACAGGCTGTGTCTTTTTTTGCATCTTTGCAAATTTTCATAATAAAATGTCTTCAAGTGCTCTTGTAAATGAAGTTTAAATATTCTATGTATTGCTTTAATGAAGTTTAGTTTTTGCCTGTATTACCTGAAGTGGAAGTGATACACAGAATTCTCTGACTTGTTGGTCATGATGCTTTGCTATTTCTGTATAAAGGCACTTACACTTAACCTGCAGTGGAGCACATATTTTGCATTCTACTGTCAGAGCTACTTTCATCAAGAAACGCCATCTATCTGTGCCCTTGACAACATCTTTGCCGAGTTTACAACTTTCAGCAATTTATTGGCATGAATTATGCAATACTGTTAAACAGCTGCCCTGCAGTTGAGTGCTTTTAATATGCATCACTCTCTGCAAGTAGCTTATTGAAATGGCCAAGATATGTGCTTTTGGATTCAAGACAGCAATAGATCTCTTTCATGGGAATTATCAGTACGATAACAGTCATCATCATCATCATCATCATCATCTGTCAGTTTCATAAGAATGTCCTTCCCCTTGACATTTTTTTGAAGAGTATTTATTTTACTACAGTGTGGTTTTTGTTTTTATTTTATCTTAAGTCAATTATATGATAAGATGTAATTCAATATTTATTAATTTTTATGAATGGTTCGCTCATTCTTGAAGTTACTATAATTTCCTTATGTATTTGATAAACTATTTTGAAAATGAGTATAAAAGCATGTCAGAACTAATTAATATTGTCATAAATCAGACTGTGTTACAGGGTAGTCTTTATTTTTTTATTTTTTTTAAAGATTTTATTTATTATTTTTCAGAGAGAAGGGAAGGGAGAGAGGCAAAGAGGGATAGAAACATGAATGTATGTTTGCCTTTCACCTGCCTCCAGCTACGTACCTGACTGGAGACCTAGCTTGCAATCTGTTTATGTGCCCTGGCTGGGAATCGAACCAGTGACCTATGGGTTTGCAGGACAGTGCCTTATCCACCAGAGTAGTCTTTAAAGGTCTCAAACAAGTGGTAAAAGAAAGAGAATTGGGGCATGCTGCTATTTCATTACTTGAATTTTATACTGAACAAGTAACGCTTCTGTAGTTTCAAAAAAAAAAAAAAAATCAGGAATTTTAAAATTTACCTTGAGGAGTGGTTTCTAAATTAATGAAAGATTTGCTAGGAATAGGCTAGAATTGTCAAAATGACAAGGTTCCAGATTAGGACATAATTTGCCGCTTTGGAGAAGAAAACCTGTTTCCTGCCTGGGGACCCTAATGTAAAACCTGCAGGACAGATTTTCTGGTCCACATGCACAGATATTGCACTCTTTCACTCACATGAATAGCCTGTGACAGCAGAAAGAAAACATTTAATCTGCTCATTTATTCATAAATGAAAACTCTGTTAGAAACTGCAAGAAAATTTATAGCACAAGAGAGAAAAATCACTATAAGCAGAGAAACTGAACCCCTTCCCTAAGAGAAAAAGAAAATTCTGTAGCAGCAAAGAATTTACAAAGTATTGTAGTTTTTTCAGAAACACTTAAGAAAGTGGTATTTTCATAAAATAAGATACAGTGGAGAGTTTGTGATATTTTTAACATTTGCTAAAATCAAAATCATGAAATTATTGTAGTAAGTAAAAATTCCAGGAGAAGGATATGAGCAAAAGTCAACAAAGGAAGTTAAGGAATAGCTAAATATATAGAAGATTCCAGAAAGGAAGAGAATATGTACAAAAATACAGGAATCAGCTTGGCACCATAGTTCTTAGAAATTTGACTTTGGAACAGAGAAGTATTCCTATCAAAGTTCTGAAGAAAAGCACACTTTCTTCCACAGCATCCTCTTCAGGAAACTTAATAGATTGTGTGCCATCGAATAACAAAAAGAGAGGTAAGAAACAATGGAATTTACCAAGATGAGCAATAAAAGATAAATTTCACAATAATAGCTGTGCATCAGTCTTAAAAACAGTCTACAAAATTAATTCCAGCAAGCATTATGGTTAAGAAGCTAGGTTTTGCCCTGGCTGGTGTCACAGTGGAGAAGACGCTGGCCTGCCCACCCAAAGGTCACTGCTGGTTCGATTCCCAGCCAGGGCACATAACCAGGTTGCAAGCCAGGTCTCCAGCCAGGTCTGTAGCTGGAGGCAGGTGAAAGGCAACCATACATTGATGTTTCTCTCTCTCTCTCTCTCTGCCTCTCTCCCTTCCCCTCTCTCTCTCTCTCGAAATAATAAATAAAAGCTTTAAAAAAAAAAAAAAAAGCTAGGTAATCTTAGGTAATGTTTTTAAAAGGCATATATTTTTTCCATCAATGAGGAGAAAAAAAGGCAGGATACAAAGAACAGGAGAATAACTCTAAGTCAAGAATGAAATAGGAACTAGGATAAATGTCATGATTTTGAGCAATGAGTACACTCTAAGAAAAAGAATCCAGTTGAACTTGATACTTGAAACACTCTTTTTTTAACATAGAGGTTCCTATTCTGTGACTCTCATCACACTCTGCTCTGCAGTGAACAGTATTTATAAACCCTAGACAATACTACAAATAAGCCTACTGACCTATCTGAAAAGGACAGTTACAGAACAGGAATGCAGAATCAAAAGCTAGGAAAATGAAGTGCAAAAGTCAAATCCAAACAAAAGAGCAGAATCTTAAATAAGAGATGAAACTCAGTATCAGGAGCCAGGCAAAAACATGTTAAGAACTGAACCGGGTGAGGAACAAACCATATGTCAAAATGACTAACTCTTAAAAGTCCAAAAATAAATCCTACACTTAAGGACGTTTCGTATATGAGTAAGATAGCATCTCAAATCGATGAGGGAAAAAGTTGTCTCTGCAGTACATAATGTTGTTGCAGAATAGCCATGGAGAAAGGGAGGTTAAATGCACCACACCTATCACCAGAAGCCAGAATAAACTTCAGAGGTCAAAGATCTAAATGTTTTAAAAAGAAAAGAGGCGCTGGCTAGTAGCACAGTGGAAAAGGCCCTGGCCTGCGAATCCAAAGGTCACTAGTTCAATTCCCAGCCAGGGCACATAACCAGGTTGCAAGCCAGGTCTCCAGCTGGGTCTGTGGCTGGAGGCAGGTGAAAGGCAACCATACATTGATGTCTCTCCCTCTCTGCCTCTCTCCCTACCCCTCTCTCTGGAAATAATAAATAAAATCTTTTTAAAAAATAAAATGAAATAATGAAAAGAAAAAGAAACCATAAAAGGAACTAGAGGAAAATAGGAAAGTAAACTATGAAGAAGGCTATAAAATTGCACATTGACATATTCAGCTACATCAGAATCAGAAAATACATAGCAAAACAATAAAAAAAAAGTGTAAACAAAGCCAAATAAAAATTAGTGGGAAAAACTGTCATTCATATTACAAAGAGCTGATATCTCTAACATACAAAGTGCTCCTTGAAATGAGTAAGAAAATGACCCATCACCCAGTAGAAAAATGGGTCAAGGGTAGCAACAACAACAAAAAAAATAGCCTTTTATATATGAAAAGCTATTCAGCCTCACAATAGAAGAAATGGAAAACAAACACACCCAAACATTTATCAAACGACAAAAATACAAAAAGGTAACCAAGCATACATTTTATATCAATTAGGACACTGAAGCTCATTGAACCAGAGTAGATTGCCTAAGGTGACACAGTTAACAATAGAGTCAGGAGTGGATGTGTCTCTGACTGCTAACCGAATTCTAAAACATTTCCAACAACACGTGCTTCACTTTCTCCATGTTCAATAGATGATGGCATTTTGGATACTATTTGGTGTTCAAGTGGAATTTTCTTTGCTCAGATTTGCTATTGATATGAAAAGGATCCATCTGTATGATTAAACATAATAAAACTGAACAAAATTGTTGCATATCTTATTTTTGTGCCCACTGTGTTATCCTAATAGGAACTTGACAGAATTTTGTGCTTTTAAAGTGTCCCTTCCCTGGATTTCAGAAGCCATGTTGACACTTTTTCATACGACAGTGAACAAAAGCGGTACTTTGACACACCCTGAGTTTGGGTGATCCTAGTCATGATTAAGAAAAGACATGTGAATTTGTCTTCCGTCTCCTGGCCAGCTTCAGGGAGAATCTGTTTCCTACCATTGCTTCTGTACCAGTGGCAGAGAGAAGCCGAAGGGAAAGAAAATGATGGTTGTTGCCTCTGGGGGCGCACAGGTGTGCCCCTTCTCTTCCTCCTCATGCTTGTCCTCCTCTCCCATTCCGCCAGCAAGTGTGACCCCCCTTTTCCTTATCCAGCTGTCGGCTAGTCGTACGTACGGGGAAAATGACATTTTCCTTGTAAAATCTTGATACCAAGATAACCAAAGTTATGGCCACTAAAAAGAGGTTCTTTCAGGTAGAAAATTTTCTTTGGATAAGTTAAGAGACTGTCATCTCCCCTTCCCTTTAATTCCAGAGGTAAGTAGAGCAGGAGCTGCAAACTGCCGTAACCCTAGACGTGTGTATAACATTAGATTAGTAGTCGTGTATTTCACTCTAGGGGAGCAAGTCAATGAAATAACATAATCTGGAAAGCAGAACCATCAAAAGGCTCAAGTAGGAGTCAAAGTTAAGTCATATGGGCAGTGTCTGTGGCGTGGCCGTTTGTATGTGCGTTGGCCTGGTCATCCCCTGCCCCCCTTACTGCAGAAAGGATCCCGGTACCATCTCTGCCAGCTCCACTCTTGGCCCTCAGATTTATTAAGCTCTGTGGCTTAAACTCAACAGCTCTGTTTTAAAATACCCACTCAAGCTAGATGGTTCTAAATAGAACTAATGACAGCCAGGGAAAAAAAAAAAAGCCTGTAGGAACTTGCTCTGACATGGAGCTGATGTCTATAAACAGATTAGTAGAAGGGAGTAGAGCTCTTTCTATCACCATAATGTTTGTGTCTTGGCACGAAGACGAAATAAAATAATAGGAAGGAAAAAAACCTCTAACACAGCCTACCACGGTTCTACATAAAATAAGGGAGAGTCTAATCTGTCCTCTGTCCATAAGGTTGTATTTGAATCAAATTAATGACTAATAATAAATATCCACTAAATAATGTTTGGTGCTTAAAGTTTGACTACAGGGAAAAATAGACAAAATAGACTTAGTTCTTTCAGAAGTTCATCATAATAATTTTTAATCCAAATAGCAACTGGATAAAGCTAACTTCAGTTTTCATTTGGAAGAGAGTAAGAAATAGCATGGTTAAATCCTGAAGCGGTATGAAACTTACCATTTGAATTGCTGATTACTAAGCAACAAAAAAATTTTGACTGTTTTTTTTTTCCCTACCATCTTCATAAAAGACTTCAAAAGGAAATAGGATAGTTTAAAAGGTAGAAAAAAGGTAAATGCCTAAATAATTTACTGAACAAACATGGAGAAAAACTATAGTGGAAAGTAACTAGTAGTTCCCAAATTTTTCTGTCCCTAAGAATCACCTAGAGATCTTTTTAAATTTTCAGTGCCTAGGTCATACCCCAGCCCAAGTATTTTACAGTTTCTGGGAGTGGAATATAGGCATCAGTAGTTTTTGAAACTCCACAGGTGACTCAATGGGCAGAAAAATGTAGGAACCATTGGAGTACAGAATGACATACTTATTATCATACTAAAACTATTAATGACTGTGTGGGTCATATAGTGCTACTGTTCATTAATGTTATTTCAAATAGTATAATTGCTTCAAATGTTTCTTCCAGTTCAAGAATAAAAACCTGGACCCAGCTGGGTGGCTCAGTTGGTTGGAGCATCATCCCATACAGCAGAAGTTTGTGGGTTTGGTCCCCAGGAAGGGGACCATTCGAAATTTCCCTCTCTTCTCTCTCCCTTCCTCTCTCTCTAAAATCAATAAATATATCCTGGGGCGAGGTGTTTGTTTGTTTAAGAATAAAAAGCTATGGTACATTTACACAATGGAATATTACGCAGTAGCGAAAAAGAAAGAACTCTTACCTTTTGCAACAGCATGGACGGAATTGGAGAATATTACGTTAAGTGCAAGAAGCCAGTCGATGAAAGACAAATACCATATTATCTCACTTACAAGGGTGCATGTGGAATCTAATGCACAATGTCCTTGCATGAGGATAGAAAAAGAATAACAAAAAATAAAATAAAAGCAGTCATAGACAATATATAAATGAGTGAACATGATTATCAATAAAACTTTACAAGTAAATAATGAGCAAAATAGAAACAGAGGCACAGACACATGGAACAGATTCACAGCTGTCAAAGGGGAGAGGGGAGGAGGGACTGGATGAAAGAAGGTGAAGGGATAAGCCAGAGGACATGTAAGCATCACCCACAGATTCAGACAACAGTGTGGTGATGACCAGAGGGCTTGGGTGGTGATAGCAAAAGGACAAAAAATGGGGACAACAGTAACATCAAAAAACAAATGTCTTAACGTCAATCATTATTAGTCAACTTGCTGAAATCATACTTGCCATGTTCTTCTATTTTCACGCGTCAACAGGAATTGGCAGCAATGAAGCAAATTCTCACTAACATGCGCAGCAAGCATTCTGAGGACAGGTTGCTTCTTACCAAAACAGAATCAAAAAAGGTGACAGGAAACCAAAAATCAAAGACTTTGGATGTGCCTAGAGAACATGGAGACAATATATTTATACCCAAGCCAACACTCTTTGTAAGTACCAAAAAAAAAAAAAAAAAAAAAACCTTAAAATTTTAATCTGATTTTCATTAATTTACTTAAATTCCTTTTTACTCATATTGGTTTTAAACTAATTTAAATAGATTAAGGGGAGAGCATGAAAATTAATCATATATATATATAGTAATCATACATATACATATGTATGATTACATATATATATATGTGTATATATATATATATACACACACACATATATGCCTTATCTTACAGCTGATAATTGAATTTTATATTTCTAGTCAATATATTGTACTTGCCTAGACATTATCCTTAGTCTAGCATTTACTTCCTTCAGTCTCCAGGGAAATTATAGGGGGAAAAGGAAGATGTTTTTATAAATTTTTAATTTATATGAGAATAAAAGGGATGCAAAATAACACCTTATTAGGTAGAAATTATGTACAAAGAAATTAGTTTAAAAATAAGAAATCAGAACAATTTGAAAATGATGTTTTCATGAATAGTGGGAATAACAATAAAAAGGCTACAGAATCAAAATAGGAGTTACATTATTAATTATTTTACTATACTTCAACATGGTTTCCCATGCATGCTTTAATTTCCCAGAAGAAACATGATTTTTACCATCTGAACATAGAGCCAAAACAAGATTTTAACTACAATATTCGGATTTAGTGAGTCCTCAAAGTCTTAATTTTTTTTAAAAACTCCCTGGATGATTGTAGAAACCAATCAGATATAAGAGCTTCTGCTTTAAGCTATTTCATTACACATCCAGATAATGCTACTCAAGATCAAGGAGTTGATTATATAATTCAGCCTTTAAACAAAAGTGACAGAACTACAATCTAGATTAAATAAGGGATAATTGTTGTAAGAATCTATGTGGCAGTGTGGAGACGGAGAAAACAGGATGCCTCGATTTACCAGCCTGGACGCTTGCAGTTTTCACTTCTGCACCTGGAAAAGTGTATTATTTCTATGGCGCACCAGGGCTCTAACTGTCTCTGGGGTTGGGGATCAATCTAGTTTATGGCACCTTAACACTTTCTTGCCACATTTGTTTGGAAACTCTGGTCTCACTTTTGAATGTTGAATCTAGATTTCTCTCACCAAAGTATACTCAAACCTCAAGATAGTTAGCTATGTACATTTATACTTTAAAAAGTAATTGTTCGATTTCTAGTGTCAGAAGTACTGATTGGAACCTCTTCCTAATGTAAGTTAGCTGGTAAGACATTGGAAATAGGAATTCCAGTGAAGTAGGGCCGGGAGGTTGATCTGGGCTGGTGTGACCCCCAGCGGGTAGGAAAGCCAGGTCAGCCATCCTGAGCTCACTTAGCTTGGGCCCTGTCTTTGAGGACTCATAACTATTTACTTCCTTGATTTCCAGTCTATGTATCTTTTTTGGAAAACAAAGTAATTATATCCTACTAAACATAGTCTTTCCTTAGAACATGGGCAGGGGTTGAACACTAATTCTTAATTTCTAGCTAATTTTCTAGATTCCAGGAATAATCCACCAGGCTTACTCTATCTGCATGTATCAGCCATCGTTCTTTCTTATTTTAACATGCCATCTTAATATGTTATAATCCCTAAGTTACATGTTAATATTTTAGTAGTTTGCTTCTGGATACAGAAATGTACCTATCTTATTACTTATCTCCAAAATCACACTGTAAATTACTCCTAATAGGTTTCCGGTCAACCCTGACATTTGTTTCTACCGCAGCTTTCTGAGCTCTTCCTGGATACAGTTTACTTGAGGGCCTGCTAATATGCCACTAATAATAAACCAAGGTTTCCATTCATTTGTACTGTTTCTTTATAAAATTACACATTTTCATATTATAATGTTTCCAATGTAAAAGGTCACTTTAAGTAATGTATATGTCTCATCTAATGTTCATACGGGTGCATGTAATGGAGCCTATAAGAATCGTGGGGGAAAAAAAGAAAAGCAGAGCCCTGGCTGGTGTGGCTCAGTAGATTGAGTGCCAGCCTGCAAACCAAAAGGTCACTGGTTCAATTCCTAGTCAGGGCAGTTGCCTGGGATTTGGGCCAGGTCCCCAGTCAGAGTTGTGCAAGAGGCAACCAATGAATGTATCTCTCACACGTAGATGTTTCTCCCTCCTTTCCCCTCTCCCTAAAAAGAAATAAGATATATTTTTTTTAAAAGCAGAAATGTGAAAGTCAGAAAATAATGAGACATCCTCAGTCTTCATTTCTCATAATAAATGAAGGATAACAGAATTTGTTATGTAAAATACCGGCTTATGGGTATGAAGGATAAATAATCTTATTAAGATGGTGATATAAGAAACACTACTGTTTAAATAGGTAGAAGAGTGGAATTATAAAAACGAGGGTTAATTTTGTATCTGAATTTTAGTTGGCAAATTTTTCTTTTAAAGGGCAAGACAGTAAATATTTTAAGCTTGTAGCTAATAACATACAATTTCTGTTGCATATTCTGTTTGTTTCTTTGGTTTTACCTTTTTTTTTTTTAAGGCAAATCCATTCTTAGCAGGCAACCTGTCCAAAGACAGACCAGGGACCATAATTTACTGATTATCTAGCTTAAGCTCCTTGCTCAGTACTAACCAAGAGTTTGTAAAAACTTAGAAACTTCCAGTATCTGTAATTGAGGACTGTCCAGAATATAAGTAGATTGTACCTTATTGATAAAATATCTACAGCTGAAGAATATACGTATTATCTCTTAAAATTAAGAAACCAAACTTTCCAGAAGCCCTATTATCTTTGGTGGAATTTATTTGGATTTTTGGTAGTGATTAGACATAGATACTAATGTAAATGAGAAATCAGTATGACATAGTCTATCCTAATGTAGTTAACAAGTCCCCTGAATTGATAGTAACTGAGTGACTGAGGGCAGAAGTTTGCTAGTAGAAAGATCAAATAAGTCAGTAAGCTTAAATTCATACAGCAGATACACTATTTCAGTGTCTTGCTGGTTGTTGTCACTTCTGCTCAATAACTGCAACGTTACTGAGAATCACAGATACTGCCCACCACGCCGGGAGGTTGGGGCCTGATGAGTGGGAGCCATATTATTGTGTTACTGTGGTGGCATCGTCTCTCCCCTTACACAGGGGAAGCTCCTGAATGTGGACTCTGATGAGACTTGATGTGCAAACTTAAAAAGAACCAAGAGGCTTTTGTCTTAGCAGACCAAAACAACATTCGTTCATTCATTCAAAAAATAAATAAATGTTTTTTGGGCACCTACTTTGTGCCAAGCACTGTTCTGGGCACTAAGGATATAAAAATGTCTGCCTTGTGAATCTCACGTTTTCATACGGATATAGGCTAAACGTAAAATGTGTGGGAAGTGAGAACGTGACTTGCTATGGAGAAAAATCGCAGGGAGTGGTGACCTCCCTGAGAAGGTGAGCTGAGGAATGAAACTGAAGGAAGTGACAGCACACACCCACGGTTTCTGAGCAGGTTGATTTCGCAAGATCTCATCATTATCTTAATAAGGAATTTAAAATGCAGTATACCCAAGTAAAAATAGATTTGGATGGAAACCTATTATTAAATATAAAATTAGGTGTTACAACTTTTTATTTTTTTATATAAGGTTTTTTATTGTGATTTTTAAAAATTACCGTCAGACTATGACTGGGTAGCTCAGTGGCTTAGCATGTGGTCCTGATATGCCAAGGCTTCGGGTTTGATCTCCGGTCAGGGAACATACCAGAATCAACGCATGAATGCATAAATAAGTGGAGCAACAAGTACAGCAAATCCTTTCTTTCTCTCTCTCTCTCTCTTTTTCTCTCTCTCCCCCCTCTAAAATCAATAAATACAAAATTTTAAATACCATAAAATGTAGCATCTTACCCACTTTTAAGGGTGCGGCTCAGTTGTGTTCATTATACTCATATGTCTGAGGTGGCGCCTCAGCACCTTGTCATCTTGCCGAACTGGAACTCGTTCCCATTAAGCAACAGCTTCTCTTCCTTTGCCCTCCCCCAGCCTGCGCCCATCGTTCCGTTTCTGCGAATTGCAGTGTCTTAGATAGGTACCTCATATGGGTAGCAGTGTACAGCATCTGCCTTTTTGTGATTAGCTTGTTTCACTTCCCATAAGGATCTCAAGATTCTCTCCTGTTGCACCTCAAAGCATTTTGGAATTCCTCAATGGAATTGTCTTCTGAGTATCTGGCACATTTTTTTTTTTTTTTTTGGAAGATACTCATTTATTTAAACCTTATTCTAAGCTCAAAGCTTGAGTGCCCTATGTGTGATGGAAACTGTGTATCGTACAATACAGTGTGGTGGATACCAAGTAGGAAGCAGGTACAGAATAGTGTGAGGGTCACATCTGGACAGCAACAGTGAACGATGAATGAGAAGAACAAAGGGCACAGGCTTCATGTGTCCTTTAGAACGACTTAGAAGCCCCTGAAGGTGGTGGTCGACTTGAAGGAAGTGGCAGCTATAGGAATAGATTGGAGGGAATAAGAAACACTCACCCAGGAGAAAGACTCCTTCAGTTATGAGGTGTCATCCCATAACTGAAGTTTGTAGATTCAGTTCCCCATCAGGGCACATACCTAGGTTGCGGGGTGGATCCTGGGTCCAGGTACACAGATTCCAATCCAAGCACATACAGGAGTCAACCAATTGATACTTCTCTTTCCCTAAAAAAAAGAAAGAAGAAAGAAAAAAAAAATCAATGAAAAAATGTCCTCTTGTGAGGATTTAAAAAAAGAAAGAAAAAGGAGAAAGGAGGTATAGGCTAGGGAGCGGCTAGCCAGCTTTGCCCAGGGTCTTAATTCATTTTTATATCCCCATAACCTAAGGACGTGGCACATAGTAGGTGTTCAGTGAGGTGCTATTGAACTAATCACAATAAATAGTTTATGTAGGAGAATGTTAAGAGATAGGATTAGGGAAGTATGTGTCAGATCCTAAGGGGCTCTGTCTTCTAAATTAAAGTAGTTGGAACATGGCAGCAAGAGCCAAGTGCCGCCACGGTCACCTACGACATGGGCTAGTCCTGTGGGAGCAAGCTGTAAAATTAACTTGAAATGATTTTGATGAAAGATCTGAAAAGTCAATTAAGGAAATAGAAAAACCAGAAAGGGGTGTACTTGCAGCGTGTCTACTTCATTAACACATCTGAAGAAAGCATGTGTTGGGGGAGGGGAAAGAGGGAGGGTGGTCTGCAGGGGACCAAACACGGATAAAAGGAGTCAGGAAGAACTATCTGCCATTGAAGTTCTTCTACTGCTCTTTTTGAGTCTTAAGATTCCTTTCTATTATCAGAAGTTTTACTTAGCTTCTTTCCGTACACACGGTAGTCATAAAACTTGTAGCATGAGCTGATTGAGAAAATGCAGATGTACAAATTCCATACCCTTTGCTGTTAATTGGACCATCTACAGCTTGTTGTGTAGAAGTTGCTTTTAGGTTATTTTGATCCAGGAGCCACAGTTAAGAGAACTATCTTACATCATGACCTAGAGATGATCACAGTTTCTCAAAACAGAACTTACTGCTACAATGGCAAGGTACTCTGTTATCTTCTATTCTAGACTGCTCAGTTGTGTGTGTGTGTGTGTGTGTGTGTGTGTGTGCGTGCACGCGCGCCCAAACCTGGTTTTAAATTGAGTTCCTTACCTATGCATTGAGAACCTACAGGACTTTTTTCCCCGTCCAGTTGTATTGAGATAGCATTGAAGAGATCTACAGTTTTAAAAAACTGGCATAGATGTTACTCTGTGAGTGTGATTGTGAAAACCTTAGATTTTTAACTGGCTTACCCTTTTCATTCTGCCAAACTGATGGGAGACTCAAATGTTGGAAAATTTTAGTTTCAGGGAAAAGCTAATAAGCTTAGTAATCAATGTGTGTAAAAAGCTGTTGTTTCAGGAACTGAGGGTGTGACCCACCTTGATCCCAAGAGACCATTCTCAGTTCCACCTTTGTGCCTGAGGAGGGCTGCAGACCATCAGGACGGTATCTGAGCCATTATACTCCAGGGTGAGACCCAAGACACAAAGACCACCGCCCAGGACACAGAAGAAAGATTGCTGCAACTTTTATCTCATTAACTTTTTCCCTGAATTCCAAACCCCTTACCTACACTTTTCTTCTCTTATAAAAGGGATCCATTTATAATGGAATTTAAGACGGTCTGTGAAGGTGCAAACCCATTGTCTTCTCAGATCGCCAACCATCTGAATAAAGCGCCCATAAAGATTCCATCCCGGCCTGTTTATTGGGTCTGGTAGATGGCAGGCAGCATGAACACCGGCTTTTTTGGTTTCAAAACCTCTTGATCTGATTATGAGAGAACCCAGCAATTCCCCAGTTAACATCTTTTTTTATTGTTGTTCTATTATAGTTGTCCCAGTTTTGCCCTGTTGCTCTCCTTGCCCGGCTCCCCCGACCCACTTCCACAGTCAGTCCCCACCCTGTTGTCCATGCCCATGGGTACTCTGACTTTCTGTACGGTTTGTGACTGTTTTATTTATTTATTTTTTCAAGATTGTACTTACTTATTTTTAGAGAGAGGGAATGGGAGGGAGGAAGAAAGAGAAGGAGAGAAGAATGTGGGAGAGATACATTGATTGGTTGCCTCTTGCACACCCCCAGTTGAAGACCTGGCCTGCAACCCAGGACATGCCCTGACTGGGAATCAAACCAGCAACCGTTGGGTTCGCAGGCTGGCACCTATCCACTGAGCCACACCAGCCAGGCATGTGACTACTTCTTTTTAATTTTTTAAATAAGACTGGCAAAACTAACAGGTATTTCTGGCCAAGTGACATGGCAAAACTAACAGGTATTCCTGGCCAAGTGACAATTAAATTTCTCATCACCAGTTAATAAACCAGCATCTGCTTTGTACTTTGGTTTCTTTTGGATTTGGTTAGCCTCAGTCACCTTCGAATTATCTTAGCAGACAGCACCTGGACTTTCCCTGTCACGGAAACTTAATTCTCCTTTAATACGAAGGACTTTGGCCTTGTCTTTTAAGGAAAGAACTCTGAAGTGTTTTAGTACAGTTTTGCATTTTAGAAAGATAAGCTTGGAAAGATCGTGGACTATGAATTGAATAGAAGAGAAGTGAGAGTCAAATCAGAGTTAGGAACTCCTTGTAGGAATCAAGCCAGAAGTGATAAGAGCTCCACGTAAGCTAAAGGGGCCAAAATAGGAACAGAATGAGAAGTTTAAAAGATATTCAGAAACAGTATCTTTACTGCAAGTGAAGGGAAGGAGAAATCTAATGAGAAAAATGTAACGTTTCTGGTTGAGGTGTATGTACCATTTGAGAATGTGGATAATCTGGGGCATTCATTTTGACGCACGGAATTTAGGGTGCCTGTGGGGATCAGCCTGTAAAAGCATTTATAGCCCCAGTTGGAGCCGTGGCGTACAAGTGGGGATGGTGCAGGGAGGTAGAGGGCTCACCTGCTTGTTGGGTGGTCATTGCAGCTGGCCAAATGCGTGGATAAGGTCAAAAAGAGCTGACCTTATCTGACCTTAGCTGATGTCACTTCTAACATTTTATGTATCAACTAGGGTGTATAAAACTATTTTAAAAAGACAGAAGTATAAGCTGTCATACTTCCCTGCATATATACATGTGTATATATTTAGGAATGTGGTCTTTTATCATTTTAAACAGGTAGAAATGGTAAAGCAGTAAGTTGTATATGTAATTTATTCCCCTATAAAAATAAAATAGGCTGTTTTCACTGCTTATATTGTGCCCTATATGAGAAGTTCTGAGTGCTTATTCTGTAAGTCTACCTCCCTTGCAGCTCTTTTTACACTGGTGATTGAGAAGCAAACCCAAGAAGTACTCTGATAAATACTTAGCAATTCAGAAGATCCAAAGCACACTGTTTTGGATCTAGTAAGTCTTCAATAAATATTTATTAAGTGAATGAATATGCATATATGGATAGATAAGACTGACCAAAAGAGAAGCCGTGTCCTTGATTTTTTAATAATTTTCTTTGAAATAAAAAACAATTTATACAAGACTTGCTTCAGTATAATATGTTAAATACAGGCTTTGAGGCAGAAAACACAGATGTGTATTTTTTCTGCGGACATAACAGGTGGGAGATACAAAACAAGAAAAAAAAATGCCTTTGTCCCTACAGTACCGTTCTGAATTAAGAAAAGCAATTATTTGCTGTAATTTCACATTAAAAGCTTCAATATATATTGATGCTCTGAATTGCCTCCTTTATTGTCCTAGTAAACATTATACTTCACTTTCTTTTTTCTTTTTCTTTTTTTAACAGACCAAAAAAGAAGCACCTGAGTGGTCTAAGAAACAAAAGATGAAGGCCTAGTGTTTTGAATGGATTTGTTATATCATTATTTACTCCTGAAGCTCTTTATCTGATGAACAAAATCTTTTAATCATGTGGCATTTTTTAAATAACTAATATAAAATTTATTTTCACTGAATGTGAACAGATTTCAGCCTAATCATCAAAATGTATAAAGTGCAAACAATAGTATACTTTATATTTGGTTTTAATTATTTTGTTACAAAATAAATATAGATTCTGACCCGAAGTTTGGATTTTTCATAATTCTCTAGGCATGTTAAAGTGTATGGCTTATAAATGTATATTTGTTATATTGGTGAATATGTTTGCTCACAATATAAATTTTTGAGTTTAAATGTTACAACACAAATACCAGAACACCTTATACATTTTTTTAAATTAGGAATTATTTATGAAATCTAGAAGGCACTTCAAGTGCCCACTAATGGTCTTCAGATATCATGCATTTAATACTATCATTAACCAACAAAAGCTGATAGAAAGTTTATTTCATTGGTCAAGTAAAAAATTTGGTGGAAAGTCTCCTATTACATTAATCGATACAGTGCTGATTCAAATGCAGCAAGGTCTAAATTTCTAGTCAATGAGAAAAGTTCAGTATGATTTTCTCTCTTGTCCTACAACAAATTCCATTCAAGAGACACAATTTAAAAGAAAAAACAGGTGAGAGAGAGAAGAAAAGGTAGGATACATTCATATTTATCAGATTTTCTCAACTACTACGGATGTAGCAGCTGGATAATTCTTTATTCAGGGTGGGAGTGGGAGGCAGGGATGTGGAACTGTATGTCTGCCCTTCACCGCTAAATGACGGAAGCACCCCTCCCCAGCTGTGCTAACTGAAAATGTCTTGTGTCCTCTGAAGTAGCAAAACACCCCCCACCTCCTAGTGGAACACCACTGATGCACATACCAATAATTATCCTTGTCAATCTGAATAAAGAATACTATCTGTCCAATGTGTTAAGGAACAGAAAAAGCCTTTAATAATACATACTTGTAAATCTGTTGTTGGCCTCAACACCCAAATCTCATCCCTCCTCCACCCCTTTTTGTTACATTCGGGTATTTCCTCTAATATATAACCTTCTGCAACACAGGTTTGTGAAAATGGTTTTCTCCAGAGTGCATCCTAAAATTCAGGATACCCTGATAATTTTGTTAAAGCTAAATTAACTTGTAGACATAATTTGTTTTCTTCTAAGATGCTAGAAGAAAAATATCTGTTTTTTAACTGTAGCTACTAATGTAAATGTATATTATAATTTAAATCAGTCAACCCCATGTTACAGCCACATATTTTAACAAAAAGGTATACAGATTGATTATCCAGGTGGGAATAATGGCATGGACACAGAAACAGGACAATTTGGTGCCAATTTAAGAAGTAGAAAGTACAGTGATGAAGAAATTGAGGAAGTCTCCCTCCCTCCAAGTTCTAATTTTTTTCTTCCTTTTCTTCTTGATATAAATGACTCCAAGAAATAGTTTGTCATCCCTGTCTGATGTGGTTCAGTGGATTGAGCACTGGCCTATAAACCAAAGTGTCACCATTTTCGATTCCCAGTCAGGGCACATGGCTGGCTTTGCAGGCCAGGCCCCCAGCTGGAGACACACGAAAGGCAAACACCCATTGATGCCTCTCTCCTCTTTCTCCCTCCCTTCCCTTCTCTCTAAAAATAATATATAAAATTGTTTTTAAAAATAGTTTATCATTTTTTACCATAATAACTATTCACAAACCTCAGGGTTAAATTGTGATATGAAACCTTTTTGGAAGACGTTGTGAATTTTCAACTGAGATGACACTCCTTCCAGAAAGCTTTCTCATACTCTGGTTTCTCTTTAAGCTGTATAAACCTTTTGCCTTTTACTAAAGATTTCCTTGCAGGAAGTTTTCTCTGTTCTACCATAATAGTCTGAAATAGATACTCTGTACTCTCTCTCTTTAATTCTGCTTACCATGTTTTATAATGGTTGTTGTCCTTTTCCTTGTGGGAAAGAATTCCTGTGCTTTTTGTTTTTTTTCCTTTTTTTTGGTCCTTAGTTTTTTAGCACTGTTCCTTGAACTTAAACAGCAAATGTTTACTTGATTATTTTGGATAGATGAGGTACAATGATGTAACATTTATTATGTTTTTAAAATTCAAGATGGAGGCTCAGGCTGTGAACCCAAAGGTTGCTGGTTTGATTCCCCAGCCAGGGCACATAATCTGGTTGCAAGCCAGGTCTCCAGCCAGGTCTATAGCTGGAGGCAAGTGAAAACCATATATTGATGTCGCTCCCTCTCTACCTCTCTCCCATCTTCTCTCTCTAAAAAATAATAAAAGCTTTAAAAAATAAAATTCCAGATGGGATTTCCAGTATTATACGTAGAATCTGTTTTAGCTCATTTTTTAAAAAATTTTAAAAGATTTTTATTTATTTATTTTAGAGAGAGGAGAAGGGAGGGAGGCAGAGAGGGAGAGAAAGATTGCTGTGTTAAAGAAACAGTAATCAGTTGCCTCACACGGCCCCAACTGGGGACCTGGCCTGCAACCCACACACGTGCCCTGACCAGGAACTGAACTGGTGACCCCTCGGTTCAAAAGCCGGCACTCAGTCCACTGAGCCACACCAGCCGGGGTGCATATCTTAATATCACCACAGCTCTTCCATTTCCTCTCAAATGTTCAGGCCTTCCTTTTTTTTTTTCACTTTTCTCCTTCCTTTTTTAAAAAACTGTGTTAAAAAAAAACACACACAACATAACACTTACCACCTTTCCCATTTGTAAGTTTACAGTTCAGTAGTGTACAGTACTTACACCTAGAGGTAGTGCAGCCTACCTCCAGAACTTTGTCATCTTCCAAATATGAAACTATGCCCATTCAACAACTTCTTTCCCCTTCCCTGTTCCTGGCAACCCACCGTTCTACTTTCTTTCTATGAATTTGACAACTTTATTATATAAATAGAATATATATATATATATATATACACACACACACACACATATATATATATATTTAGATTTTGTTTTATTTTAAAGAGATGGGAAGGGAGGGAGAAAGAGGGAGAGAAACATCGATGTGTGCGAGATACATCCACCAGTTGCCTCTTGCACACTCCCAGCCAAGGACCTAGCCCACAACCTCAGCGTGTGCCTTGACTGGGAATTGAACCAGTGACCCTCTGGTTCCCAGACCAGCACTCAGTCCACTGAGTCACCAGCCAGGGATGCAATATTCTTTTTGTACCTGGCTTATTTCACTTAGCTTAATGAAATGAAATGTCCTCAAGGTTTACCCATGTTTTAGCATGTGTCAGAATTTCCTTTTTAAAGCTGAGTAACATTCCATTGCATGGATATACCATATTATGTTTATTCATTTATTCCTTGATGGGCATCTGGATTGTTTTCACATCTTGGTTATTGTGAATCTTACTGCACTCTCTCCTAGCCTTCCTTATTTTAAATTAACTAAATAAAATAAAAACAAAATTAACATGTTTTCTTGCTAAATGTCAAAAAGTTGCCCAAATGTAAGAGTAATAGCTACTGTTATCAAGCTAAGACCCTCCAGTTGCTATTACATGCTTTCTACTCCTTAATTAATCATCACGGTAACTTGGTCAATTAAGCATTATCTTCATTTTTAAAATGAAGAAACTAAAACTCGGAGAGAACTTAATGGTGCAAGATCAGACACATGATCAATAGCAGAAGCAAATCTGAACCACTGCTGGCAGCCCGGTTCCAGTGGCATGCTCTTGGCAGCCCACCACACTGCTTCTCATACTGCCCTCCACATCCCACCTCCCTCCCCAATGGGATGGGAAGAAGAGGGGGAAAGTCTTGATTGATCAGATTTTCTTGGAAAAAGCAAATGGGACTTAGCATAGTTTCATTTTTGTTCAAGATAAGTTCATGCATATCAACTCTATTCCTAAAGATTTTAATGTTATAGTGATAAAAGATTCTAATGCTAAAGAGTTCCAGGACTAATAGTTCTTACTAAGTTAATGGGATATGGTTAACTTTTCAGAACCAACTAAATGGCATTGATGTATTTTATCGATTCATACATTCATTAAACAAACATTCATTAAAATGTGTGAGGCATTCACACTGTGAATCATTTGACTTTGGCCTTTCTTCAAAGGGCCCTGAGAAAGAATTCTATGATAGCTTGAATACCAGAGGATTTTTATCTAGATCATTCTCAATCCAGGAACTTCTGAAAAGAGCTGTCACATAGAGAGGACTCTAAATTCACTGTGTTGTACCATCGGAAATTTTAAGGTAAGATTCCCATATTTAGGGGAGGGAGGTTGAAGTTGTTCATTAGCCAGATTTTCTCTTTCATTCTAAAATACCAAGGGTCTGATGATATGCAAAAAAGAAATGAATTTATATTAATATGACTCCTTTTGAAATGTAATAAGAACTGTAACTGCTTCAAAGAAAGACGGTGAGGCTTAGAGGTCGCCAAAGCCAGTTAGCTATTAAGAGCTCTTCTGGCTATTGTTTACTTCAATTGATTTACAGAATCTGTAACTTAACTTTATTAATGTATTGGAGGTGACACATCTTTCAAAAGCATGCCCACATTGATTTGTAAATTATAATGTATTAATTTTGAGTGAGAAGTGAACCTGTTGGGTTGGCCAAAAAGTTCATTTGGTTTTTTCCATAAGATGGCCCTAGCAGCATTTAGTTGTCTTTAACTTCATTTGAAACAATTTTATTATTCGGTATTGTGACAGCAAGCACTTTTTTAAAAATCGAAATTGGTGGATTTTTGTGTAGCCATTTAAATATTGAAGACAGAAGAAAATATGCATCATTTTCAATATATTATGCTTTATTACTTCCAAGAAAGTAGAAATGCTTCCCTGGCTGGTGTGGCTCAGTGGATTAGGCGCTGGCCTGAGAACCAAGGGGTCACCAGTTTGATTCCCAATCAGGGCACATGCCTGGGTTTCAGGCCAGGTCCCCAGGGTGGGGGGGAGCGGCACATGAGAAGCAACCACACACTGAGACTGGAGACTGAGAATCTCTTTCTCTCTAGATATCTCCCTCTTTCTCAATAAAGTCTTTTTTAAAACTGAGAAATCCTTTATTTAAAAAAAGGTAAAAATGCAACTGAAATGCAAAAAAGAGACTTGTGCAGTGTATGGAGAAGGTGCTGTGATTGATCAAATGTGTCGAAAGTGTTTTTGTGAAGTTTCGTGCTGGAGATTTTGCTCTGAACGAATGCTCCATGGTCGGCTAGACCAGTTGAATTTGATAGTGATCAAATTGAGATGCTGAGAACAATCAACGCAGCACCATGCAGGAGATAGCTGACATGCTCAAAATATCCAAGTCAATAAAGTTATGGTAATGTCTCTTCTTTTTTTTGGTCAACCCAATATTACACAGACTGTGGCTTAATGGAATCAGCACCAATGGGACATCCTCTCCCTCTTTTTACTTTGGCTTCTTCAATACTATGCACTCATCATTTTCCATGTTCCTTCCTCTTCTACATGATCATAATACATTACAATTTTTCATAGTTCCTTTTCCCCTTAAATCCTTTCTCTGTTCTGTACTTATTCTCTTTAATAATTTCTACACCCTGGCTTCACTTACTAGACACAGGTACTCCCAAGTTTCCATCTCTAGTTCACACTGCCAGCCTGACTTGTATACTTGGATGTCCCACTGTGAACTCAAAATGTACAAAAGTGAATTAATTCATCATGTTTCTCCTCCAGAGTTCCTGGCTTCGTTATGGAACCCACCGCCTGCTCAGTGACCTCCTAACACAGGCCTGGGAAGAGGGAGACCTCCCAGCCCTGCTCTCGTTAGCCCCAAAGCGTTTCATTGCCAAGACCTGTTGACCTGCCTCATGAATATTTTCCTTGTTTATTTTATAATTTTTGCTTTTGATTATGAAAATTTCCAAAGATACAAAAGTGCAAAATGTCTTGGGATGAGCCGTTCACTATCTTCATGACAGTGATGGGTTCACAGGTATCTGCATACATCAATGTTTATCAACCTGCAGGATTCGAAGTCCTATTCTAATTTAAGATTTTTTAAAAGATTTCAACTTCTTTGACTTTATACTTCATATGTCATTCCGTATATGTTAATTCCAATCTCCACCTTAGTTCAAGCCCTTGTCCTCTTTCCTAAATGGTATCAGCAATCTCCCTATTAAATCTATTCATGCCTCTCCAAACCATTTTCCCCAGCAAATAATAGCCTTTCCTTACACTTTAAATTAGAATTTACAATTTATAGTTTATACAAGGTGTTTATAAGACATGAATTTGAGGAACACACCAAAATGCAATTGAGATATAAGAGCACCAGTATATCATATTTCAGCAAATTTAATTAAGAATTTTTAAATGACCAGACAGATGAGTCTTGCTTTTACTGAAGCCAGATAAATGTGTTTCTTTCATGTGAGGTAGACAGTAGTTTCAGTTTTTATTTAATGCACTCATGACAATTTTAGTCATAAAATTGTATATCACTGGCAAAATTTTGAAGTATTGACTATATTGATCATAATTTAACTGTTATAGCAATAGTGGCAGAAAGATATTTTGCTTGTTTTTTTTATTAAAGATTTTATTTATTATTTTTACAGAGAGGGGAAGGGAGAGAGGCAGAGAGGGAGAGACAGACATCAATGTACAGTTGCCTTTCACCTGCCTCCAGCTACAGACCCAGCCGGAGACCTGGCTTTCGAACTGGTTATATGCCATGACTAGGAATCGAACCAGCTACCTTTGGGTTCGCAGGCCAGTGCCTTATCCACTGTGCCACCAGCCAGGACTTACTGCTTTCATAGACTAAAAGTCCAGAATCACCTTAAACAGTTAAAAGATCGCTGTGTTGCCATAATATTATCAAGATGAAGGTGCCTAAATATATGAATAAAAACATTTTATTATCCTTGTAGATTTCAAAGGTATCCAAACTTTAGCCATTTCTTTCATTTTTGTAGTAGAAGTATGCAATGCTTCCTTTATATTCAAGGATGGTGTCTATAGTATAGAAAATGTTTCATAAATTTATATTAAATTAGACTTCTTTAGACACTTTATATTGTCTTTTGGACTTTATTTTTTATTTTATAGGTGGTCACTCTCTAGTTCTACACTAGACTAAGCAATTCAAAATCTAGCCCCAAATAGGATGGAATGGAAAAGGATAAAAATGACCGTTCTCTTAACCTAGATGCAATATAAAATATTTCTTTTTCTAACAATGGAAATGCTTATATGTGACTTCCCAGGAAAAATAGTTTTAAGCTCTAAACATTTATGTTACTCAATTTTACAGTATATAATGCAGTAATTATGTACCCTTATTACTGACAGCTTCCAAAAAAAAAAAAAAACCTAACAAATAGATTCAAGCACAGAAAAAGATACAGTAAATGTACAGTGTTAATTTTCTAAAATGCTCTGGCTTGTGGAATAAAAAGTGAATTTAAGAGCCACCAAAAATTATAAATAAATAAATTGCAGCTTTTTTCTTCAAATAATGAAAATGTAAGTCCAGCAAATGAGAAGAAATGTTAGAAATTGATTAAAAACTTGAATTGATCAGCTCTGCCATTTTAAGGAAACACATTGAACCCCTTCCAGTTAATGTATCATTATAGTTTCCTTCAAAATAAAGCCAAGAATGAACGAGGGAAGACCTCATGATTTTTAAATATTTGTAAAACAATTTTATTATATCTTACACTATTTTACAATTTTACCGTATCACCCTATAATTAGCGTGTTAATTTCTTGAAACCTCATCCAGGTCTTTGACAATGTTTTTCTTTTGCTTTTTCTTTCTTTCTTAGAATCTTTTTCTTTTCTTTCTTTCTTTTCTTTTCTTTTCTTTTCTTTTCTTTTCTTTCTTTCTTTTTTTTTTTTTAATGTGGTAAAAACACCTGTTTACTCTCTTAATTTATGTGTCCATTACGGTCTTAAGTGATATGCTCCTAAATGGTTAACAGCTGGCTCCCAGAAAAAAGGACCCAGATTTGGAGGGACCCAAGACTTTCATGGTGACATGCAATAAATTTTCCCACTGTGACCAGCAGCAAACCAAACTCCTTTTGAACTACTATCTACATCACTCAGAGGCCTTTTTTTCAGTGCCTCCAACTCTTCCACCCAGCTCTCTCTTCTCTCAGAATCTTCACCACATGCTTCCTCCTCTGCCTGGATTACAGCATCATCCTGGCCACTGGCACCCTTTAGCAGTCAGGCTTCTGGAACACATGCATGCTGAGAGGACGCAGATCCTGATTAAAACGTAGTTCTTTAAAAAGACTTTTAAACACTGCTGCCATAGACAATCCTGGAATGGGTGATGATATTCAGACGGTTCAGATGGACAGTCCTGACCTGTCCCTGCCATCACCACATTGTCCTTACCTACGTAATTTCTTCCTTTATTTTTCTTTCAATTTTTGTTTTTTGTATTGTTTTTAGGTGTACTGCTTAGTGGTTAGACAATCATTTAATTCACAGTATTCTTCTCAATATTTCTAGTACCCCAATTGAAACGATACATAGTTATTTCAATATTATTGACCATATGTCCTATGCTTTACTTACATTCTTCTCATGACTATTGTGTAATAACTAATTTGTCCTTCTTAATCCCTTCACCTCTTTCACCTAGTCCCCCAACTCCGCTCCCCTCTTGCAATCACCAAGTCACTCTCCATGTCTCTGAGTGTTTCCATTGTTTGTTCAGTTATTTTGTTCTTTAGATTCTGCATGAAAGTGAGATCATATGGTATTTGTCTTTCTCTGACTTATTTCAATGAGCATAATACCCTGTAGGTCCATTTATGCTATTGCAAATGGTAGGATTTCCTTCTATTTTACAGCTGACTAGTATTCCATTTTATATGTGTATGAGTGTGTGTGTGTATATCACAGCACTTTTTAATCCACTCGTCTATCGATGAACACTGGGTTGCTTCCATAGCTCCACTATTGTAAATGACACTGCAATAAACATAGGGGTGCATATATTCTTTTGAATTAGTGTTTTAGGTTTTTTCAGATATATTCCCAGAAATGGGTCACTGGGTCATAAGCAGATTCAGTTCTAATTTTTTGAGGACCCTCCATACTGTTTCCCATAGTGGCTGCACCAATCTGCATTTCCACCAATAGTACACCAGGGTTCTTTTTTGTCCACATCCTCCACAGCACCTGTCATTTGTAGATTTATTAACTATAGCCATTCTGACAGGTGTGAGGTGATATCGCATTGTGGTTTTAATTTACATCTCTCTGATAATTAGCGATGAGCATCTTTTCATATGTCTATTGGCCATCTGTATGTCCTCTTTGGAGAAGTGTTTATTCAGGTCCTCTGCCCATTTTTTAAAAAATTTATTTATTATTTTTCAGAGAGGGGGGAAGGGAGAAAGGCAGAGAGGGAGAGAAATATCAATGTATGTTTGCCTTTCCAGCTATGGATCTGACTGGAGACCTGGCTTGCAACCTGGTTATGTTGTCCTGGCTGGGAATCAAACCAGCAACCCTTGGATTCGCAGGTTGGTGCCTCATCCACTGTGCTACAAGCCAGGGCCTCTGCCCAGTTTTTAATTGGATTGATTGGTTTTGGTATTGAATAGTATGAGTTCTTTATAAATGTTGTTTATTAGCTATTTATCAGATTTGCAAAATGTTCTTCCATTTAGTATGTTATCTCTTCATTGTGTTAATGATTTCCTTTGGTGTGCAAAACTTTTCACTTTAACATAGTCCTATTTGTTTATTTTTTCTTTTTGTTGGTAAAAGAAATGTCTCAGATTTTATTGCCTACGTTTTCTTTTAGGGTCTTTAGGTTTTTGAGACAATTAAGTCTTTAATCCATTTTGAGTTTATTCTTGTGTATGGTATATGTAGGTGGTCTAGTTTCATTGTTTTTTCAAGTGTCTGTCCTATTTTCCCAGCACCATTTATTGAACAGACTATCTTTACCCCATTATATGTTCTTAGCTCCTTTGTCAAATATTAATTGACCACATAGATGTGGTTTTATTTCTGGGCTCTCTATTCTATTCCATTGACATATATGCCTGGTTTTATTCCATGCTATTTGATTATTATGGCCTTGTAGTATAGTTTGATATCAGAGAGCATGATACCTCCAACTTTGTTCTTCTTTCTCAAGATTGCTGAGGCTATTCTGGGTCTTTTGTGATTCCATATTAATTTTTGGAGTATTTATTTTAGTTCTGTGAAATCTATCATGTGCACTTGAATAGAATGTGACTGAGAGGTTAAGTCTTAAGACACAGTATGGAGATGGGGACAGGATTAAGGTCAATTTGGCTCTCTTCCATTTATTAATCAAAAAGACAGCATTTTAAACCCACCATTTTGGCCTTCCTGACCTATTTGTTCAGAACCTGCCTGAGAAGAAACATGCTACTTAGTGTGTCCCTCACATCTCCACAACAGGAAGACTCATTTTCTTTATGAGGTCTGTATGCTCATATCATGATATAGTATAAAATGCCTTCTTGTTCTTTCTCTTCTTTAGATACCTTCTGGTCTCTGTTCAAGCACATTCAAGACTGACTTATTTGACAAAAAATATCCTCATTGCTTTTTGGGCAAAAAAATGAGTGTCAGTAAAGCTCTGATAGTTTATACAACTGGATTTTTCTCAAGTTGTAAATAATGAAAATTCTTTTTCTGAGTAAGTGAATGAAAGGAATGAATCAACCATTTACTGTCATTCATTTTCCCATAGGGACTTTCCTCCCTCTGTAACCATTATAATCTCTAGTGTTTTAAGTGTCCAATCCCATATTACCAATTGTCTCCAGAATATTTTCTTAAATCTTTTTTTGTTGCCCTATATATGTCTCAATTCTTTGAAGCTTTTTATTTTGACATAGTTGAGGGCTTACAAAGAAGTTGCAAGAAGAATACAAATAATTATCACTTATCCTTTACCCAGATTCCTCAAATGTTCCAGTTTTATCACATTTGCTTTATCCTTTCCTCTGGCTCTCTTCTTCTTATTGTTCTGACCCTCTGAGAGTACTTTGAAGATATGATTTCCTGTTAGGGACAAATGTTTAATGAGCATTTCCTAAGAATAAGGACATTCTCACATCAGCACAACAGAATGGTCAAAATCATGAAATTAACATTGATACAATACTATTATCTAATCTAAAGATCTTTTTCAGATTCCACCAATTGTCCTGATAATTCCCTTTAGGTCAAGGAAATCTCCAGATAGTACATTCCATTCCGTTGGAATGAGTCTCTTAACTCCTTCAATCTAAGATAGTTCCTCAATCATTCTTTTTTTCTTCTGACAGTGATATTTTTGAAGAGTACATGTCAGTTACTTTGTAGACTTCAATTTAATATTCTTTTTGCATTCATTTGTCCCTTGGAGCTACAATGAATAAAAGTAACCCATTTTCATTTTGTTTACATTCCAGTTTCATATTCCAGCACCACTTCTTACTAGATGTGTGATTACTTAACTGAGTGTTAGTTCCTCATCTTTAAAACTAGAAACTAGCATAATTATACTTGCCTAAGAAGTTATAGAGAGCATTAAAAGAAGTTACATATTTTGAAGGAATTTACCCTCTTGATTCACGTCATTTGCTTTTCATGTGATTTAGTTTCTCAACTCTTTACCATCTGGCCGAACTTAATACAAATGCATCCTAATTTGTCCATGTATCTCTAAAAATGGGGTTGCAGAACTACTTACCACCCACGTAAATAATTGTCAGCCACATAAGACTATAAACTGCTTTGAACCTGTAGTCAGCTGAAACCCCTAAAGTATTTTTTTCAGCCTAACCATTTTTATTAGTAATAGTAGCATCATTATTACTACTTCTTATTGACCTGACCAACTAACTATACGTGTCATGTTCTGCACTGAGCACCTCCTTGGATGGACCCTTTATAGTATGTAATTCTCCCAACTTTAAGAGATAGTTATTATTTGCATTTTGAGATGAAAAAGATTCAATGCAGAACTGATACAAGTGAACGAGCTGAAATTTAGTCTCAAGTTGATTTTTCAGAACCTAAGTAAATGTGGTTTTTTCTCAAGTATCATTTTAAGTGTCTGTTCATCATTATAGCCTATTGAATTCCTAACTTTGCCATTAGCATTTTCTTCCAACTTTTTATGACTCCCATAGCCTCCTCCAAGCAATTTTCAACCAGCATGCCACAAGACATTTTAAAACATGCACTACCTGACTATTTAGTCAGGGGTACTGACCTCTTTTCCCTAAAATTGTCAAATGAAAAATGGCAACGGCCAACCTAGCAACAGTCGTTTGGTGTGAATGAATCAAAACTATCCCTATTTTTTTTGTCAGATTGGCAAATATATATATTTGGTGTGCTGCAGAACTTTAGTAATTACTGTACATGTACCAAGAGATCAAAAAAAGGTTGAAAATTGTTGCTCCAAAATGTTCAAGATTGAACCCTGTGATAAAGGCTAAATATTTCCTTGGAGGCTGAAGTCAATCACTCTCTACACAGTTTTTCCCCCCAAATAGCTATAAATAAATCTTGTTGTATTGTGGGTTAATTAACCTAGAGCCATCTTAGCCACAAGGACAAGGAAGATAATCTTTTGCCCTTACTTCTGACTACAAATCTAATAGCACCATGCGGACAAAAAAAACATGCTTTCATTAGTTTAGCCAAATTTACTTGTTTTAACTATTCATAGTAATTATTCCTTTTCCTCTTACAAGCCCTCTCTTTAATAATCTATTCTAGAATTTTGATAGATGTGAATTCAAACAATAGCAGTTTAAGAGGTTCTGGTCCCTGTTGAACAAGGTCACAGAGTTGCTACGTGACCTAGAGAAGGTCACTATTTTAACCTAGACATTTCTGGAAAAAGAGACTGAGAAAGTTGAAGCTACACCTTCTTAAGCTCACGGTGCTAACTACATTTATTTTAGTTTGGCCATGAGCCATGCAGTAAATAGTATCTCTGTTTTACGAATAAGAACACTGGGATTTGGGGAAATTTTAAAACTTACCTAATATCACTCAGGTTATAAGTGATGAGGCCATGAGATGCTTTTTTTTTTTTTTTTTTTGCAAACTCCTTATACTATCATTTATTTTAGGACACTGCTGCCAGTAGCTGGTCATTTGTACCAAATAGTAGATGCTGAAAAGTTGATTTACTTGAGCATCTACATGCTTTCTACCCAACCAAATCATGGACACACCAAAAGGCAACAAGTTTCAAAGTGTTTTCAAAAGAACCCCGGTCCCCAGCACCATGGGGACACAGCAGTTCCTCAGTTAGTCAAATGTTGGACATTAGTTCCATTCTACTGTGATTCTCTTGGAGGGTCAATGCGTTCTGAACAGCCCTTTAGAAAAGGAACTCAGTGAACTTTCTCTAACCACAGAGATCCTTTATGAAGCATATCTAGTATAAGACTGTTATAGGTGTTAAAGTAGAGCTCTTTCTTCGCTTTTTACAACCTGGAATTCCAAGCATGTTGCTTCAGAGATACAATGAGATTTAAAAACATATATTCTTATTTAAATGAACATACCTCGTGATTGCTTTCTCTTGTCCTGAGGTGAATTTAGTCTTCACCACCTGGTTTAGGGCTGTGCTGTTACCTTATCTTACATATTCAGAGATATTCAGAGAAAGCTCTAGAATGTTTCAGGAATTCCCTCAATGCCTTACGGCAAGAGATGGGCCAAACCCAAATTCACATGTTCTTTAACCCAATTCAGTACCTGCTCACTTAACTAATAGCCTTCCTTGGTTTGCTGCCTTTGATAATAAGCTTGTGGACATTTTCAAAAGCAAGCAACTTTGGGAGATGGATACGGTTATATTAAAAATGGAACCGTTTTACTACTAAAGATGATATTTGGAATTTTTTCCCTTGTGAAGAGTTATTATTCCTTAGCATCAGCTTGTGGGGGTTTAGCTTGGAAAGCAGTGCGTATCCCACGCTAAGTTTGAGCCCTGTGGGAAAATGGTGGGATCCTGGAAACAGCAAATTAGCCCACAGCTATACCTGTTTACATAGTCAATGAGTGTTTGTTCTGTTTGAAGATACTTCAAAAATAACAATTGTAAAAGAGATTACTGCTTTGATCAGAGAATCTGAATCTCCTTTGTTTGACCATGCATAATTGGCCTTTGTAATGTTAATGCCTCTTTTAAGCAATATCAGATCTGTAAACGCACCTTAATTACAGGCAAGCAGTTTTGGAGGGAATTCGTGACAGCATTTTATTGAAGGTCTTTTCTAGTTCCTCTTCAAATCTAATTATAGTAGAAAGATGACTTTAGGCCAAGCAGCAAAAAGCTATAATTACTCACGTTTTCATTAATGTTCACATGGGTCAAAATAGCTATCCTATTGAAGAATAAGATTCAAATCTTTAAACTGTCATATTTTTCCTCTAAAGCATGGGACAAAAGGTAAAGTCTCAACTGAGATGTGTTAGCTAAGCTGTTAACCATAATTCTTCCAGCAACTTAGAAATCTGTTCCACAAACTCTTCTTTTAAAAGCGGCCCCTGGAGACCCACAACGTAAACAATGGTTGAGTCCTACAGCTTCTTTTTAAAATTGAAACCGACTGAATAATCCAATTAGAGTGTATGAGTACAGTAGGGGAAGAAGGAAATGCTATTTTTTTTTTCAAGTCCTCCTATTTTAATTTTGTGGCATTAGGCTTAGTTTGTAGGAAATTATGTGTTCATCTAGAATGTTAGATGTTGCTGACGATGTGAGGAAATGGGATTGCTCAACGGCAGATCATGGGCTGATTTAGTTGGATATGAGGAAGACTTTCTCAACAGCAGCGTGAAATCTCCTCCTGTCGAGGTGGTTTGGAAGTTGCGCATTTTATGAAACGGTGTGGGGCAAAGCCAGTGTGCCAAGCAAGGCGGGCTCGGAGAAGGGGAACTTTTCCGTTGATTGCATTTGTGACTTGGTGTTAAATCGCACAATGGGATTCTCTCCTGCGGGAGCCAGAACGCTAACCCTTCAGCGTTTGTACCTGACGCCAGCTGCTGCTGCTACCTTTCAGCTTGTCGGGATGTTTTCAGTGTTAGCATTTAAACGTATCACTTAAAAGCTGTGAATGGAGCCTAGCACAGCTGGATAGAAAGAAGAGAACCATCTCGGAGTTTTAAACCATACTGAATTAGCACATTCCGAGTCATTTCGTGGTTTTCTTTCTCTTCATTATGGCGTCAGTTAACTCGGGCAGCATTGCATTCATTCCAAGCAGGGATGAGGAACCATAATCCTGTTTACCTTGAGCTCGAGAGAGTGTACCTAGCTTTGTTCCCTCCGCAGCCTATTCTCAGTGCTGGGCTAGGTGCCATCCCACTCAACAGTGCGCCTGGACCCTCTCAAATTCAGTTGTCACTGAAGACCTCTGTGAGGTAAAGGAACAACAGGTAACAGGCCATTTCCAACTTAACCGAGTGGCACATTTTATTTACACTGATTTCAGAGGTAGAGGAATGCTTTTTAAAAATGTTTAGTCTGTGAACTTTTCACAAGGAAAACCATGGGACTCTTCTAGACTGCTCTTGACAACTACTGAGACAGAAAGGTGGCCAGCCATAAAAGGCCCTTTTGCTATAATGGGGTAAAAGCAAATTATTAAATGGACAAGTTATTTACATTTGAAAATAAACTTCATCTCGCACCGGGGAATTAGCTTACAGGCGATTCTGCTTTACACCCTGAACATGCCATTAGTTTTAATTTTCCACAACACAGATTTTAGGGTAATTAGACTTTGTTAGAATGGAGTCGTTTCTCATCTGCATACATTATTATTCACAACGCTGTTGTCACCAGCAGAGGGTTTCTTTCCCTTCTTTTTCTTATTGTATAAGAAGAGTAACCTTGCTTTTTCTAAGTATCTAAATATTGCAACTAATGTTTTATTGCATTCATCAGGAACCGAAATGGTGGGTGAATGCATTGCAAATGTGTCATAGCCACTGTAGAGTGAAGACCAAGTGTAATAATATAATGAAAGTGTCCTGCCAGCACCTGACATGTTTTAGTGTTTAAGGGTGACTAGTGTACATAGTGTATTTCTCCACTATAAAATGTGGGCACCTACAGAGGAAGGATAATAATCAGTTACACATTAACCAGGAGAGGTCATTTCTCGTGGCAAATGCAAGGTCTATTGATAAAGTAATAGTTGTCAGTAGAAACGAGCCTCATTACTGAGTGAAGTTCGTGAAGGAAACCATTGTCCAGTGGAACAACCTGATATGTGCAAATCATCCATTTGCTTAGGGTGATTTGAATATCATCAAGTGTTTATTTTCCCTTCCATAATGTGATTTACTGACTTTTCAGGTAATCAATCCCTGAAGCTGCATTCTTGCAACTTACTATGCTACACATTCAATGATTAATTGCCTAATGGTAGCTGAGATAAGGGGAAAAAATGAAAAGAAAATGAATGACGTATTCACTTGTGTTACAAAATGGGCTATAAACTACTTTCTCAGCATGGGCTGTGATTTACTTTCAAATTTAAATAACTTGTCCGTGTACTTCCTGCAAACTTCATATATTATGCCATTGAGCCCATAAACATAGGTAGAAGTTAACTTGAGTGGCTGAATCGGAGTTAAACACGTAGTTAAAGCTTTATCACCATTTCTGTCATAAACCTCTCCTTTTTCTTTAGATTTACCAAGCTATCATAAAATGGTGGTATCCTCGAAAAACATGAACTCCTGAGGAGTGACTTGCTTCCTTAAAAACACTCTGGATTTGGGCTTAAATCCCATATAATGTGACATACTTCCTGCTTACATGTGTGGACGGACATTGTGTCTGTATAGGGACTGTCAGAGGGTTGAGGTGGCACTGGCATTAGTTATTCCCATTTTTTATTACGTATTTTTTGCAAATTCCTTAAAAATTAACACAGTATCATTCCAATGATGACATATTACTGGAGGCATGCAATGAAATCCTTTAAGCCAATTCGCCAGATAATCAAGGAAAAGTGTAAAACAGAATGCTTTTTGGGAAAAAATAATGATTGTACATAATCAAATATCTGTAATAAGAGGGAGTGGAGGTTTTTTCCAGGGATATGATCAGCCTAAAGTAAATGGGTGGGAACATTGAAAAATCGGCTCCCCTAAATTGACTTAGTAAGAGACTAGCAAGTATTATACTGATGATTCTTCTTATTTTTTTCCAGGAGTGACTGCTACTAGCATTATATCTTACAGCATATCAAGAAATTAAACTCAGTCATTGTAGGTTTCTAATATTTAAAAAAAAAAAAAAATAGGTAGACACTAAGCCTCTCTTTCTGTGAATGACTTCCCTCTAGAAATAGGAAATTATATTTATTTTTATTTTTTAATTCTCACCCAAGGTATGTTGAGAGAAGAAGGGAGAGATAGAGAAACATCAGTTGGTTGCTTCCCAGATGTGTCCTGACCAAGACTGGAGCCTGCAACCTGGTTACGTGCCCTCACTGGGAATCAGACCCGCCACATTTTGGTGTGTGGGATGATATTCCAAAGAGCTGAGCTGGCTGGTCAGGACTGGACATATGTGATTAATTACCTCTTACTTTCTATACTTCTATCATAGAAACTTGAGTGTCGGTCATGTAGTGGAAGATTACTAGACTTGAGCCAAAAAAAAAAAAAACTGGGTTCAAATTCTTCAGGGTCTTCCTCAGAGATCTCTTTCTACCAGGAAGTCTTCCTTGACTAGGCTGGCCCAGAACATGCTGTTATCTTCTGGATTTTCATAGTATGTTATGCTTAACCTTTAGTAATACTTTTTGTTACCTTTGAATCCTCATAGCATTGTTCAGGTCATTTAGTAGGCTCTTCTTGGTGCATGCTTATTGAATTATGGGTTCTCATTTCTTCTAAAATTGAAAGAAATCTAGCCCTGGCCCTGGCTTGGTTGGTTGGAGCATTGTCCTATAAACTGAAAGGTCATGGGTTTGATTCCAGGGCAGGGCACATGTCTGGGTTTGCAGATTTGGTTCTTGTGGCATACTAGAGGCAACCGATCAATGTTTCTCTCCCTCTCCCTCCCCCTCCCTTCCCCTCTCTCTACAAATCAATGGGTATGTCCTTAAGTGAGGATTTAAAAAATGACAATGAAATAAAATGGAAAGAAATCTATGAGAATAGATGAATTCTTTGGTTCTTTTCAAACCAATAAATTCCATGATGGCCAGCTCATCTCCCTAGCAGTAGAAAGTAGACTACTTTGCACATGAAATTACCAATGCTTAAAAGCATGTGTGTTGAAGGACAAATACCATATGATTACCCTCGTATGTAGAATTTATTGAACAAAATGAACCAACAAACAAAATAGAGACAGACACATAGATAAGGAACAGGCTTACAGCTTTCTGGTGCGGGGGCGGTGGAAGGGCTGGGTAGGGGAGGTGGATGCATCCAGCCAAAAAGAACAAACATTTGGAGATTTAAGAGGGGTTATTGTTGATGGGGAGCAAAAGTACATTTATGCCTACCTTTGAATTAATCTCAAAGAATGATAAAACACTCAGCAGGGAAAATTACAGATAAAAATACAGATTATTATTAAGCTAAAAACTGTGACAAAAATATATAATGAGAGCTGTTCTCTAAGCTGTTTCTCTAGAAGCTTCTCTCTCCTAAATCTCCCCTCAAGAGGCTGCCTCCTTCCTCTCTGCTCCCCACCTCCTTCTTTCAGTCCAACCTGAGCCACCAGTCCACCCCCTGCTGAAGCAGCTGGCCCTCATTCCTGCCCCTGTCTTGACAAGGCTCCTCTCCACCTGTCACCTGTCCTAAGGGAAAGAAAAAAGAAAAACATGGAGAGAAAAATAAAATAAATAAAAAGAACATGTATGATCCCTGCCGTGGAGTCTGCTCCAACCGCCCTTGAGCATGAACAGACCATTCCCCAAGGTCCATCCTCAGCAGCCCTGCTCAGCTCCTGTGGCCGCACCTATGGCTTCTGTATATTGGGTCTTCTCTTCCTGCCACCTTCCATTTTCCCCACATCGCTGTCTTTTGCAAAGAACTCTGCCTTTGCATGCTAAACTGGAGGTGAAACAGCTTCAGGCTTGTCATTTTTACCTCCAACAATGTTTCAGGCTTCATTTGCTCTAGGACCCACTTATTCATCTTTCTGGTGGTCCAGGGTATCCGAAGTGCTCTCCTCCAGCACTGTATTTCAAGTGAATCAGTGTTTTTCCCTGTTGGCCTTCTTTACTGTTCAGCTTTCTCATCTATACATAGTAATTGGGAATACAAGGGTGTGGATGATCTTAACCTTGATCTCAAAGAACACATCTTTGTTCTTGGTGATCTCTCCTGACTCTTCAGTTGCTGCCCTTCTGAGTCTCAGCCTTCTCTTGATTTCTTGGCTGTGTCTCCATTTGAGTTAATGACTGAACCAAGATAAGCAAAGTAGTTAACAGTTTCAGTGTGTCTGCTATGCTAAGTTGTGCATTTTTTCTGTATTTCTGTCTTCTTTTTAAAAATATATTTTTAAATTTATTTTTAGAGAAGAAGGAAAGAAACATTGATGTGAGAGAGAAACATCCATTGGTGGACTCTCAAGTGTGCCCTGACCAAGGACCGAACTGGCAACCCATGCACATATTAAACTGTCGACCTTTTGCTTCTCAGGACAATGCCCAACCAACTCAGCCACACCAGTCAGGGCTGTTTTTGTCTTCTTGATGCTCAAATACACTCCTGTTTGCATGCTTTCTTCTCTCACCTTCATCAGAATTCATTTCAAATCATCCCTACTTGCCACCAGTAAGATGATGTCACCTGCATAGCTTAAGTTATTGATATTCTTTCCACCATTTTCACTCCTTCCTCTGAGTCTAGCCCAATTTTTCACCTGACATGTTCTGCATACAGATTAAAGAAAAGTGAGGTAAAATGCACCCTTGTCTGACACCTCTGCCTGTAAGAAATCATTGTCTCTCTATATTCTGTTCTCCCTTCCCTCCCCAGAGGTAAACTCTTAACAGTTGTGTGTTAGTCATTTTAGGCAAGTATATTTCATATAAATTATTTACATAAATGGTACCAGTGAAATTTATGCATTAACCACTAACATTTTTCTCACTTATTGTACCTTTAGATCATTTTATGTTAGTACAGATATAGCTACTTCATTCTGTTACAATTGGTGGATAGTGTTTCTTAATGTGGCTGTACTAGAATTTACTTAATTATTTACTTGATCATTACATTACATATTGCTGGATATTTAGATGGTTCCCAATTTTTTATTATTAAAAATAATGCTGCAATAAGCATTCCCAGTATATCTATCTTTGTGCTCCTTTTAGTGATTTTCAGGAAGAGAATCCTCAAAGTGGAATTTCAAAGTGTATGAAAATTTGACCTTTTCATAGTTGCTCTAAATTGCCCTCTGTACAAATATATATTTTACAAAGTTATATTTTTACTAATGTTATGAGACTTCCAGTTTCCCCACAGCTTCGCTGAATTTTTTCGTACATCAGTTGAGAAAAATGGTATTCCATGGCTGCCTTGATATGCACCTCCCTGATAGTAATGGCTTTGCGCATCTTTTCATGTGTTTATCAGCAACTTGCATGTATACCTGTTTTTGTGAAATGCCTATTTACTACCATTGCCTAATTTTTGCTGTGTTCTCGCTGTCTTATAAAAGTTTTAAAGATCTCTTTTATGATTGTGATTATGTGATTGTGGATATTAATCCTTTGTTGCAAATATTTCTCCCAGATAATGACTTACCCTTTTGTTTTTGGTCAGGGATGAGGAGCGAGTCACTTGTTTTTTAACTTCATGGTCACACCAATTAACAAAATTCTCACTGGTGTTAGATATTCTGCTGGACTATATTACACACATAATATATACAGAACGTAAAATATGTTACACAGAATGTAAAAATCAGACTTGATCAATCCATAGGCCAACCGCTCTCACCAATTTATCCATTAGTGATTTGGATAAATCACTAAGCACCATGCCAGTTCTTGCCTATAATTCCCTCCTCTTTCTTGCTATCTGCTGTTTTGCAGAACTGATTGTTTTCTTAAGGGTCAATTTAAAAATCAAAGTCCACAGTGATCTTTCTCTTCCTTGTTCTACACTCGTTTGCTATGATCAAGTTAGCTTGTATGTTATGTGTGCACAGATTGTAACTTCAACCAGAGGGGACACTGCCCCTCTAAAGCCATTTGCCATTGCCATCCCTCCCAGGATTTTACCCAGGGGAGGAAGCTAGTAAACATTTTTTGGTTGTTTCAGAAATTCTCATTTATAGGGAAGTATTTAATCTGCCCGTGTTTATGTTATACATAAACAATATGCCTATGCAATTCTTCAGTCATCTTTTTGGTATAATTTGTAATTTGCTGTTCATCTTTAGGGTGCACCTACTAATCACCTGTGAGGTTCGGAACTTCAATAGTCAAGTTGTGAATGGTGTAAAGAATCTGTTGTCTCAAAATTCTCTGCCAGCTCAAAGAAGAATTTAGTATTTCTCAAATCTGAAAGGCACATCTCTAATGTTCAACATGTTCCCTGGTCTTGGTCTTCATTTCACTCGACCTGACGCACTCACATGCAAGGTGTCGAGATGTGACATGGGCCTACTGAAGAGGGACAGTGGCTTTACAGAGATTTGTTTGCTTTGTTTTTCAAAGTTGAAAGTCAAAACCTAATCTAAACTACATTACAATTGATATTTCATTGATTATTCAAGTCATGCCTTTTATTACTTCTGTTTCTACTGGAAACATTTTTTAAAATTATAGAACAAAAAGATACAAAAATAGTCAGAATATACCCTCATGTCCTCATTACCCAGCTTCAGCCACTGTGATTAGCTCATGGCAATCTGAGTTAATAACATTTTCATCCTCTCTGGGGTATTTTGATACAAATCTCAAAACATTGCATCGTTTTATGCTTAAAAATTCTCCTAATACCTTTGAAAGACATTGCCAAAAATGTCCTTTCTGAGATTTAGTTCAAAGCTCTGAAGTCTAGAGGTCCATGGTGTGTGTGTGTGTGTGTGTGTGTGTGTGTGTGCGTGCATTCTCTTTATTTAAACATGCATTTTCATTTAGTGCTATGCATGGCAGAGACTAGCTGGGAAAACAAAAACAAATGCAAAATGGAATCTAACAAAAACAAATTTGATAAAAGCAGCTGTCGTGGTGGGACCCACAACATCAAGGACCATCATGACAGAGGTGATTGGTCCTTGAAGGCTGAGGACAGGGAAATATTTTAGCTAAGACGGAATTGCTTTTGTGGGTTTGTGATGGGTTCCTCTCAATGTAACGTCTCCTACAATTACAGATCTGTGAAAGCCAATCCTGGAAAGCAGTATCATCTCACTTTTTGAAGTAAATCAAATAGCTCCCAAATGTGTATTTTTATTCTTTTTTCATTTTTCATCTTTTATTTTATTTTATTAATTTTATTTCATTATTTTTAGAAAGAGGGAATGGGAGAGAGGCAGAGAGGGAGACAGACATCAGTGTACGGTTGCATTTCACCTGCCTCCAGGCACAGACCTAACTGGAGACCTGGTTTGCAACCTGGTTATGTGTCCTGGCTGGGGAATCGAACCTGCGACCTTTGGGTTCGCAGGCTCTTTTTTCATTTTTATTTCAAAAATACTTTTAAACTTCCACAAAAAGTTGCAAGAATAAACAAAGAATTCCCATACACTTGTTAAAAACACCATTTATTAACATATATACTTCATATGTACATGGGAGGTACCCAGGAAAAAAATAATCTGCTCCTCAAGTGTGGGTCATTTCCATCCATTGTCATGTCCTCAGGGAACCCTCTCAGTCTTCTTGGAACTTAAAAAAACTTCCTTATTTGAAAATGTTTTCTGCCCCTCGTTTCCCAGTCCCTGAGTTTGAGTTCCCCTAGGAGAAAACATTCAAGCCTTGAGTGCGAATTTCCATAGGCTAGGGGTCTAGAAGAATTGCCAGGTCTGGGATGGGCAAATCTGCTTCTCTTTCATATCTGATCTTTTTGTGTATCCAGGTGGAGGGAGACAAGTGGGCTGAAGATCCCTGGGGCTCCCTCGCTTCTCCTCTGTGGAGGGATCTTCTGTCCTGTTGTCCTGTTCCAGCTCTAATAAACAATTTTCTCCATGGACTTTCTACCCAGATTCAGCCATCACTAACATTTTGCCTTTGCTCTCTCATCTGTCTCTCTCTCCACACAGACACACACATTTTTTTTTTTTGCCTTAATTCTAGAATTAGTTGCAAACATCATGACCCTTTATCCATAAATATGATTTAAGATATATGTCCTAGAAACAAAGATATTGTCTTCTATAACCACAGCTACATTATTAAGTTCAGAAATGTAACATGGTTCATAGTCAAATTTTGCTAATTACTTCAATAATGTTTATTACAAACAACACTGCCATAAACATTCTGGTACATCTATCTTTATGCACATTTTAGTGATTTTGAGGAATAAAAGTGGAATTTTAGAGTATATGGAAGTTTTATTTACAGTGGATACTCAGATTTTGCTAATATACAATCCAAACTTAAATTTTGCTGATCACCTCAATAATGTTCATTGCGGTAATCTTCTCCACCCACACCTAGATCAAACCAGGATTTTTTCTTTAAAATGAAATAGTTGTTGAGCCTTTCTTGATCTTTCTCGATGCTTTCAAGATGTTTACATTTTTGAACAGTGTAGGCCATTTTTTTTGTAGAAACTTCCTCAATTTGAGTTTGTCTGATCTTTCTTCATGATTGGATTTAGGGTATGCATTTTTGGTAGGAATACATGATAATGTTGTATCCTTCTCAGTTCACTCATCAGGATGGAGGATACAATGTCAGTTTGTCCCATTTATTATGAAGTTAATTTTGGTGATTTGCATGAGGTAGTATCTGTCAAGTTTTTCTATTAGTAAGTTATTATTTTTTCCATTGTAATTAATATTGCACCTGTGGGGAAATAATTTGAACCTACGTAAAATATGCTATTCCCCGATCATTTTAACTTCCAGTGATTCCATAATGGTTATAAAATGGAGACTCCTCTAACTCTTATTTCTTCTACAGTTTTAGATGCATTCTATCAAACTTTTATTCATTTTTAAAAATATGTTATGTATTTATTTTTAGAGATACAGAAAGGGAGAGAGAAAAAGAGGGAGAGAAACATCAATATGCTGTTGCCTCTCACGCACCCCCCACCCAGGGACCTGGCCCACAACCCAGACATGTGCCCTGACTGGGAATTGAACCAGCAACACTTTGGTTCACAGGTTGATACTCATTCCACTGAGCTACATGAGCCAGGGCCTCAAACTTTTATTCTTAATTTTACCTTTTTCATCTATAATGAATAAAACTGAATTCACTAAACATCAGTTGCTTATTCATGTGGAACACTGTGCCAGGAGACATCATGAGGGACATAAAGACAAGATGTCCCTTGATGATCTGCAGAGACACAGGATTATTGGGGAAGGCAGACTTAATGCAGGTGGTAAGAAGGGCTTTCCTGGGGGCCCAAAGCTAACAGGAAAGAAAAGAAACCAAGAGAAGGACATTTTTAGTGGGAGATATGGAGTGACCTTGGGAGAGAGGTGGATTTTAGCTGGACTTGTGCTATACACTAACATGGTGTCAAAGAAAGGTTATAAGTGGAGGGAAGAGCAGGGACATACAAATAATGCACGTGTTTAGAGTTTAAGGTCCCCAAGGGAAGTGGCAGGAGGCACAGCGATGTTTCAGATGGGAAAAATTGGCTGGGGCCACACAAATTTCCAGGTTGGAGAGAGTGGACTCCAAGCTACATCGTGAGGCAGGTGGTGAAATATATTTGAAAAATGGGTTACCTATCAGACCATGCTTAGGACAGGGATTGGATCTTACTCATTTTCGTATTTGCAAGATCCAACATCTGCAACAGTGCTCAGCACACAGAGGGCATTGGGTGAATGTTTGTAGGCACCAAAGTACCATATGATTTAGAATAGTGACTGGTGTGTGTGTATGTGTGTGTGTGTGTTGGTCATGATGGGGTAGGAAGTTATAAGAAGGAAAGTGGCCCTTAACTCAGAAAGCAGCTCAAGTTCCTAGACCATCCCCCCAGCTTTATTTTTAATCCCCAGTAAGCAAGTTTGGGAATTATTTTTTAACAATTTTGGGTTCTAGGTAATAGGGCTCTTAGGCAGCAAATAATATGGACATCCCATTAAAAACTATTTCATTCTGTATTTCTCTGTGAATATTTTAGAATTAAAAAAATCCAAACAATGCAAATAGCTCTTTAAAGATGCATATAAACCTTATCAAGTTTTAACAATCTATTCATTTTGTTAAAACACTGCAAATAACCTAACTCGCTTAATAGAGGAAAACAAAACAACAAAGTAAAGTGAGATACCCAAAATAAGTTGAAGAAAATATCATTGTAGAAGTCTCGGTGCTCACTTAGGAAGTGAATTAAAGCATGTGTATTTTTTTAAAAGATTTTATTATTTTTAGAGAAAAGGGCAGAGAGGGAGGCAGAGAGGGAAAGAAATATCAATAGCTGCCTCCAGCTATGGACCTGGCTGGAGACCTGGCTTGCAGCATGGTTATGTGCCCTGGCTGGGAATCGAACCAGAGACCTTTGGGTTCGCAGGCTGGGCATATGTATTTTTATATTTAAAACATTCCCCAGATTGTCCCTTTCCAACTTCAAGCTTTGTAATCTCTCCCCAGCTTGCTTATTCTGCAGCGAATCCTGAACATCTAGCGGCTCGATGAAGAACATTTACCGATTGACCCAGCACAGAGTGCTGGCAAGTTGTGTGTCTATACCTGCTGGTTTCAAATGGAAAACCCTCTGATCATCACCTACAGTTCCAACTCCTTTAACTGGATATATAGGTTCCATTTATTTGTTTTTATTAAAAAACACTTACAATTGGCCTTCCCTATGGGCGGATATCTCACCTGCATACTTAACTAACAGTGGGTCAAAAATATTTGGGGGAAAACCCCCCAAATCAGAAAGTTCCACAAAGTAAAATTTGAATTTGCCACATACCGAGCACTGTGCTAAATCCACGAGAGTGAAGTGATTGTAGGTTGGCCCTGTGGTAGCCTATATACGAATGCTACACCATTTTGTATAAGGAGCCTGAGCACCGGCAGGAGTTCCTGGACCAACCCCTCTCTGATACTGAGGGACAACTGTATTGTGGAAAATTGAGAAAATATTGAAAAACATAGAGCAATATAAAACTATATAGTGATAGTAACCAAAATATATACATTTTTTATTTTCTTTATTTGTATGGGTTTATAAGACCTGTTTTCTTTTTTGTTTATTTTTTAATCCTCACCCAAGGATATGTTTATTGATTTTAGAGGGAGAGGAAGGAAGAAAGAAATGTTGATTGGTTGCCTCCCACAGGTGCCCCAACCTGGGATGAAACCTGAAACTTAGGTATGTGCCCTGACTGGGGATTGAACCTGAAATCTTTCTGTGTACTGGACGATGCTCCAATCAGCTGAGCCATCAAGCCAGGGCCAAACCAAAACTTTTTTTTTTTAAACTTAATATGCCATGAATATTTTCCCACATGACTAAATATTCTTTATTAATATGATTTTTTTGATGCTAAAACAGTAGCCATTGCATAGATGTATTATTTAACTACTTTTCTATTGTTGGACACCTGAGTTATTTCACATATATGTATTTCCTAGAGGGAAAATTATCTATTGTTTTAAAGGTTATTTACATTAGCTTTCTTCATACTTATTGTCAAATTGTTCTCCTCAAATGTTATACAAGTTTATACAACCATCACCAGTGGATAGAAGTAAGGCACGATGAACCAGCATTAGTGTTAGCACTATTTTTACACATTTCATTTACAAATCAACCTCCAAAAGGGTGTTCCCTGTTCATCTGAGCACTCAATGCACTTGCTCCTCAGCCCAGTACCATTAGTGCTTTTGTCATCACATGAGCAACTCAGATGACACTGCTCATTGTGATGCCGATGATGAGGAATTCTTAATATTCCAAAAGATTGTGTGGTGTAATTGCTTTCATTCAAGATTTTTCTCTTAACCTTTCCTATGATGTTTAGAGTCAGAATTCAATTACCGGACAGTTTAAGCAAGGTAGGCAATATGCCTGACCTATAACTTGGTTCCAGTCATTCATATTTATGTCATTTTTTGTCTGCATATTACACCAGCAAGGTGGAAAAACGCAATACCAGTTCCCTTGAAAGGTAAAATTCTACTTTTTTTTTTCTCTATATTGCTGGAGTTTTAAGAATAGGTTAAATTATAGTACATGTAGAAATATGTGCACTAGGGAATTTATGAGACAGTTCATGAACACATTTAAATCCAAACTAAATATAAATTTTAATTTAATAACCAGGTGAAAGGTAGTGAAAAATACTGTTATTAAGACATTATTTTAATGTATACAAAAAAGGAGTATATAATCCTATTTAAATTACAATACAGGTATTTTCATCACAAAATGAATGAACAGAACATCTTTTCTCATGTCTCAATCTTTTGTGTCAAAATGGTATGAATTTTGACTAATCTCATTGAAACTTCTATTTATTATGTTGTTTTCTCAATGACTTTGTTTTGATGTGTGACTTAAAGCAGTTGCCATTAATGGAAAAAATAAAAAGATTAAAAACATGAAATGTTTTACAGTACAATAATTACATTTTATGTTTCTTTTGACACAAATTCTAACCTTAAGTGGATAAGCAATCAATACATAAGTCATTTTAAATTGAATAATTTCACCCTAGAGAAGAGTGTACTCCCTTATACAATTTTTGTTTTTTTACTTATTCTTGTGCTTTTCTTGTGATCCACTAGCACTCAGTAATTTGATTCAGATATTATAGAAATGGAATATTCCATTCATATTTTCCAATCCAAGTGTATAAAATGTTATCTGAAAATGCTCTAGATTCCTTAATTTCAAGCTCTCCCTGATGTTTTGGCCAAACAACCGAACACATTTTTATTTTTTGCCCTTGTCTCGCTGTGAACATTGCCCGGGTGATAGCTCCATATTTCTCTCATCTCATCATTCAGAAGCTATTTATCCTTTCCCCCCCACCCCACTGCCTCCTTCAACCTCCCCCTCCCCCATTGTCAAATGCCTGTTCAGCCCCCACACATTCAGGCGTATTTATTCCCGTAAAGATAGTGACTCTTATGGTTTATTCTAAGACTAAATCTGCGTGGCCCAGTGACTAAGGGCTAAAGTATGCACACTGCTTCTATGCTTACCCTCCTACCTAACTTGACTGCTCAACTTTTTTCTTTCCTCAGAATGCTGTTTTGGCACAGTTCAGTTAACACACCACTGCCAGGCCACTAATTGATTTCTGAAACCTGACATTTGTTTTTTGTTTTCTTCTATCTTCCCTAATGGTACAGCACTACTAAGCAGGAAGGAATGCAAAGAACTAGAAAGTTCAAAGTAATTGAGGATCTGTCCATTTACACTGTCTGGCATCAGGCCAGTGTAGAACCTGGAACATTTGAAAAATATTTATCAAGTTTTAACCCTTTTCGCCAAGCCGATGAAGCTGGGTTGCAGCTGTAGCATTTGTGTTAACAGCAACAACAGCAAGTAAGCTTGGTTGAACATGTTCCTTCTATGTTCAGAATCGCATGGCAAATGTCTCAAAAAAGGATTACTTTTCCATTTCTGTACTATTGTACAGTGTAAGCTAGTTATTTTCTGCGAGATTGCAGAGCTGGGCATTTCAGAGAAAACATTACTTAAGAGTGGCTGCTCTATTTTATGAATCCTTATGTCGGAAATGAAATTTAAATAAATGTCACTGTATTTGAGCAAAAGAAAAAAATCTTATGTCGCTTTCCTATTGTAAGTGTCCTGCAAGGCCACTTACATGGCTAGGTTCCTACCTACATTCATTAATAAAAGTGGAAATGTGAAAAAAAAGTGAACAGAACTATAAAAATATCTTATGAAGTATTTAAGAAATGGCTGTCTTGTTTTGTTTTATTTGCATTGGGAAAGCTTTTGTAAATGAAAGTGTATTTTAAAATGGTGTGAAATGTAGAAACATATCCAGTAAACCAACTAGGTTTTATTGCAATGAAAATTGAGGTTGAAATAACAGGTCACGGATGCTGGTAAAAAGAAAGATAGAAGGATGGGTCTGGATGGGCTTAACTGCAAATTAAAATATAAATGAATACAAAGTGTATTAACTCTAAATTAGACTTAGGTTAAAGTTAAAAAAGAATACAGAGGTTCTATTAAGAGTTACCTGTACCACACCCAGGTTTGATCGTGTCATCAGTATCACATCACTGAAAATCTTTCAAATTTCAATTTTTAGAAGAAGTTACAATATATCCCATACCAAATCTAGAAACTGTTTCTTAGTTGTATAATTGCATAATTGGAATCAACAAGAGAGAAAATTGGGGTAGCTTTTAAGAGGTGAACGTGAATAATATGGATTTTCTTTTAAAAAAAGTTGCAAAATCACGTAATGTTCTTGTAACATGAAAGTAGTTATCAAGCATTCTCTGAAAGTAGTGATCACAGTTCTCACAAAAGGGGATGAAAAGACTATCACAGCATAATTTGTTTTCTAATAATAAATACCTCGAATACTTAATGTGTACATTAATTTTTAAAATGTACACACTGAAATGAGATACATACCTTTGATAGACTTACTCTTTGAAGCGAATGTTTTTAATACAACTTGTTTTTTAAAGCTGTCTGTCAAGCTGTGGGTAGGCGGTTATATATGTGAAATTGTTTATGGGTACAGTGTACTGTCAACATATATGCGTATGTAGTAATAATCTAGGCATTTTTATTGCAGTTTATTATTCCGGCTTCCAAATAAGCCAGATAAAATCATGTACAAGAACATTAAAGATGAAGGGAAGTGATTCCTTTAGGTTAATGGACGGCAAAACTTACTTTCCCGTTATAACAATAAACGGACAATAATATACTTGGCTGTTATTTTCTTACAAATTTGGGTTCCCACTTTTCAGAGCTGCTGCATGTCTAATGCTTGTGGGTTCTTTGGTTGTTTTTTTCGTAGGAAAAGGTGCCACGGGGTTGGGCCAATGTGCTACGTTTCTTCTTTGTCAACATTAAACTCCATTTTTAAAAACATACAGCGCTAGCAAAAATAAGTTAAAGATGTAATGTCTATTTAAGTACATTTGATCTTGTCATTAGTGCTCAAATTAGATTCCATGCTTCAGCTTGAATCAACAGTGTATTAAAAACTTCAAAAAACTCCTATGGTCCATCCTCCCCTCCCTACACGGGTATGAGGTAGAAATGCGTGAAAACTTTTTCTCACCATTTAATTATTGTAGGAAAAAATAAGCTTTTATGCATTGGCTTAAAAAAAAACAAAGCACTTGCCATTAACCTTTTACTCAGGACATTCGGAATTTGCTTTGCTAAGTGGGTATATTCTCTGATAAAGAAGCAGAGACAAATCTTTTTAATTTATCACACCGCCCCTAGATTTCCGCTACAGAAAAGTACATTTTGTATATTTAAAAATACGCAATCATTGTATCAGTCTTTCAAAAACCTTAGCGCCCTCTCCTAGCTGCCTTCTGGGCTCAACTTTCGAGTTTCAGGTTCTTGCACAACACCTAAGACGTGCAAATTCTCTTTCCTCCTATTCCTGGCAGACAACAGTCCGGAGAGATCTCCCTCCACGTCTCCACCCTAATTCCCTCTCTTCCGTGAGTCCACCGGCTTCTCTCCTTTCCTCCGCCTCCGGCTCCGCCAGCCCTCTCTGTCAGAGAAGTTGTGTACAAACTGCGCGGCAGCCCTGAGCAAGAAGCTCCTGGCCTAAGAAGAGGGGTGCGGTCAGTGCAGCGGAGGTGGGGCTCTGGGAGAAGTTCTTCCTCCTCATAGGCTAGCCGGTCCGGCCCGGCCGGCCTCTGGGCCTCGGGATTGGCTGCAGCTCTGCCAGTCTGGCTGGTGAGCCACGCCCACCTGGAGTTGGGTAAAAGAGACGCGGGCGTCAAGTGTCAGTAGTCGCGGGGCAGGTACGCGCGTTCGCAGCTCGCTGGCAGAGATCGGCGGTGGCGGGAGCGTTCCCCGGCGAGTGCGAGGGCTCGGTAGGGCGGGGCGGGAGAAAGTGGCCGCTCGGAGAACGTTGGCGTTTACGCGTGGCCGAGCGGAAGAGTTTTGCTTTCCGTGCGCGCCTTCGAAAACCGCGCCTACTCTGGACTAAGGGGTCCGCCCGGAGCCTTCCCTCCTCCCGAGTGGAGCCCGCCGGCCCGCGCCAGCGTGGGCGAAGTGGGAAGTGCGCTCGCCCCGCGCCCCGCGACCGGAGCCGCCTCCGAGCCCCATGGCTACGCGGGTGCTGACCATGAGCGCCCGCCTGGGACCCGTGCCCCAGCCACCAGCTCCGCAGGACGAGCCGGTGTTCGCGCAGCTCAAGCCCGTGCTGGGCGCCGCGAACCCGGCCCGCGACGCGGCGCTCTTCTCCGGCGAGGAGCTGAAGCACCCGCACCACCATCCACAGGCGCAGCCCGCGCCCCCGCAGCCTCCGCAGCCGGCGCCGCAGCCGTCCGCGGGCCCGCGGCTGCCCCCGGAGGAGCTGGTCCAGGTAGGAAGAGCGGCTTCCCTCTCGCGGGGCTCGGGCGTGTCCCGCCGCTGCGACGCGCGGGCGACAGGGGCCGCTCCAGGCTGGGGCTTGGCGTCTGGGCTCCGCGGGAGCAGGAGCGGGGGTGCGCAGCCCCGCCCTGCCCTCCTAGCCGGGGCTCCCGCATTTCGCAGTGGGAAAGGGGGCCGGTCTGCAGAGTGAGGTCCTGGCTGAATCCGCCCTGGCGCGTCCTCCGGCCGAGATTAAAGAGGGATCTAGGTGCACTCGCGCACCTTAAAAAAATGTGTCTCTCTACAGGGAGGCTCAAACCTTGACCCTCAAGCCCAACTTTAGTTAAATTCCGCCTTCGCCTTGATCGTCCCCCACTCCTGGTGCGGTGGCCTTGGAGGTTCACCCCCGCCCCAGGTCGGTTCGTGTTCAGTGGAAACGCATATGGGGTGCTGGGAGGGGCTCCCCTTGGGGTCCTCTCGTCTTATCTCGTGGAGCTGCCTCTGAGAAGCTGGGTGAGCAAAGCAGATATTGGAGTGATTATTTTTTCCGTAAAAAGAACGCCGGGGTGTTGTTTGCGCGTAAATTTCCTCTCGGGGCCGCGTTGAAAGGTGGCATTTGGCGTGTACACTTGTCCAGCAGCCGAATTAGAGCAACCGCCTGTTTCTTTCGCCCACGCAGGGTGTTATATAGCCCAGAAAAAACTTCCCGGGACTTTTAGCGTGTCCCAAGGAAAAAAAAAATTGGAAAGTTACCCACATGCAAACAACTGGAAGAGCTAAAATCAGAAACCACTAACCACCACGGGAGCGAAGGGCACGAAAGGGTTTTTAGTTCGGTTTATTTCAAGACGCTTCATTTAATAGTCCTTTGGTATATTGCATATTTGCTACTCTGCTCCTACTCCGGGGGGTCCTCTAGTGTCGCCGTGCTGTGAAAGGACAGTGGCATTTGTCAGAGAGATGACTCATGGTTAGAGCGTTAATTTTTATTTTTAAATCGTGTTTATATGAGAAACTGCGTCTGCATCCTTGCTGAAGGATACGCGGTCCTACTGGAATCGCTTTTGAAATTGTTAGTAGCAAAAAAAGAACACCCAAAAAAAGAAACCCGACTATTCACCCATTAAGATGCCACGGTGAATCTTTGGATGAGCCATCTAGTTAGGGTGTGTGTTATTCTTTTTTTTTTAAATTTCCGTTCCGGTGTTCAAAGTTAAAAGAGTACTTAAGCTTCTGTGATACTGGGAGAGAAGATAGTTGTAAGAAGACATAAGTCTTGTTACAAGCCGGATTCTGTCCTTTAAAAAAAAAAAAAAACACCCTTTGAAAATGATTTGCTTATCTCCTTCGTTTTCTGCTCAGGAGAGACCAAGAGTATAAAGTATGACTGGCTTTTTACAGAGTAAGGGGGAAGGTAACATTGTCCCATCGAGGACAAGAGAAATGTTTTGCTGGTGACTGTGCTAGTAGTGACAGAGCAAAGTCTCCCCACCCACCGGTGCCTTAGCACCACTCGACCAAGGGAGTGGTTTTCCCCTAGGTAATTAAAGATCTGTTTTAGATAGTGATATAAATAGGAACATTTCATTATCATATTAACCAATTACAGAATCTGCTGATTAAAATCAACCATTAGATCAAATGTTGAATGTGAGCTTGTTCTTTCAGTGGTTACTATGCTTTGATCAAAAACATTGTATTTAGGTTTTCTATCAACTATAGACCAGGAAAGGCACTGAAATAGCCAAGGGATATGTTTTACATGAAATATTTCCTCAGAATCTACCCAAGCAGAATTTTTTAACCCCCCCCCCCCAACTCTGCAGTGTTATTTTATGGTTTGCTTATTTAAAACACGCGCACACACAAACACACACATTGAAGCTACCTGTATGGGATGAGTAGAATCGAGGTGCTTTGGCACTGTCGTAATACTCTACTTCAGTTGCAAACCTAACTGTGTCGTGGGGCAGGGGTCCCTGCTGGTGTTCGAGTAATAATAATGTGTGCATTATTCATTGCGTCAGAAAGAAAGATGTTTCATGTCTGCTTATTTTCTTGATTTTTTGCCTCATTCACTTTTTTGTGCTCAGTTGATTGTGGGAGTGATTTTACCAAATTCATGTTACACAGAGTTTTGTAAGGGCTTTGGTGAACCAATTATTACACAATTGACAAATAGACCTGGTATGTTTATAAGCAACACTTGGAAGGAGTTTGCCCAAGTACTTTTCACAGGGGTTGTTGGGGAATTTTTAGTAAGCACTGTTGGTTTGTTCTTCCTGAGATGATGAATAGGTGGATTATGCCTGTTTGTGTTCTTTTTTCTTTTTAGACGAGATGTGAAATGGAGAAGTATCTGACACCTCAGCTCCCTCCAGTTTCTATAATTCCAGAGCATAAAAAGTATAGACGAGACAGTGCCTCAGTCGTAGACCAGTTCTTCACTGACAGTGAAGGGTTACCTTACAGTATCAACATGAACGTCTTCCTCCCTGACATCACTCACCTGAGAACTGGCCTCTACAAATCCCAGAGACCGTGCGTAACACACATCAAGACAGAACCGGTTACCATTTTCAGCCACCAGAGCGAAACGACTGCCCCTCCTCCGGCCCCGACCCAGGCCCTCCCTGAGTTCACCAGTATATTCAGCTCCCACCAGACCGCAGCTCCAGAGGTGAACAATATTTTCATCAAACAAGAACTTCCTACACCAGATCTTCATCTTTCTGTCCCCCCGCAGGGCCACCTGTACCAGCTACTGAACACACCGGATCTAGATATGCCCAGTTCTACAAACCAGACAGCAGTAATGGACACTCTTAATGTTTCTATGTCAGCCGCCATGGCAGGCCTTAACACACACACGGCTGCTGTCCCGCAGACTGCGATGAAACCGTTCCAGGGCATGCCCCCCTGCACATACACCATGCCGAGTCAGTTTCTTCCACAGCAGGCCACTTACTTTCCCCCGTCACCACCAAGCTCAGAGCCTGGAAGTCCAGATAGACAAGCAGAGATGCTCCAGAATCTAACCCCACCTCCGTCCTATGCTGCTACAATTGCTTCTAAACTGGCCATTCACAATCCAAATTTACCGGCCACTCTGCCAGTTAATTCGCAAAACATCCAACCTGTCAGATACAATAGAAGGAGTAACCCTGATTTGGAGAAGAGACGCATCCACTACTGCGACTACCCTGGTATGTGGTCTTACCTGCCTGAAGCATCGTGTGTGTGTGTGTGTGTGTGTGTGTGCGCGCGCGCCTTTTTCCAAACTCAGGGTTTTTTAAAATTTACAGAGGAAAGGAGTGCTTGGCAATAAAAACCACTTTGTTCTTTTTGTATCCCAGCCTGTGTCTTACTCTGGTATGTGCTGATGAGTTGTCTGTTGCTTATTTGATGTTAAAGGAAAAAAAAAAAAAAAAAAAAAAAGGCTAGAATATTCCTCTTTAATGTTAAATAAGAATTTGAGTTACACCAGACTCCAGTCGTACATTGGAGTTTTTAATTCTAAATTATGTATCCTGAAAAGAGATTACTTAAGTAGAAGAAAGTAGGATGTGGTCCTGAAGCGGGGATTGAATAGGGTGCTACCAGGCAAGACAGTCTACAGAATAGATTGAAGGATAGTTTTGAGAGCAGATGAGCATACACTTATTTTTGAATTAGATGCATGACTCAAAATGTGCACTGATGAGAGTAATAAATATATCTACAAGTTGCTGGCATAAGCTAGCTTATGATTAATACAGGGTATAATTTGTTGATTATGGTATGTGATAGAACATGACATACGAAATGAAAAAAACAAATGTAGGAGTGTAGAAAATGGCAGTCAGCTGGGATAATGGTTTAACAGTGTCAGCTTTGGAGCCATTACAAACTTTAAATCAGTATGTGTGACTAGTATAAAGCGCCTAGTGGGATATAAACTTGTTTCGCATTTGTAGCTTGCCTTGAGAACATCCTTTCTGCAAAAATGATACATACGTAGAGCAAATCACTTTAATTTTAGTAAGGCAACGGGGGAGTGCTTTTTAAAACTGAAGCTTCAGATACCTAGCATGAGAGATTTCTTTAAGGCCAGATTTTAAACACAGAATCGTCAAATGTAAAGATTTCAAAGGATCTCCAAAATGACAAGCTGTTTCTTTCCTGCTTTATTTTAGGCTGCACAAAGGTTTATACGAAGTCGTCTCATTTAAAAGCTCACCTGAGGACTCATACTGGTATGTAATTTTCTTGTTAATTCTGTGAGTTGTGTAAATAGTGTAAGTGGTATTCATCCTTTTAAAAGCCAACACTTGTTTGATCTTTTCTTTCTTCTGTCAACTTTTATTTTTTAATGGCCTACCTTTTCAGCACTGGCTTGGCTCAAAATTCAGTTCAATGAGAAAGTCTGGTTCCAGGAAGGTTGATGTTCCCTCACTAAGACCTTGCCCTGTCACCTCACATAGAATTAATTACCCCAAAATGTAAACAACGATGTTTACTAATGGATTTTAAAACTTGTAATGGAACTGCGATTTCTTATCCTGAAGGGGAAAAATGTAACTCATTTTTCCTTCAGCAAATCAGCTGGCTTCTATAAAGCGACATTAAACACTAAAAACGTCTGTTTAGCAGGTAAATCATAATGGCCTAATACATTATGTTTAGTTTTATCTTTAACCTAAAATATCAGTGTTTAGCATGTTTTTTTGTGCTTGATGAAAGGGAGGGCTGGAATCGTAGAGTATTAAAATCAGACAGCCCTGGCTGGTGGCACAGTGGATAAGGAACCGGCCTGTGAACCCAAGGTTGCTGGTTCGATTTCCAGCCAGGGCAACATAACTAGGTCGCAAGCCAGGTCTGTAGCTGAAGGCAGGTGAAAGGCAGCCGTACATTGAAGTTTCTCTCCCTCTCTTCCTCTCTCCTTTCCCCTCTCTCTGAAAAATAATAAATAAAATCTTTAAGGTAAATAAATAAATAAATAAAATCAGACAAAGATGAGATTGTGGTTTAAAAGGTTTTGATACCCTACCGCAGTCTACATTTGATGCATCTGATGTTATTCTAGCTTACATGAAATATTTCAAAATGTGCTTTTAAACTTAGCCCCTTTAAATTTTATAAACATTTATTTGTCAGATGCATACAGTCACATTTACATACTTAATCATTTTAAAACTTTTATATCAGAACCTGTTTTAGGACAAAACCAGGTGGTATGCTTTCAAAATCTCCAAATATCAAAATATTTTCAAACATATAATATAGGTGGTTACTATTTGTGATTTTGTGAAAAGGACAGTCCTAAAAGAAAGAACTTATACAGAGGGATTGTGTTTTATTTTCTCTCATTAAACACAGCCTTACCTAAAGTTGAAAGAATAAGTTTGCTAATAAAAGCAATGACCTAGCAAAATGTTTTATTCCATCATTGCTATGGAAACCAAAGTATTCAACAGTTCCTTTGAATGGGCTGGATTAGTGTGAGGACTTGAATCTCCCCAGGCTAGATGTTACTATGGAAATTGAGTTTTGATAAATGAAGTAGTTATCTCTAACTGCTGCATTAAAAAGTAAAAGGCTTTGAAAGAAGGTCAGTGCTGAGACAGGGCGCTAAGGAATATGGCTGCAGACATTTTGTGTATCTGTTAGGTATTGCTTGATATCCCAGTAATCAGCACTACTTATTTCATATCTAAATAGCATCATCGGCAACAATGTGGTAAATTTCAGGGCCCTCTGAGAAACTGCTTTTAAAGAAAAGACATTTCATGTATTTATCAGTGAAATGCGGGGGCTGTTTTGACCTGCCTTTTTTAGAGATACACAAATTGATCGTATAAAAGCAAAGTTCCTACATCAGTGGCCGAAAGAAGAAATTGTATTTATACAGTATGTTGAACAAACACCCACTAAGTATAGAATAAACTCATTGTAAAGTTTTCAAACTACAAGTAGTGAGGCCAAGAACATATTCAATGTAGCAATACTAAAGTGGCCTTTAATGTAAAATACATGTTAAGGAAGGAAGCATTGAAAATGGGGTTTTATGTGGATTTTGATTAAGGGGAAGTGGAAGTAACTGCACAACATTCAGACTGTTGTTTCTCTTCTTTGGAAGTCCTTGAAATAAGAGATAGGAGGGAACGTTTTTCATGAGGTTAAAGTCTCCTAATAAAAGAGGGGTGCAATTGCATGTAGCCATATAATCAAGTGTATTGCAGGGATATGGTCACCACGTATCTAAATGGCCTTGTAACCCCTGCAAGTCAGGGTTTAGTGCTCTGAACGCTTACACCTGCAGTTCTGGAACTTGACCTGCTGGTAAAGAAATTTAATAGTGGGTTGTCTTAACAATGCTTGTACTAATAAAAGCAAACCAAAACGAGGACCATGCACGGACTTTTTTCACCTGATCATAAATGTGCAGCCATCGACATTTAATGAGAGGGACCATTTAATCCAGTTTAATAAAGTTTTGTTTGATTGTCTTTCAAATGCCTTGGGAAGGGTTTGGCGCAGACTTGTTCATCTGGCTAAACCTGTTCTTGGGTAATCATAGAGCATTGAGGTTGTTTTCTCCTCATTTCTAGTTTCTAGACAATGCCTTTTAAAATTACTTCTCATGGCATCCTCCCCACCCTGCCTGTTGTTTTTTAATGAATGCATCTGAGGCCAGCAAAGGCTTGTTTTTTGTTTTGTTTTTTTATTCCTTCTTCCTTTTTAGGCCCAGGCATTTCTAAAGTACTTCTTCCATTTAATAGCTTTTTTGTTTTATTTCTGTTCCCCTTTCCCCATTTAAGAGAGGATTTAAAAAACAATCCAAAAGGGAATGTTGATACTATATTCGATAATACAAAAGTTGTTTTTTAAACGATTGCCTTTTTTTGCAGGCAGAATGTGAAGCACCCTAGCATCTCTTTGGAATGTAATTGTAAATTCTTTAAAATGTCAAGTTACCTTATGCTTTAAATGATGTCAGCAATGAAAACAACCTACATTTGAGTTCTTTTAAATTGCTTATTCTGGATTTTTAGATTGTAAATGCTTCTTGACTTGCAAATTGAACGTAAGGAAATAGTCTTTTCAAAACAAAGGCCTTTAAAAGACAATTTTATATGAAAGCATAGACACTTCTGTCTTGAACCAGAAGTTTCAGAGCATTCAAGTATTCTGAGTTCATACCTTTGTTTTCTTTTTATTTAGAAAGAATATACAAATAACGAAGTTCTGACTTTGTATGGTTAGACATAATAGCTGACTATTCTAGGGAATTATTGTATTTCACTTAAAAACATGTCTTTATTTGCATGATAGCATATTTCTAGACCTATAGAGACACCTCTTCCAGGGGTGCGTGGTGGTTGTATGTGTTACGTGTAGTGTGTGTTATATACATGCCATGCCTCTGGTTAGACATAATTGTGGGTGCTTCTAGGCAGCAGTGTCAAGAAGTGGTGAATTTCCAAACCAAAATATTTGTACTTTGGATAGCACTTAAATGCGAACAGTCTCCTGAAATTTATGTATGCCTCATGATGTGTGTAAGCGGCTGTTCCCGTTCCCATCACCACCGTTTAAAACTTGCTTCCAAGCACCTTTTTAAAAAAGAGATTCACATACCACTGTGCTGTTACACATTAGAGTACCTGTGAAACTGATTCATGAATCAAAGAGAAAAAATTCAGGGCAGCCAGCAGGATAGTTGTTTCTGTTCATATACCTGACTAGCTGTAATTTCATAATGAAGATTTAAAATAACTTAACCCAGACTATATCTATACAAAGAAATTTTCAAGAAATTGAAACTTTTTCCTTACCATTGGTACTGTTTTTCTGGCCTGCCTATGAGTACCATAACTTAAAATATTTCTTACACGTTGAGTGTGGAAGTTTCTATGAAACTTGTGTTTACATGTTCGTAAAAAGTACTTTCCAAAGAAAAAGTTCTGAAAGTAAATGGTGAACTTAATGCAAATGTTTGAGATCTTAGTGATTTTAGTCACATGTGTGAGTGTTCACTTAACCCTTCAGAGGATGCTAAAGCAGTTGGGAAATGCGGGTATAGTAACACTTGGAGATCATCCATTTTGGCCATCTGTAACAGGGCAGAAAGCAAGCAGTTGTGCAGGGGAGGTCTTAGGAGGTCTTTTGAGTTGCACACACACTTGGCTCAAGTATCCCTTAGACCCTATGCACTAGCTGTCCTGGGCACTACTATTTCCAAAAGTACCTGCTAACAGTTGACATGGAAAGGACATTTGGGAGCAGCCCCACACACACAAAAAGGAAGCATGTGAATCACATAGGAACACAACATGGACTCTGAGTACAGCAGTGCGTACTGTTCGTGCAGTGTTTCACAGTTAGTTGTGTTCGGGATTCCACAGCACATCCTAAGGATTTTTCACACGCTCCTGGCTACAAAGGGGATACATTCCCATGTTCTTCTTTATTATGCAGGACATTATTTCCTGATGACATTTACATTAAATGCTACTACTGTGTGTGCTTCCAAATACGTCATCTCTGCTTGAGATTTGTCCTAAGCATTGATTTTAGTTACAGTTTGGGTACTAAAAAGAAGAAATCCTTAGGTATAAATTTCTGTGTGCTTCTGGGCTCTACATTATTATTTATTAAATATGCTAGATATAAATATTTATTTTAAAGTATTGACAGTGTTGACAATAAAGGCTTTTATTCCTGGCACTTCCCCACGAAAAGAAATACTGAAAATGTTCTGAAAATGAGTTATTTCTTTATTCTTTTGTGAAACTGGAAAAGAGTGAAAGGCTTTTACAATATATAGGAAGAATTTCACTTCCTTAGAAAGTTATTTAGAACTAAAATCAGCATAAGATCATAAATATTACATTTATAATTTTGATGGAGATGAACAATATAGAAATAGACATGAACTTAAGGGAGATGAATGATATAATTGGGATCTAGAGATCAGTATGAGTTAAGTGTGGAATATATGTTACTGGTAGAGGTTAAAGTTTTGCAGGACGAATTTAGTGCCCAATGATTTTCTTAGTCTACATTTCAAAACTATGCAGAAAAAGTATCACACTTTGCCTACAGTGTTAGCTGTTACTAGTTAAACATTATTAAATTATTTTCATTTGCAGCTTTATTTTTATATATTGACAATTTCAAGCTTATGTTTAAAAAAGTGGTAGTTTAAGAGACTTACTGGTTTCAGACCTCTGGAAAGGTATTTATGAATATGAACGCTTATTTCTTTTGACTGACTCTCACTGGGAAGATTAACCATTGCATTAGGACTTGGTCTTTCATCTGAAAAACATTTACGTCGGAAATTTTTGCTCTGCGATGATAAAGCTTATCAAAGGTTAAGAAGTTGGATTTGATCAAGCAAACATTTTTGACTGATTCTGCAGTGAATCCAAAGAGAATTTCTTTCCTTTTCTTATAAATGAGTGGGAGAATTGTTCCTAAGTAGGTTAAGTAGAGTTGCTGGAGTTGAGATAGAAATAATCAGCCCTAAAGGTAGAGAAAAGATGATTTGTATTACATTTAATCATCCAAGATTTTTACTTTGGCAGAAAATTTTAGTTCTATAGAATGTAGTAGTTGTTTACTTGATGACCTACATCTTTTCTGGTGAAGGATTAGAAACAAAGTAATGTCCTACTTTAGTAAAAGTATCTCTGTAACAGCATTCTTATTCTGTCAGCCTGTATTATTTATATTCAAGGATCTCCAGCTATTCTAATTAAGGGTGGCTTTCTGTTTTAGAAATGCAGTGTAGATAACTTTCATTTAGAAAAGAAAACATCTAGGCAGAAGAATAAATTTCTTTTTGATTAACTTTATACGTGCAAACCTTGTAGTTGGGAGGAAGCTTTCTGGTCAAGGTACCTACATTAAATGCAAAATAAAGGCAGGAGATTTAGTACTTGCTCAGTGCTGGAAAAATGAAAATAGGGAATTTTTCTATTTTGGTTAAAAAGTAAAATGTTTCATCGATGTTTTTTTAAAAAATTAGTTTGGGCTCTTACGAGGAAGTGAATCTGAATGTGGTCTTTCTGTCAGAAAACTCAACAATTGGTATCTCATTTCATTAACACGGTTAATGATAGAGGATGCTTTCCATTGTTTCTGTTGAGAATCCTTAGGAGAAGTAGGAGTTTAGGAGCCCAGGGATTTATGCTGCTATGATTCTAGACTGTGGAAACCTTGTGAGGGTATCCCTCATCCACCCTTTCATTCAGCAGATCCCTGTTGTCTGTCCCCAAGAGAAGTCTCCTCGCTGCTTTTGATCAGTAACAAGGCCTACAGAACTTCTTAGTTTTTAGCAAATGTATCCAATTGTATAGAAGAAAACTTGTTTACATAGAATTTTCTTAGCCCTGTACAATTGTAGGTTGGGGAGGCAAAAAGCATGATTCTCACCTAAACCCACATTTAGTTTGATTATCCTAAGTGGTCACAGGCCAATTAGAACCAGGCCAAGCCCGGTTGCAGGTGAGGCCTTAAAAAAGGACAATCCGGTAGACTCTCACTAGATGCTTTCCTGTCTCTTACACTTTCCCGTCTTTTCGTTAATGAAAATAACCAAGTTTGGCTTGAACTAAGTATGTGATTATTCTAATGAACCATCAGGAGAAGCCTGGCATTAGGGCTGGAATAAGAGACAGTTTCTACCCTTGAGGAACTTTCAAAGCCAGTTGGAGGCAAAATACAGCTGTTTGAAGCCTTCGAACAGCTTCATATGTGCAGGTGTATGTCGGTCCCTCCAAAGGATGGGCATATAGACCAGGGATCTCTCCTGGACGTTCAGAGCTTTTTTGGAAGGAGTAAGGTGAATTGGATTTTAAAGACAGAGATAAATACAAATTGACCAACAAGGAGAAAGAAATATTTTTTCTTTACTATATTTTTTAAAGTAATCAGTTTGCTTAAAGGATGTACATTATTAAGAGGGATACTATAGTAAATATTAGATGCATTTTATAAATACTAATAACACTGATCTTTGAAATGAACTGCCTACCCTTCTGTTCCAAGTGGAGGAGATGTAGTACAATGAGCTTTAATGAAAAGATATTTAAATAGAAAATTAACTGGCATTGGTGATTAAGAATATAAATTAATAAGCCTAAATAATTCAACTATTTAAAAAGATTTTATTTATTATTTTTAGAGAGAGGGGAAAGGAGAGAGGCAGAGAGGGAAAGAAACATCAATGTATGGTTGCCTTTCACCTGCCTCCAATGGACCTGGCTGGAGACATGGCTTGCAACCTGGTTATGTGCCCTGGCTGGGAATCGAACCAGCAACCTTTGGGTTCATAGGCAGGCGCCTATCCACTGAGCCACCAGCCAGGGCCTCAACTTTTTTTTTTTTTTTTTTTTTTTTTTTTTTTGATATCTAACATTCATGAACGTACTTAATTTGGGGATTAATGTTTCTTACTTATTTACCCTTTTATTAACATAAGAAGAGTCTATTTAAGACTCTAAATTCCCTAAGTCTCCAGTGATGGGGGGCGGGAATCTAATATTAAATTGCATGGAAATATTTTCCTCCTGAAATAAGAGCTCATTTTGTACTTCAAGACTCTTAATAAAAATTAAGGTTAAATGCTAATTATCAAAATGATTTATTCCACTTGAACAGTTTGCATTGTTTTGAGTCTCAGAATAGGATATGGATTTTAAGGTCTTTGAGTCCAGAGGCTGTCTTAGTTGCTGTATTTTGCAAGTCAAAATACTGGTTGCACTCTTGTTTACTAAACGTTGACTTTAATCCTGATGGTTCTTAGCCTTCATTAGATACCATGGATTTGGGTCATCTTTTAGCCTTCAGAAAAGGAACCAGATATGCAAATTCACTATAATAAACTTTTCTAAAGTCACATAAAATAACTAAGAAAAATAGTTTTATATTTTTCTATTGTTAGAAGAGCTACATGGGACATTCTAGGGAAAGGCCTTGATATGAGTCTATTGACTATGTTCAACAGAGCAGAGAAACCTCCCATTCTGTTGAGCAGAGGTTCAAAAGTTACCCTTTATCTGTTCATCAGAGAGAAACAAAGTAAAACAGAGAAGTGTTTAGTTCATCACTGAAGATTTTTCGAACACTTCACAAATATCTTCTGCTTAGCCTGGAGTAAAGGGGAACCGTTATTAAATAACATTTGGGGGTTGTTGGTACCAGGACAATTTAATTTGCAGGGCCCCACAGGTCCCAAAAGGTGGGGGTCTTCCTTGAGGAAGGACCCCATCTGGGTTAAGGCCTGTTCGGAGACCATTGAGCTGGGCCTTCACCGACCTTCGCAAGTGGCTTTGGAATCTTTAAATTTGAGCAACATCTGTGTGTTCCTTAAAATCATTGCTAGAGAGCTTTATTAATGTTGGCTAATGGAGGATTGAAGCAGGACATTAGGGTTAAGTGGCAGGCCAAGACTCTTGGTGTGGAGCTCATGGCTACTAACGCACCCGGTGGTTGTGAGGACTGAGAGAACTAGGTACCTGACCCTGGGGTGGGAGCTCAATGGATGTTTGTGTCTGCGCCTTCCTTTCACGGGAAACATTCCTGCTCAACACTTTTATAAAAGACATTGATGATGGACTTTATCAGTCAGGATGATACATGTGTTTAACTTGAATATTTTTTTAAAGATTAGGGGCAATTTTAAAAGAGAATGCGAGAATGCATACTTCATTTGAGAGAGAAAGTGGAAGCTTGTCTTTCATGCTGTACGAACTTGTCACTTTTTTTCTCTCTTTGCTGTTGGAAAGTTTCACATTAACAGCATAAGAACTTAAAAATACAGTTGATGTTGAAAGAGCTTAACTAAATATTTTAAATTGGTGGTATTGGAAAAGGATTCTGTAAAAATCCAATTAAACTTTTGAAAGCTCTGTCCTGTTGAAATAAAGGAAGTCAGTTTGGGTTCCCAGAAGTACCGTGCATAGTGTTTCTGGCTAAGGAAGAAAGACCCAGATCGGCTCTTTGGCCAGAAGTCGGGTACCAGCTTCCTCTATAATGTTTTACTTGAGCCGTGTTGACACTTGAACAAATCCCATAGAAACTGCCCCAAGTAGGGAACAGTCGTCCTTGTTTTATATGCCTTGGTCCCATAACTCATGTCCCAGACACTGGTCGTATTCTTGGCTGGACAATTTAGAGATGTGCAAAAACTGGGAGCAAAACCCCAGCTGTTTTAGGAACTTTTAATTGGCTGCCATTTTCCAGCCAATCAGCGAACTTTAAGAAATATTAGTGCAGTTTATTGCCTGATAGCCAATAAAAGTAGTGAACAAAAGGAGTCTAGTGTCCCTTGTTTCTTAAACTCTGAGAATTCAGTTCTTTTGCTATTTAATTATTAAGTTCAAAAGACTAGAATGATTTCTTTTCAAATTGGGACACTTTAGGAATTTTTTCTTTGCCTCAGACATGAGAGGTAACTTTCTCTGTCCATTAAATGACATTAGAGTACTTAACCAGCATGTTTGTTTTGTGAATTTATTTTTCACAAGGAGCAAAAACAAACACTTGTGTGCATAATTTTTTTTTCCTATTTGAGTTCCATGTACAAGAGTGATAGCAGCCTTTACTGCTAGTGTTAAAAGATTAAATGTGAATACATAAGTGAAAGAAAAGTTGTTTATTTCTTAGGTTACTTAAAAAAAGGTTGAGTGTATTAGCTTAAAAACTTAGAATTTACTGTGAGAAGAAGAAAAAGCAATTCAGAAATTATGCGGTCCTTTTTACAAATAGAGTGATAGGAAACAAAAAGGACATTGGAAAAAAAAAACAAATTGTGTCTTAATTCAGAGCCAGAGGAGAGGAGACAGGAAAGGTGGCTCAGAATGCACAGAAAACAGTCATAAGGAGTTGAAAGAGAAATCTCATGAGACATAATTGGTACAAATTTCACAGGCCCTTCCCTTCATCCTTATGGAATTTTGTTTAAGAGTCAGACAGATTAGCGGAATAGCAAAACTATATTAACCCCAAGCTGTAGACATCTCAGTTGATATGGACAATGTCTTTTAAAATTTGGACACAGTTGAGTAATCGTACAACTTCCTGAATATGATGCTGCTAAATCAGGCAGAAAGCCTGTGGAGTGGTCAAGGCAACTTCGAGGTTATTCTCTTCTGGAAGAAAACATTTTAAAAGGAATTTCAGAGCTGGGCCGTTCAGTTTCAATAATCAATTTATCTCACAAACTGATCTTTAACAAATTGATAGAAAATTGTAACAGAGCCTAAGTATAGGAACTCCTCAATCTTGAGAGTCTTAGGTGTTGGGATTTACTTAGGGGACTACATGATCTCAAGTAGGATTCATTAATCCTAAAACTGGGAGCTAAAACTGCATTATAAATATGAGGTAATTTGAAAAGATCTGCAAATTTTAGACAACATTAATAATAATACAAACTGCAGTGTGGCAGCAGCGCGGTTATCAGCTCACTGTTGAAGTGGAGAGCTATGAAAGAATGGGTAGGTTGAGTGATTAGGGCTTTTTAAAGGATATTACACTTGTAAACTTCATGAGGCCAGGCTCTTTTTGTTTTCTCTGACCATTGTATTCCAGGCATTCAGGGCAAATTATTTATTTTTAGAGAGGGGAAGGGAGGGAGTACAAGGAGGAGAGAAACATCAGTTGATCGGTTGCCTCTCTCCTGCCCTCCCGCATGCACCTGGCCCACAGTGCAGGCTGGACATCACTTGGCTGATGTCATGATGCCCAACCCGTGAGCCACACCAGTTGGTGCTGTAAAATGAATTTTGATAATACGTATTTTTTGGTGCTGTGCTTTACGTAGGTAAAAGAATGCCAACATCAGCAAACATTGATTCTGGTGGTTGTGTCATGGCTCCACCAACGTGAAATGATCAGTTCTAGACTTTCTGATTTGATTGAGGGATTTCTTAAATATCAAATGCATAAAGCCTTATAACACCATTGAACTTGAAAGTTTTCACTTCATTCGGCCTCCATCTGAAGAAGGGGAGCCTGTGAATGTGTGTGCTTGTGCGCATTTCAAAGAGCAGGCATCCTAACACTCCAGTTGGAGGCCTGTGTTCAAGGGAACTGTTGTTTGCTGGAAGTTTCCATCTGGCTAAACTGGAACCACCGAGGACCAGTTTGCAGGAAAAGGTTGCAATGTGGGACCTTCAAGTTGTTGTACTGGTGATCTGAGCAGCTCCCTGGCTTGGCCATCTTAAAGCCATGAGTGAGTCAAGATTCACATAATTTGGGTGTATTGGTGTAGACATGGCCTTCAGATAGTAACAATAAAGCCACCCAACCTATCCAGCCATCTTATGGATTTATAAATCAGGGGCACTGATCCATCTTGCACGTTTAAAATTCTAATTTTTTCCATTCTTCAGTGGTACAGAGGATTTTTTTTTTTTTTTTTTTTTTTTTTGCATAATTAGGTGATGTAGCCTTGGAGACAGTGAGTCTGTTCACATTGAGAAGTGAGTCAGTCCATAACAGAATTCTTGAACTTTGCATCTCTTGGACCATGATTTAAAAAAATGAAATAAAATGTTCTTTTCAGGCAGCGACTCTGTTGGTCTTCACAAGCAGGGCAACTCATGTCTTCTCTCCCTTGCTTGGCACAGGTGAGAAGCCATACAAATGCACCTGGGAAGGCTGTGACTGGAGGTTCGCGCGCTCCGACGAGCTGACGCGCCACTACCGGAAGCACACCGGCGCCAAGCCGTTCCAGTGCGGAGTGTGCAACCGCAGCTTCTCGCGCTCCGACCACCTGGCGCTGCACATGAAGCGACACCAGAACTGAGAGCCACGTGCGCGGGCCCGCCGCGCCTGCGCAGTCCGCACCGGCGGGTGGCGGTGCCGAGGCGACCTTTTAAACGACAAAATTAACTATATATATATATATATATATATAAAGAAAAGACAACAAAAACTGGAAATGTATATTTTGTATATTTGAGAAAACAGGGAGTACATTGTATTAATACCAAAGTGTTTGGTCCTTTTAAGAATCTGGAACGCTTGCTGTACCGTATGCGGCTCTGCAAGCAGGTTTCATCTCAGACAGGCAGCCTCGTCTCGGTGGGGTGGGGTGGGGGGTGCAAGGCGTGCTTGCTGTTTTCACCTAAGCACCGTTGTTGAATGAGACAGTGTTTAGTAAACAAGTCAGTTGGCAGGCACAGGAAGAAGGCTGGGTTGTGTGTCAAGATTTTACTTGACATCAAGTGGTTTTTTCAATATTAGACTTAATTCCTTAGAGGTGCGCAGTGTACCTGGCGATTCACAAATAGCCATTGAACAAATAAGTGTTTTTTTGTTTTTTTTTTTTGTTTTTTTTTTTTATATGAGTTGCCTATATTTGCTATTCAAAATTTTGTAAATATGCAAATCAGCTTTATAGGTTTATTACAAGTTTTCTAAGACTTTTTGGGGGAGAAATCATAAGTGATTTGAAAATAACCATGAATACATTTACAGTTAGAATTTGTGGTAAGATACCTCTTAAAAGCTTACCAAATTCATTTCTTTAGGGGAAAGAATAATCATTCTAATGAATTGAAAGAGCAGATTTAATGCACTGATTAAAGTAGGGTTGTTTATTTTAAACATGAAAAAGACATTTTATATGAATTGTGAACTCAAGAGCTTAAAGATAGTTACAGTATACAAAAGGTAAATCTCTTACAATAAGCTAAACATAGGATCATTTTTAAGAAGGAGGACTTATGTAATTTATGATGCAGTTTTCATATACTGAGATTATTTGCTCATGCAGTACTGTTGGTTAAATGCCAGTTTATGTGGATTTTGCATGTAATATACAGTGACACAGTAATTTTACCTAAATTACAGTGCAGTTTAGTTAACATATTGTTCATACTGACTCAGTGTCTGCCTTTAATTACAAATGACATGTTGAAAACTTAAGGAAGCAAGTGCTACATATATGCAATATAAAATAGTAATGTGATGCTGATGCTGTTAACCAAAGGGCAGAATAAATAAGAAAAATGCCAAAAGGGGTCTTAATTGAAATTTTAATTTTGTTTTTAAAATATTGTTTATCTTTATTTATTTTGTGGTAATATAGTAAGTTTTTTTAGGAAATTTTCATAACTTGATAAATTATAGTTTTGTTTGTTAGAAAAGTTGCTCTTCAAATGTGTAAATAGATGACAAGTGGTGTAAATATTTTGTAAGAGGCTTCAAAATGTTTATACATGGAAACAACTACATAAAAAGCATAAATCAGTTGCTGTTTTGCTTCTTTTTCCCTCTTATTTTTGTATTGTGGTCATTTCCTATGCAAATAATGGAGCAAACAGCTGTATAGTTGTAGAATTTTTTTGAGAGAATGAGATGTTTATATATTAACGACAATTTTTTTTGAAAATAAAAAGTGCCTAAAAGATTCATGCTGTGCCTTCCTTCTTTACTTAATAGCAAAACACTGAGCAAATTACATGTCCAAAACTAATTAAAAGGGTCTATTAATGAAGGCAGTTTATAAAAATAAAAAGTTTCCACATTGAACTAATACCTTTGTTTAAGACAAGAGAGGGATTCGTTTTTAAAATATGATTAGAGACATAAAGGGAGACATTAACTCATGAATGTTGATTATTATTGTTTTTTCTGGTTAGTACCCTTGGTTTAATGTGGTGAAAATGAAACTTGTTGGTCTTCCTCTTAAAAGTTGTAACCCTAGTCCAAATCCTGATGGAAACATTCTACAAAATACCCCCTCAGTACTCTTTTAAAATTCAATGTTGGGAAAAACAAGGGAAATCCAAGAAGCTGTCAGCCAAGAGAAGCCTAAGGTAACGTCACAACAAAATATGTAAACTAAATGGCATTCTGGAACAGAGAAAGGACTTAAGGGGAAAACTGAGGAAATCTGAATATAGTACGGAATTTAATGTTTCAATATTGGTTTGTTGATTATGATAAATGTATCATGTAAGCTATAATACAGAATGGGAGGAGTGGTATACAGAAATTGTTTTATCTTTGCAAGTAATTCTATAAATTAAAACTTACAGAATAAAAGCTTTGTTTTTGAAAAGCGAAGAATCAGTATTGCTATTATATATTTTTAGTAAATGGGAAAATCTCATGTGGGAGCTAAAGTGAAAATTTCAGTTACATGGCATCATAAGTTTATCCAGTTTCATTATTTGAATCTTCACTCTTACTCTCATTATCTAGCTCAAGAATACAATACAAGTCATTCCCTAGCCAGACTTGCTCATGTGGAAAAAACTTAATTTCTTTCACTTAAGTTTATTTCTAGAAACTGAGGTAGGGAGGCTATAGGTTTTTTATTTTTGAAGCAATTACTCCATATGTCCAGTAGCAAACCAAGGGTGTATCAGTATTCAGCTGTAATTGATAATTATATGAATTAAGACATTTTCTTGCTACCCTTGGCTGGTGGCACAGTGGATAAGGAGCCTGCCTGCGAACCCAAAGGTCCCTGGTCAATTCCCCAGCCAGGGCACATAACCAGGTTGCAAGCCAGGTCTCCAGCCAGGTTTGTAGCTGGAGGCAGGTGAAAGGCAACCATACATGGATGTCTCTCTCCCTCTCTGCCTCTCTCCCTTCCCCACTCTCTAAAAATAAATTAGAAAAAAATATCTTAAAAAAATTTTTTTTTCTCGAGAGGAGAAACTTCCACTCCTTCTTTGGCTCCTAGTACTTAATTGTATTCAGCTTCCTAAAACATGAACACTCTTTTACCCCCAGTTAAAGTGTTTCCAGCTCTCTCCCTTTTTAATAGGCTGCCCTTTCACTTTCCTTGCCAGCTACCTGTTCAGAGCCTAGTCTGCCAAAGCTCACTTCAGACCCTCAGCCTTTATTAACCACACTCCGTGGAGCTTTTGTATTTGGAGACATGACAATTTAGCATTTGAATTATTTTCTGACTTTTACCATATGTATTTTTTTTCCGATTGTCAACTGCTTGGAAGAAACATCACTTCTTAGACTGTCTCTGTATTTCTGCTCTTATTAATTGGTAAAGCAGATCTGAAAAATAACACTATGGTGCTGTATGAAATGGCTTAAGCCCTGTAGGAATTGAGTCAATCTCATTTTGGCCAAATTCCCTCTTCATCTTACTTTGTTGCTGTAGTGTTAGTGTTGGATTTTTGATAAGATTATTTTAGATAACTATTACCCTTCAAAGCTGGAAATAACTAAATTGCTCATCATTAGGACATCCATTAAATGAATATTTGGTTTCAAACATTCGGAACAGGCTAATGGTAAACGAGCTACCCCAACTAAACAAAACTTGACAATTCAGCAAGTTCCAATTGGCCAGAGTGCAATCATGTGGTTTGCTTTCAGGGAAGTAATGCTCTTGAGATTTGTTCAGTTAGGTTTTATTCTCATCCCCACTCCCAAGTTACCTTGTTTTTTTTCGTTTTGCTTCACTTTTGTCATTTTAACTCTCGATGTTGCAGCTTGTGTTCAGTGCATCACTTCATGGGCTCCAATTAGAGAACACTTAGATAAGCATGACCTGGCTTGCCTGAAAATGTTCTTTAAAATCTAGCGAGATTCCTTTTCCTATCTGAAAGTAAGCCCATCAGAGCTCTTTGGATTAACTCGTGGGCCATAATATAACAAAGAAGGGCTTTATTCTCCATTACTAAATCTGGTCTCTGCTTTGAAGTTAACCAAATTCTGTCTTTGGTTAGATTTTTCACTGCAGTGTTAAAATAATCAATAGTAGATTTTTTTCTTCCTTTTTACTCATACCAGAGTTATAGGTGACAAAACCTGACATTTGATACTTATTTTCACAGTGACTATTTAGAAAATTGCTTGAGAGCTATGTGTGATTAGAAGAGTTTGTTATATGAAAACTCAGAATTTTTCTTTGTAAACCAGCAATCTTTATTTTATCTATTCCTTCTCATGCCTATCAACCCATTAAAGCATTTGGGGCTATAGAAATGCTAATATGCTTGAATAGAAAGGTAAAAGGTTAATGCTATTTGAAAATCAAAAGACAGCTGAATGATGATATACTGTATATGAAAGGAATGGAACACTAAGAAGGTCATATAAACTTCTAGGTAAAATGATACATTGCATGCATCTAATTTTGCAGCCTCCTAAAACCCCACTAAAATGAAGATCTCCACCTCCTTAAGGCATATCTATGAGAACAAAAAAATAGAAAACCAACAAACTTGTGGGAGCTGGGAAGAACTAGGTACTTCCAACAAACTGAGTGGAACTGAAAATGCAGAATCCTAGAATAGTAGTGGAGAAACCCATACCTAACCTAATTTTAACTCTCACAGACATTCCTAAAGATCTCAGGAATTTGTAGCATCAAGTACTTCGAGAAGTAGAGCTAAAATCCAATTTTTAAAGTTTGTCTGAAGTTTTCTTAATCATTTTTAGTTTTTCAATTATAGTTGATTATACAATATTATATTACTTTAAGGTGTACACTCCACTGATTAGACATTTTGTGACTTACAAAGCGATCATCCTAATAAATCTCATACCCATTTGACACTGTGCATAGTTACTAGAATATTTTTGACTAAATTCCTTCTGCTATACTATTCCCCATGGCTATTGTGTAACTGCCCATTTGTACTTCTAAGTCTCTTCACCTTTAACACCCAGCCCCCAATTCACCTCCCATCTGGCGACCATCAAAATGTTCTCTGTGTACCTATGAGCCTGTTTCTGTTCCGCTTGTTTGTTTATTTTTTACTTTTAGATCCTATTGTCGATAGATATGTATTTATTGCCATTTTATTGTTCACATTTTTTACCTTTTTTTTTTCAAGTACACCCTTTAACATTTCATGTACTACTGGCTTGGTGGTGATGAAGTCTAGCTCTTTCTTGAGTGGGAAGCTCTTTATCTGCCCTTCAATTCTAAATGATAGTTTTGCTGGACAGCATATTCTAGGCTATAAGTCCTTGCTTTTCATCACTTTGAATATTTCTTTCTTTTTTTTAAAGATTTTATTTATTATTTTTAGAGAGAGGGGAAGGAAAAGAGAGAGAGACATCAATGTATGGTTGCTTTCACTCTCCTCCAGCTACAGACCTGGCTGGAGACTGGGCTTGCAACCTGGTTATGTGCCCTGGCTGGGAATTGAACCTGCAGCCTTTGGGTTCTCAGGCCAGCTCCTTATCCACTGTACCACCAGCCAGGGGCTGAATATTTCTTGCCACTCCCTTCTGGCCTGCAAATTATGATGTGTCTTGGTGTGGGCCTCTTTGGGTTCACCTTGTTTGGCACCCTGAACTTTCTGAACTTCAGTTTCTTTCCTTCACCAGATAAGAAAGTTTTCTGTTACTATTTTTTCATTAGGTTTTCAATTTCTTGCTTTATCTCTTCTCTTTCGGGCACCCCCATGTTGTGAATGTTGGTATACTTGATGTTGTCCCAGATGCTCCTTACACTATCTTCATGTTTTTGGATTCTTTTTTCTTTTTTGCTGTTCTGATTGGGTGTTTTTTGCTTCCTTAGATTCCCAATTGCTGATTTGATTCTTGGCTTCACCTGCTTTCCTGTTGATTCCATGTAGATTCTCCTTCATTTCAGTTAGTGTATCCTTCATTTCTAACTGGTCCTTTTTTATGGGTTCTATGTTCTTTTAGATGCTATTGAAGCTCTAAGTTCCTTGAGCATCCTTAGAACATTATCTTGAACTCTGCATCTGATCATTTGCTTACCTCCATTTCATTTCATTCTTTTTCTGGAGACCTCTCCTGGCCTTTCATTTGGGGCCTGTTTCATTGTTTTCACATTTTGGTTTCTTCCCTGTTGGTTTCCATGTATTAAGTAGAGTAGCTACACCTCTCCCCCTTGGTAGAGTGGCCTTATGTAGCAGGTGTCCTGTATGGCCCAGTGGCATAGTTAGGCTGTGTGCACTGTCCTGTTGTGGTTGAGCCTTGATTGATGTTGGTGTCACTGAGAGGGATCAACCCCCCAGGCTAATTGGCTGTAAGGACTGGCATCAACTACAGCAGGGGAGCTGCCATGCAGGAGTGGACTTTGGTGCTTACCAAGTTAGCCTCTTGAGTGTGTTATTCATGGAGGTGGTAGGGTTGTAATACAGCGTAGGCTGGAGCACTCCTCCAAGTACACTGACTTTGGTGCCTCCTGAAAGGTGCAAGGTCAGCTACCACCTGTGCCCTGCCTGGGGCCACCCCACACAAGCTACAGAGCAATCTGTAGATGGCTGCTACATTACTAATACTGGGCTTGGAGGAGTCCAGGAAAGGCCAAGCTGTGACCCAAGGCTGGCTCCACTAGTGCTGGGCTTGGGGCCACTTAGTCACAGGAAGGGTGTACATAGAGGCCAGTTGCTACTTATTTGAGAGATCTTTGGAAAGTCTGAAGTATGAGGTTGGGGAAGCCAATTGTATGGAAAAGTCAGAGTAATAGTGTGGGTGCATCCACACGTTGAGTGAGGTGGGGTCTCAGGAAATCAGGGCAGGGCAAATAACATGAACCAGGTTGATGGATATGGCACCCACCTGCTGGCTCTGTGGGGTTGGGGAGTGTCTTAGAAAAGGAACAATGACTTCTGCCAGCACTTTTGTCTGGAGACATATATCCCTGGTTTTTTTGAAGGTGTGCCCCAGTGCTGGAGCTCAGAGAGAAAGAGTGCAAGTAAGGCTGTGTGCAGGCCCTTTCAGAGGAACTGCCTGGGACTCCAGTAGCCTCTGTCTGATTCAGCCACAATCTCTGCTGGTTTTTACAGACATTATGAGGACTTTTCTTCCTTGACACTGAAACCCACGGATTGGGGGTTGGTGGTGTGGAGTAGTGACCCCTCACTTCTCAGGCAAAAATTATCCCTCCCAATTTTAAACTGCCCCACATGGGTGTGGGGCCAGCCTGTTCCTCATTTATGACCCTCTTACCAGTCTCAGTGTGGCTTCTTCTTTAAATCCCTAGTTGTAGAACTAATGTTCAGCTAGAGTTCAGGCAGTTCTGAATGATGGTTGTTCCATGGTTTTACTGTAATTTTGATGTGGTTGTGGGAGGATTGGAGTACTGTGTTTATATATGCTGCCATCTTGACCAGAAGTTTAAAACATTTTAAATTCCCTAGACTTGTCTTCCCTAATACGCACTCCACTCCCCTGTCCCTCCAACCCTCTCCAACATATATACTCTGAATAAGGAATCATAAGCTAGTCACTACCCCTGCAGAAGAATAAAGATTTATGCACTTATCATTTGGAAAGAATAAAGACAGAAAGTCTTTAAATTTGTAGATAACAGGTTCAATTGATGGCAAGAGTGCCAAACAGAAAATAGGAGGATTGAACAAATGTGTGGATTAGTTGCTGGAACCCAATCCCTTAATTTTCCCTATTTAGTTCCTAGAAATGTTGGAGCCAAAAACCTTTAACTTTCAAGCTGGAAAAAACTTCAGAGTGGACCATTCCAAGGGAAAAAATCTAAATATATGGAAAATCCCAAGTTCTCCCATAATATGGCCCCGCCAGTAACTCATAAGAAAACCAACTGATGATTAGCATCACACATACATGTTCTGAGCTTCTAATCTTTGATCTCTTACTATTAAATATTAACAAATCACCAAGAATTACCAGGTATCTCAGGAAACCATCTAAAATGAAAGAAAGGAAACAGTGAAGAGCAACTTAAAGAAAAAAGGCCATGTAAGGTAGGTAAAATTTTTTTTTTTGAAGTTACTAATATTGTAGCTTCAGATATATAGGAAATATATTATAGCTATGAAACAAATAGGATGTGCTAAATAATATGGAGAAAATAAGACAAATTAACATTGAAAATATGAGAGCATCAAAAGTAAACAGAGAAGTGTAAGAGTAGAAAGGTAAATCAGAGTTCCATTGGAAGAGGCCAATTAGTTAAACCAAAGTGCCAGAGAACAGAATAGAAAAAATGAGAGTAGGAAGAGAAATTAAAATAATTAATAGAATTCCTTCAAACCAAAGGACATAAATTTCTAAAGTAAAAGACTTTGTGATGCCCTAACAAACCACATAAATATACCCACATCAGTATGAAGTTTCAAACCCTGGTTCCAGAAAGAATTTCCTAAAACTCCCAGAGAGAAAGAAAAAAAGTCAATATATATAAGGGTAGCTGAATTGCTTCAGACTTCATCAGTGAAACTAGAATCTAGAAGGCAGTAGAAAAATACCTTCATAATTCTAAAAAAAAAAAAAAGTTTATAATTTTATACCCAGCCGCAGTATATCAATCAAATGTGAGGAGAGAATAAGACAGTTTTTTGAAATGCCAGGTCTCAAAATTTTTAATTTTTATCTCTCAGAAAGCTGCTGGAGTCTGCATGTTACAAAAAGTCAGGGAGTTATTAAGAAAGAGAAAGACATGGGAAAATGGAGATGGGATCCCACACAGATAAGAGATAATGGGCAGAGCAGAGCAAAGCAAGACTGTACAAGAGTAACCAGTTGTGCATCAAGAGCAACCAGTTCAGGTTAAAATTAGTTAAGAATCCCTTAAAGAATCTTTTTTAAGATTATGAAATTGATAGAATAACCTAATAATCTGAATGCCTTTCAAGGAAAGTTTAGATGGGGTTGGCAAACTAGAACCCAAAGTCCAAAATTAACCTAAAGCCCGAAATCTTCCTGCTTGTGAGCTATGAGCGTTTTTTAACTTTTTTAAAGGTTGGGAAAAAAAAAAAAACACAGAAAATGTATGTGACCCACGAAGGCTAAAATACTTATCATCTGTCTCTGTTACAATAAAAGTTTCTGACCCCTGACTTAGACAACTGGTAAAGGTTTAGGGTTTTGGATATTCACATATAGAAAACCAAATGAAGGCCCTGGCTGGTGGCACAGTGGATAAGGTGCCCAGCCTACGAACCCAAAGGTCACTGGTTCAATTCCCAGCCAGGGCACATAACCAGGTTGCAAGCCAGGTCTCCAGCCAGGTCCATGGCTGGAGTCAGGTGAAAGGCAACCATACATTGATGTCTCTCTTCCTCTCTGCCTCTCTCCTTTCCTCTCTCTCTCTCTGAAAATAATAATAAATAAAATCTTTTAAGAAAAATAAATAAAATAAAATAAAGAAATGACCGCAAAAATACAAGCATGATAACAAATATTGTAAACTCTTGATGGGGTAGGGGGAAAATATTTACATGCCTTTGTTTGATATTCTAAGGCTTGGAGGAAGTGAAGGAGGCAGGGCATCGAGACCATTTTCTGTTTGAAGCAGGCAAGGTCTAAGATCAACTTGCAATTCTTCACCAGAAGATAATTTTTTATTGTTTCTTCAGAGGAAGCTTCTCCTCCTTTCTCTCTTAAAAATGAGGCAAAACGATCTGAAAACCAAAACAAGCGCAAGAGTTTTCTGTTGAACACAAAAGGCTTTGCAAATGTACGTTCTGTCGAAAATGTGAGCCATTCCATGTTGAAGTTTAATTGCCTTCGGTCCAAACTCACTTGTCCTTCTGCTGCTCCAGGTGAACTGGCCTGAGAGCCGCAGCAACTTCTTGCTTTGGCTTTTATGAGGTTCATAGGCGGTGGTGGATGACTGAAGTTTTATAGGGTTTCAGTACCAAATGAGCCTTGTCATCACTGGGATAGGGGCTCAGGATGGTTGCTGGCTCCTCACCTAAATTTTACAGAACCAGGTTCCTCACCTAAATTTTACAGAAATAGAAATAGAAGTTTTAATTATCTAATTTTTATAACTGTAGCATTCTTGGAGATAGAATCTGGATGTCTTGAATGCTGTTTTGGTCATTGTAAAATTGTCCACCAAATGAGCTTGTTATTACAAAATTGAAAGGGCCAATAGAACTTCAAAGATTGTCTCCCTTACCCAACAGAATGTGAGGTACTTATTTGCTGAATGGTGTGTTAAGTTTATTGCCTTGACAATGCAATTTGAAAAAAAAAATTTGTTGTTGTATCACATCCATCCTCTTTTTGCTCCCCTCTGTCCCCCTCCCCACCCACCCATTCCCCCCAAAGTCAATCCCACCTGTTGTCCATGTCCATGGTTCCTTCACACTAGGTTCTTGTCTAAGCTGCTCCCCTTCCTTGCCTCTGCCTCCCCCCTCCCCCCAACCCCTTTCCCCCTGACCATTGAAGGCCTATTCACTGTATTCATATACTTGGTTCTGTTTTGCTTATTATTAGACAATGCAATTTTTATTAAATTAGTGGCAGTGGTCATATTTTGGCCAAAAGTAAAACAAATGGAGAGATTCTATTTAATGCTATATTTTTCAAAACTGTTTATTATCTTGGAATGGCTTTAGGTAAGCTACGTCTAAAAAATTAAAACTGAAAAATAAAGCCAGTTTCTTGGGGATAATAAGAAGGAACTGAATATTATAATATGCTGGGTATGAAGTGCTTAGATCATCTAGGCAATTTCCTAAGAAGATTTTTCTTTAAGAAAATTAGAGATATTTTGTAAACGTAATTTCTTCCCTGCTAATTTCTTTATATTTCATGTGTTTAAAGCAAAAATGATTGCATTGTCTTGTGAGGCTTCTAACATAGATATAATACACTTGACAATTGTAACACAAAGCAGGGAGGTGGTAAATGGACTTACCTGATTGCAGGGTTTCTACACTTTACATGAAGCAGTTCAATATTAACTCTAGACTGAGAGTTAAAGATGTATACTGTAATCCCTAGACTAACCAGTAAGAAAATAGAGATACAGCTAAAACACTGGTAGGTAAGTTAAAATACAATTCTAAATTAAAAAAAATTCTCACCCAAATACATATATATATATATATATATATATACATATATATATATATATATATATATATGTATGTATGTATTTTCCAAGACAATATATATATTATTGATTTTAGTGAGAGAGGAAGGAGGAGAGAGGAAGAAAAAGAGAAAAAGTTAGAAACATTGATATGTTGCCTCATGTATACACTTGGACCAATCAGGAACTGAACCTGCAACTTAGGTATGTGCCCTGACCAGGAATCAAACCTGTAACATTTGGGTTATGTGGCACCATGCTTCAATCAACTAAGCCACCTGGTTAAGGCTAAAAAATGTTTTTTAAATAATTGAAAGAAGGCAGGAAAGTAGAAACAGAGGAACAAACAAGCCAGTGGGGACAAACAAAAAACAAATAGTAAAATGGTGGACCTAAATCCTACCAATCATCTACTACATCAAATGTTAATAGACTAACAAGCTACAAGGAGACTTGGATCTAAATTCATATCTGAGCTGGTTGTTCCTCATTTTTGGATAAACTCTGTTGATGGCCCCTTTGGACACGCTGATGTAAATCAAGGATCTGCCCCTTGTTCCGAAGGTCAATTTTGGACATAGCGGTTATTAATGATCTGATCCTGGCCAGTGACAACTGCACCTTGGCAGGGGGCTTATTCCCTGGGTAGACATAGGTGGGTGGGTTTAGCCCCTGCTAAATGAAGGTCTCTCTAAACAGGGGACTGACAAAGAGGAAAGAGATACTATTTTCCTTTTTGCAAATCAAGTGTTTGTTTTCCATAACTACATCTCTGTAAGTACTTTGTGTGGTGTGGCCATCACACCGTGACTACAGACAGTAGTGAATCAAAGATAACACGGTAAGCTGACCAGGAAAACAGAATTATTGAAACAAGAAGAGTTTTTGGCAAGTGTTAGCTAAAATGCATCAGGAGTCAGACGATTAAACACAATATTTTAAGTTTGGTGGTCGCAGGCCAAGGAGCATGTTGAAAACCAGGCAGTCTTTCAGACATTACCCACATGTATTATGTGTCAGATTCCAGCCCTGGGTCTTTTTCTTTTCTTTTCTTTTTTTTTTTTTTAAAAGATTTTATTTATTATTTTTAGAGAGTGGGTGAGGGAAAGAGGCAGAGAGGGAGAGAGACATCAATGTATGGTTGCCTTTCACCTGCTTCCAGCTACAGGCCTGGCTGGAGACTTGGCTTGCAATCTGGTTATGTACTTTGGCTAGGATTCCAACCAGCAACCTTTGGGTTTGCAGGCTGGGGCTTTAGCCACTGTGCCACCATCCAGGGCCTAGCCCTGGGTCTTTTAACACACATTACCTATCTTACTATGATCCTAACGTGCTTATTCATATGACTGTTTTGTACCCAAGAAAAAGAATGTTCAGGGTAAGGGATTTGTTTTTCCTCATGGACACATAGCTAGTAAGACAACAGGACAGTTGTTCTGCCGTCAACTTCTTGAGTCCAGAACAGCATACCTGTCTCAAGATTCAGGAGACACTCACTCTAAACATAGGGCAGCCCATCAGAGTCCAGGAATTAGGGAAAGTGGACATGAGGTCACTTTCAGCTCTCGCAGAGGGCTTCTCCCCATCCCCCTTTGGGGCAGGGGTTGGTCCCAGGGCGCAGCGCACCTGATGGGGGTGAGCCCCAGCCGTGCCTTGCTTGGGGGCGCAGGAGGGGATCAGAGCTGCTGCGTGCAGGCTCAGCTCCCAGAGCTCAGGGGTGCTTCAAGGAAGTGCTTTGTCCACTGACTCGCACAAGCCTCCTCCTAGCCGAACAGAATGACGAGTACATTCCTTGAGATTCTATCTAAAGGGAGGCAGGAATAACGGGAAGGCGGTGATGTGCCCAGCCCTTTTGATCTTGTCTACCTGCGCAGCCCTGCAGTTCTGCCGCCACCTCCTCTAAGGGGCTTCCGGAGGCAGGAAACGGTGACATCACCGTGTTTGTCAGCACTCTCTTGTTCTGAGTCATCAGGATTGTTGGCATAGTTATCCCCACGATTTCCAAGTAGATAATTCACTCCTCTTTGAGGGGCCGAGCATTGTGTGGAGAGGCGCTCGCTCAATGCACTGCCAGGCTTCCATTCAGTTCAGGATTTCCTCCTCACAATGTCATGTTAGGGTCTTTGAAGGCAGTATCTTCTCTTATTAACATTACCCTATATTAACTAACTCTACATTGGGGGAAGAGGGCATAAAAATAGACAGTGGAATGAGTTACAGTTAATTTTAAACATTGCCCATTGTTGCACATGAATGCAGTTTCCAATGATTTGTTCTTCCAAACAATGTCAAAGGAAACATCTTTCCACATAAACGTGCGCAAGTGGGTGAATGTTTCTTGTAAGAGAGATCACTAGATGTGGGAATGCGGGGTTATTTAATGTAATGCTTATATTTTTTGTTGTTTCAATTTAGCAAATTAAAAACCTCTTTATGATGGAAAATTTCCCAAACATATAAAAATAGAACAGTGTAATAAACACTCCCTGCCCCTCTATCTAGGTTTCACAATGATTAATTGCCAGCCAACCTTAATTTACCTATGCCCCCAGCCCCACACCTCTGTCTTTCTCCCTTTGAGGGAATAATCTGTTTGAATATTTTAAGCAAATCTGAGACATCATATCATTTCATTGTCCTTAAGGAGTACACCCCCTCCCCCAATAGAAACAAAAACCAACACATAACCAGGACTCCATTTCTTACCTCAAAATTAAAAATTCCTTAATATCATCCAGATATCATTTTAAATCTGAATAGCTTCCCAAAAATTTAACACCCCCCCCCCCCCCCCCCCCAATTTACACTTCCACCCACAGAGCTGCTCTCAGGAACAGAATTCTGGAGGGAAAAGCAAGGTACAAGGGAAGGAACTTGCACTGGCCAGTGTTGAAACAGAAGGAACGCACCACGAAATGGCACTGTAGCAAGAGAGGAAGCTAGTGGTCTAGAAGCGCTCATCCATTTAACTCCCCTAAAGAAGAGTCTTGAATAACAGACATCAAAAGGCAGCTGTGCTTTGCTCAGAATAAAACAGCTGAGCTAAACAACCACAACCAAACAGCTGTACTGCCTTTGGATTTAGTGTTACATTAAAATTAGATGTTTTCTTTCTCCAGACCTTCTTTTTTTTTTTCTTCCAGAAGAAAACAATTGAAGAGTTTTATTTCAAACATAAATGTTATGTTCAAATCATTTGCACACAGCCCACAGTAAAATGTTAGTTATTATGGAAATTTGACGGACGCCATTGTCACTCATAAGTATAGACTCTCTATTGTTTTCATTATTCAATACTACTTAATTATTTAGAATTTGCCTGTGTATAGTGAACAGCATTTATGATCCAGGGTGGAGGTTCAGCTGCGAGTTTTTTAGATATTTTATTTGTAAAATATATGAAAATATTCTGTTGAATTAAAACAACCAAACTTGATTCTAAACAGGTGTTACTCCTTTTCTTTTTGGAAAAGTTAATGATTATCTTACAATCTAAACTGAATGGAACAATACAGGCAAAGAACAACACAAAACATGGTCTTCAATCTTCCTTTCAACAACAAAACACTGATACTAGTCATTACATTTTTCCATTTCAGAATATTACATGTTCACTGTAGAAGATACAGTTAATTTGAAAGAAGAATAATAAAGATCCCTACAGATCCAGCATTTATTCTGCAGATAGTAACCTGGTACTCCTATGCTACGCACCACTCAGAGATAAATGGTCTATATCCTGCCTCTCAAAAATCCATTTTGCAAACTTAGGGGTTATGTTCTACTTTTACAATCTTTTCTGTAATCTGCATTTTTTCCTGTATAAGTCATGATAATTTTCCATGTCATTAACCATTTTTCTTATGAAGCATTAAAATAGTTTCTCAAAAGCATTTTTAACCTTTTTCTGTACTAGGGTACATTTTGGATATGAGAACTTCTAGAAGCAGACAGGGGATTGACTGGAAACCAATGCTTCTCAACTCATCTGCAATGAAGGACCAGTTTTAAAAATGTCCCATCTACAGGGCAGGGCAGAAGTGAATTTAGTTGTGAGTACTCAAAACACAGTTTATTCTTATATTATTTATTGATTATTGTATTATTTTCCATATGAAAAACTATAAACCTACATTTGCCCCACCCTGTATTGTGCACTGAATTTTCTGAAAAGATGATAAAAACAAGGGAAATTAAATATTAATAACATTTCAAGAAAATGTTGCATATTTCATAGAAAAAAATAAAATAAAGGTATACCAAGTACCGCCTCCAAACTTTTTATTATTGATGCGATAGATACAAAATTATTCTAGGAAATGGTTATATAAATTTCTGAGTGTTTATTCTCATTGTTTGTGTTGATATTATTATAGGCTAGTGACAGTTTCACGAGCTATACATTTTTTCTTGAATACATGGGGTGGCATTGGTTAATAAAACCATACAGGTTTCAAGTACACAACTCTACTATAACACATGTGCATACTGCATCCTGCGCTCTCTCTGAAGCAGTTAACTTCAGCCTCCTTTTATCCTGGCTTTGTTCTCCTCCATCTTCCCCAACCCCCTTCCCTCTGACAAGCTCCATACAGTTGCCAGCATCTGCAGTTTTTCCTAAATCCCTTTACCTTTTTCTCCCAGTCCCCAACTCCCCTCTGACAACTGTCAACCTGTTCTTTGCATCTCTGAGACTGTTTTAATTTTGTTAGTTTATTTTGTTCTGTAGACTTCAGATATAAGTGAGACATACAGTATTTGTCTTTTTCTGCCTGGCTTATTTCACTTACCATAATAATCTCCAGACCTATCCATGCTGTTGTAAGAGGTAAGGTTTCCTTCTGTTTTATAGCTGTTTAGTATTCCATTATATAAATGTACCACTGCTATCTTTCCTAATGGTTGTTCTTATTTGAATCAGGACCTAAATAAGACAGAGGCATTCGCATTTACTTACATATTTTTAAAAAAGGTTTATTTTTCTTTCTTTCTTTCTTTTTTCTTGTACCACAGCTATTTTATCTACTCATTTACTAAAGGGCACTGGGTTGCTTCCATATCTTGGCTACTGTAAATAATGCTGTAATGTTCATAGGGGTGCCTATGTTTTTTCTTTTTAAAACTATATTTTCATTGAAAATTGCCATTACAATTATCCTGATTTTTCCACCTTCATTCCTTCTCACCAGCACTCCCCAGGCAATCCCCCCACTATTGTTCATGTCCATATGTATAAATTATTTGGCTACTCCATTTTCTATACTGTACTTTACATTCCCCATGGCTATTCTACAATTACCTACTTGTATTTCTTAATCCCTTCACCTCTTCACCCATTCCCCCATATCTGCCCTTCCATCAGGCAACCATCAAAATGCTGTCCGTATCCATGATTCTGTCTACATTCTTATTTGCTTACTTGTTTTGCCATTTTATTGTTCATAGTTTTGGTCTTCTCGTTCTTAAATACATCCCTTTAACATTTCATATAATAATGGTTTAGTGATGATGAATTCCTTTAATTTTTTCATACTTGGGAAGCTCTTTATCTGCCCTTTGATACTAAAGGATATCTTTGCTGGGTAGAGCAATCTTGGCTGTAGGTCCCTGCTTTTCATGACTTTGAATATTTCCTTCCAGTCCCTTCTAGCTTGCAAAGTTGCTTTTGAGAAATCAGCTGATAGTATTATGGAAAACTCCCCTGTAGGTAACTAACTTCATTTGCTGCTTTTGAGATTCTCTCTTTATTTTTAACCTTTGTCATTTTAATTACAATATGTCTTGGAGTGGGCCTCTTTGCATCCATCTTGTTTGGGACTCTGCACATCCTGGACTTGCATGTCTATCGCCTTCATCAAGTTAGGACAACTTTTCTTTCATTTTTTCAAACAGATTTCCAAATTCTTGCTCTTTCTCTTTTCTTGCTGGCTTCCCTGAGATGCAAATGCATGCAAATGCCCTCTTGAAGTTGTCTCATAGGCTGCTTATACTATTCTCTTTTTTTTGCATTCTTTTTTCTTGTCCTGATTCATTTTTTTTTGCTTCTTTATGTTCCATATCATTGATTTGATTCTCAGTTTTATCCACACTACTGTTATTTCCTGTAAATTATTCTTCATTTTTACAATTAGTGTATCCTTCATTTCTGACTAGATCTTTTTTGTGCTGTTGAGGTCTTCACTAAGTTCCTTGAGCATCCTTATAACTAGTGTTTTGAACTCTGCATCTAATAGATAGCTTATCTCCATTTTGTTTAGCTCTTTTTCTAGAGTTTTATCTGTTCTTTCATTTGTGTCATGTTTTTTTGTCTCCTTGTATTGTCAGCCTCCCTGTGTTTCTTTCTGTATATTAGGTAGAACTGTTTTGACTCCATGTTTTGGTAGTGTGGCCTAATGTAGTAGGTGTCCTCTAGGATCCAGTGGCACGTTCTTCCCTATCATCCAAGCTGTATACCTGAGGTGTGCCCTTCCTGTGAGCTGAGCACACCATCCTCTTGTAGTTGAGCCTCGGTGGTTGTTGGCAGATCAATGGGAGGGATCTATGCAGGCCAGTCAGCTGCAGGGACTGGCTGCAACCACTGATCACGAACTTTGGCTCTTCATGGAGGATCAGCTGTGCAGGGCAGCGTGGTGGTGCTCCAACGTGGTCTGTGGCTATCCACTGGGTATGCTGGCCCTGGGGCTTCCCAGGTGGTGTAGACCAAGGTGAACTCCTACTTGTGTTTGTTGCGGGGCCACCCTGTCTGAGCTATAAAGCAATCTGATATGCTGCTACTTGTGCTGAGCTTGGAGATTCCAGACAAAGGCAAGCTATGAATCTAGGCTGGCTGCTTCTAGTGCTGGGTCTGGGGCTCAGTGAAGCCAGTGCCTGTTTGATAGGATTTAGGAAGTTGTGAAGCAGGAGCCAAGATCAGCCATTCATATGGAAAAGCAGCTTGGCTGGGCCCATAAACTGGGTGGGGTGGGGTTTCTGGGGCTCTCCAAGGTGGGTCAGATAGTGTTAGCCAAGTTAATAAGTCTTAGATGTGGCACCAGCTCTCCAGCTCTGTGAGAGATGGGTTTACAAAAGAAATGGCCTCTGCTCACCTTGATTCCAGATACTTCAGTTTCTCCCGTGGTGCCTTTCAAGCTGCTACCCTGGTGGTGCTGGAGCTCAGAGTATGAGTAGGTGAGTAGGTGTCTGTGTGTGGGTTCTTTAAAAGGAACTGCTTGGGGCTCCAGAAGTTTCTTCCACCAACTTAATCCCCGCCAGTTTTTGCAGCCAGAATTTGTAGGGACTTATTTTCCTGGCACTGGAACCCTGGGCTGGGGGCCTGCTGTGGGGCTGGTACTCCTCACTTCTGAGATATCCCTCCTGAGTTTTTCTCCACCTTACAAGGGTGTGGGACCAGCCTTTCCACATCTGTGCCCCTCTTACCAGTCTTGATAGATGTGGTTTCTTTAAGTTCATAGTTATCAGACTTTCATTCAACTTGATTTCTAGTTGTTCTGAGTGATGGCTGTGCTACATTTTAGTTGTTATTTTGATATGATTGTGTGAGGAGGTGGGCCATGTCTGTCTACGCTGCCATCTGACTGGAAGTCCTGTATTCCATTGAATTAATGTTTTGTGTTTCTTGAGATATATTTCTAAAAGTGTAATCATTGGGTGATAAGACAGTTTTGGTTTTAAGTTTTTGAGGAAACCATACTGTTTTCCACAGTGGCTGTACCAATCTGCATTCCCACAGTGCACAAAGGATCCCTCTTCTTTACATCCCCACCAGCACTTATTTTTTGTTCATTTATTGATGATGGCCATTCTGACAGGTGTGAGGTGATGTCTCATTGTGGTTTGTATTGCATTAGTCTGATTATTAGTGGGGTTGAGCATTGTTTTCATATGACTATTGGTTACTTGTATGTCCTCTTTAGAGAAGTATATATTCAATTCCTTTGTCCATTTCTAAATTTGATTGTGTGTCTTCCTGGTGTTGAGTTGTGTAAGTTCTTTATATATTTAGATATTAACCCCTTATCAGATGTATCATTGGTGACTGTTTTCTCCCATTCAGTGGGCTGTCTTCATTTTATTGATAGTTTCCTTTGCCATGAAAAAGCTTTTAAGTTTGACGTAGTCCCATTTGTTTATTTTTTTCTTTTGTTTCCTTTGCCTGAGGAGTTATGTCAGAAAAAAGATCTGTATGAGAAATGTCCAAGATTTTACTGCCTCAGTTTTCTTCTAGGATTTTTATGGTTTTGTTGCTTATACTTAAGCTTTTAATCCATTTTTAGTTTATTGTTGTGAATGGTGTAAGGAGGTGATCTATTTTCATATTTTTGCTTGTATCTGTCCAATTTTTCCAACATTGTTTATAGAATAGACTATCTTTACCCCATTGTATGTTTCTGCCTCCTTGGTCAAATATTAATTGACCATAAAGGTTTGGATTTATTTCTGGGCTCTCTATTCTGTTCCATTCATCTATATGTGTGTTTTTATGCCAGTACCATGCTGTTTTGATTACAGTGACCTTGTAGTATAGTTTGATATTAGGTAGTGTGATACCTCCAAATTTGTTCTTCTTTCTCAAGATTGCTGAGGCTCTTCAGGTTCTTTTGCGGTTCCATATAAGTTTTTGGAATATTTGTTCTAGTTCTGTGAGATACACCATTGGTATCTTAATAAGAATTGCATTGAACCTATAGATATTTTAATGATAATTCCTCCTATCCATGAACACAGTATATACTCCCATTTAATTATATCTTTTGATATATACTTCCACTTATTTGTATCTTTTTCAGTTTCTTTCTTCAGCATCCTCTATTTTCTGAGTACAGATAGGCCTTTTACCTTCTTAAATTATTCCCAGGCACTTTATTTTTCTTGTTGCATACACTTGTAAATGGGATTGTTTTCTTAGTTTCTCTCTTTTTCTTTAAAGATTTTATTCATTATTTTTAGAGAGAGGGAGAGGGAGAAAGAAAAAAGGGAGAGAAAACAACCTCAATGTATGGTTGCTTTTCACTTGACTCTAGCTGGGGACCTTGCTAGAGACCTGGTTTGCAATCCAGGCATATACCCTGACTGGGAATTGAACCAGTGACACTTGGGTTCACAGGCCAGTGCTCAAGCCACTGAGCCACACCAGCCAGGGCCATGACCTTTTTAATATATTGCTGGATCTGGTTTGCTAATGTTGAGAATTTTGACATCTGTGATCATCAGTGGTATTGGCTTATAATTTTCTCTTTTTGTAGTGTTTTTTTTATTTGGTTTTGGAGTTAAGATATTACTGATCTTGTAAAATTAGTTTGGGAGTCTTTCTCTATTGAATTTTTTCAAATAGTTTACGAAGGGTAGGTGTTTTTCTTTGAATGTTTGACAAAATTTGTCATCTAGTGTAGGACTTTTGTTTATTGAGAGCTTTTTGATTACTGCCTTGATTTCATTTGTTGTAAGGTTTTCTACTCAGAATATCTGATTCTTTCCATTTTTTTGAAGATTGTATGTTTCTAGGAATTTATCAATTTCATTTAGGTTTTCCAATTTTTTGACATATTGGAAATATTTGTGATATTTATCTAAAATACTTTTTATTTCTGTGGTGTCAGTTACTTCTCTTTTATTTCTGATTTTATTTATTTGAGTTCTTTCTCTTTTTTTTATGAGCCTGGTTAAAGGATTGTCAATTTTGTTTGTCTTTTCAAAGAAGCAGCTCTTGGTTTCATTGATCTTTTGTGGTTTTTCTTTTCTTTTCTTTTTCTTTTTCTTTTTGTAGTCTTTATCTTATTTATTTAGAGTTACTCTGAACTTTCCTGTTCTTTTTCTAGTTCTTTTAGGTCTAGGGTTAGATTGTTTACTTGAGAGTTTTATTGCTTCTTGAGGTAGACCTACAATGCTATGAATTTCCCTCCTACTACTTGCTTCCACTGTGTCCCATAGGTTAAGGTTGCTGTGTGTTATGTGTATTTTTTTCAAGGTAACTTAATATTCCTTGATCTCATTGTTGAGCCATTTATTGTTTAGTAATATATTCTTTAGCCAACATGTGCTTGAGTGACTTGCAGAATTTTTTATTATAATTGATTTCTAGTTTCATACCATAGAGGCCAGAGAAGATGCTTGATAGGACTTCAATATTCTTGAATTTATTGAGACTTGTTTTGTGTCCTATTATGTGGTCTATCCTAGAAAATATCCCATGTACACTTGAAAAGAATGCATATTCTACTGTTCTGGGATGGAATGTTCTGTAAATATCAGTTAATTCCATCTAATCCAATGTTTTGTTTGAGATAGCTATCGCCTTGTTGGTTTTACCTGAAGAGCTATCCATTTATGTCCCTTATAGTCCCCGACTATGACTACCTTGCTGTTGAGCTCTTCCTTTATATACACTGAGATATCTTTTATATAGTTAGACGCTCCTATGCTGAGTGCATATATGTTTACAAGGGTTATATAGCCTCTTGTTGGAGCGATTCTTTTAGTATTAGGTAATGCCTTTCTTTGTCTCTTGTTATAGCTGCTGTTTTGAAGTCTATTCTGTCAATATAAATATTTCTACTCCAGCTTTTTTTTGTATGTTTCCATTGGCATGGAATATCTTTTTTCATCCCTTCATTTTTAGTCTGCATATATGTGTATCTTTTGTTCTGAGGTGGGTGTCCTGTAGAGAATATATATATATATATAGGTCATGTTTTCTTAACTATTCTGTTACCCTACATCTTTTGATTGGAGCATTTAATCTATTTACATTTAAAGTTATTAGTGATAGGTACTTACTTATCACCATTTTATTCTTTTTTTAATTTAATTTAATTGTTGTTATATTACATCCATCCCCTTTTTGCTACCCTCTGTCCACCTCCCCATCCACCCATTCCCCCCCAAAGTCAATCCCACCTGTTGTCCATGTCTATGGGCCGTTTTATTCTTTATACCCATGTTCCTTTCTCTATTTAAAAAAATTATTTCTTCTTAAAGAAAACTTTAACATTTCTTGCAATACTTGTTTGGTGGTATTGAATGCTTTTAAGGATTTTAATATTATTATTATTTTTGCATGGGTTACACTTTGATTGCACTGCTTTAGACCTTACCAAGAACATTAAACAGATGTTTCTCTTCTTAGAGAGTCAAGAGTAGAAGGCTACATAATGGTTTTAATCTGCTATTTGTGCATAGAGCCAACAATCTTCCACTCTTCCTTACTTTCCATACACAATAAAGCCCAGAAGAGACCTCAGGGTGAGTCTTAGTGGATGGTCATAGTTGTGTCATCCCATGAGCTTGCCTTAACAACAGTCTTGGCCCACATTCTTGAAACAGTGTATGCCATTACACTATCTTTTTACCTTTCTTCTACTAAAGGCTCCTTCTAGAATGATTCCAGACTCTTCTCTGGATGAGTCAACCAAGATGGAGGTCCCACCTACATCTTGTTTTTACTATGATTGATTCTTTTTAGCAGCTTTATTAAGGTATAATTAATATACAATAAACTGGACATTTAAAAAATTACAATTTGATACACACACACATATATATATGTATATATATATATATATCTGTAAAACCATCCCCACAATCAAGATAGTAAACATATCTGTCATCCTCAAAGTCCCATGCCCCTTTAACATTCCTTTCTTTGCCCTTCTGCTCTTCTTGCCCCTACCCCTCTCCCAAGCAACCACATATTTGCTTTCTATCACTGTAATTTATTTTGCATTTTTTAGAGTTTAATAATAAATGAAGTTGTACGCTTTGTACTTATTGTGTCTAACTTCTTGTAATTATTTTGAGTATATACTATATAATTATTCTGAGATTCATTCATGTTGCATGTATTAGTATTTCATTCCTGTTATTGCTGAGTATTACCCCATTTTATGGATAGATCAGTTTGTTTATTCATGCACTTGTTGACAGGCATTTGGTTGGTTCCAGTTTTGGTTGATTACAAAAAAAGCTGCTACAAACATTTGTGTAGTAGTGTTTGCATCAATGTAAGCTTTCTTTTCTCCTGGGTAACTATACAGGTGTTTGGTCAGTCTTTTAAATTTTAGCCATTCTATTAGATGTAAACTGTTACCTCGATGTGGTTTTAATTTACATTTCCCAAATGGTTAGTGATGTCAGCATTTTTGTGTGCTTAATTGCAATCACTATGTCTTCATTAGTGAAATATCTGTTTGAATCTTTTGCCTATTTAAAAAAATATTGTTTTGTTCTTAATATAGTTTAAATACAGGTCCTTTATCAGATATATGCTTTGCAAATTTTTCTCCCAATCAGTGCTTCTTTCTTTCTCCTAACATGTCTTTCAAAGAGTATAAAAAATTTTAATTTTGATGATGAATTTTGAAAGTCATAACTGGTCCTAGATGGCTAGCCACCAGTAGAAGAATAGTCCAGGTTCAGAATTAAAAAAAAATAAGAACAAAATAATTCAGGAAGTATCTGGTGTTGTGAAGTCTCACCACCAACCACAGATCAGAGAACAGACAGGGCAGTTGTATTTTACTGAAGAGGGAACATAAAGAATCTGGGTTTGAGACCACAAACCCAACCCTCATTAACTGTCTCATATTGCTTGGTGTTGATGTTGGTTAGTAAAATTATGAGAATGCAGAGAATTGACATACTTCCAATAGTGGTTTAGAGATGTAAAAAGTCTGAAAGTGCTCTTTGCATTTGGTGTACATGATTGAGGATGACTATAAAATAAGCCACTCTATTGCTGGAATCACCATAAGAAAGCATCACAAACAACAGAAATTTACTTTCTGGCTCTTATGGACCCCTCAAGACTAAGTTTACGGTGTCAGCATGGTTAATGCTGTGCTTCTTCACTTGTAGATGGCCATATTCATATTAACATGGTCTTCCCTTTGTGTATGTTTGTCTCTTAATTTCTTCTTGTAGGGACACCAGTCATAATGAATTAGAGGTCATCCTAAAGATTTCATTTAACCTTAATTACCTCTTTAAAGACCGTATCTCCAATTACAGACACATTCTTAGGTATTCTCTCATGTCAAATTGCATGACAGTGGTCATACTCTATCTTACTAACAAGTGAACCTTCCCAGAAAAAGCCTCTTGGAGAATTGTGAGTCATTCTCCCCCTTTGTTAGCTGCTAATCCCTGAAGAAGTTAAGCAACACCTTACCTGGCTGTAAAAAGATGATACTAGAACTTGCCTTATAAGGTTATCCTGAGGCTTTAAAGAGATCCTGAGTGACCTTAGAAAAGTGCCTAACACTTAGTAAGAGCTCAAAAGTGTTAGCTATTAATATTTATTTATCAAATATATACTGAATTCTGGCTTCGAACTAAGCACTGTGCAAAGTGATATGGCAGAGTTCAAAGTAGATGAGTCATGGATACAGTATGAAAGAAGTGATTAATATATCAATAGTATAATATTAATAGCTATCATTTATTGAGCATCTCCTGTGGGTCAGCTGCTGTCATAGGTGCCTTACATTTATTATTTTGTTTATTCTTCAAAACTACATCTTACTTATCCTATTTAAATAAAAGAGAACACTGAAACAGCTTGGGATAAGTGAAATACCATAAATCAGCTATTTAGTCATGCATATGAAATTTATCCTAGACCCATTTGATGCCTAAGTTCCTCTCCTATCTCTGTGAGTTTATGACCATGGAAGAGATCCTGCTCATGTATTAAAAGCATACTACCAAGGAAACAATGCTGTGTTCCTTAGGGTAGATATTGATAAATTACTGTAGGGAGTAGAGTAAGAAGTGATTTTTCCCTTTGGTGTTTTATGAAAGACCCATAGGACAGATATAATTTGGGCTGACTATGCATTTGTGGAATTGGCAGGGTTGGGGTAAGTGGGAGTAGAATATTCCAGGCTATAACTAACTAACTAAAATACAACAGGAAATTGTGGTTTTTAATTTTTGTTTTTAAACTATTTTATTTATTGATTTTTAGAGAGAAGGGAAGGAAGAGAGCAAGAGAAGGAAACATCAATGTGTGGTGGCCTCTTGTGTTCTGCCAGCTGGGGACTGGCCTGCAACCCAGGCATGTGCCCTGGCTGGGAATCAACCCAGCAGCCCTTTGGTTTACAGGCCAGCGCTCAATTCACCAAGCAACACAGCTAGGGTGGAAATTGTGGTTTTTAAATGAGGAACAAGAGGGAGTTTGGTTCGACTAGAATTATGAGGGAAACGCTCATCAGCTCTAGCATGAACCACTGACTTGGTGTTCTCCCTCTAACTTGTCCTCTGTCTCGTCCTTCTACAGACTTGGTCCTCCAAATTCTGTTTTTGTTACTGGGAGATAGATGATCTTTCTATATCTGATCATATTGCTCCCCTGCACAGGATTCTTCAATGTTTCTCCATCATCAACATGATAAATATCTAAATTTTAGAGCCTTTGTGATATGTCTCCTACTAAACCACTTTGATTTAGTAGCCAAGAGTTAAGCCAGGCACTCACAACCTGCTAACTGGCAGTTGGGAAGTCCCTGGAGGGGAAGAGTTTTGACATTTTTAGTGAATCTCATCCCAAGTCCCTGGTTCCTGCATCTGCCTGGGAGTTATCATCAGAGAAACTAGTGAAACATCGACATTCCTGATGCCATTTCAGCCTTGCTGACCCTGAATTTAGGATGGATTGAAGCCAAAGAGGACAGCAGGAGGCCCAGGATTTTGAATTCTATTAAGTGTCCAAGTAATTCTGCCATCCAGACAGGTAGATGAAGCTTTCAGTATAAATCCTTTCCAGGGTAAGCAAACGGTGAAGGGAGATGGAGATGTTCAGATGCATGGAGGTTGAGGGGAGGAGAGAAGGAACTGCAGGCTTTGCTTAAGCTGTGTGTGCCCTTCATAGTTACTATGCATTTTATTTATGTCTATCTATCTATATATTTATCTATCTATCTTTCATCATCATCTGTCATCTATCTCTGTTATCAATCAATATTTTTGATACAGAACTTTATTTAGAAACTGTTTAAAGTGGAAAAACCCTCTCAAGAAAGACCAGGTATAAATTGGCTTCCTAATAAAGTGGAATCTTAGGGCAATAGAAGCCTAAAAGGCCGCAAAAGAGAAATAGCACCATGGATACTTGCATTTTTGCCATCGCTAATCTCTGAATCTGGGTTTTCCTCTGAATTCCACACAGAGCAGGCACTACACAACAACTTATCATGAAATGCCTGCTTTCTACGTACATTTTAGGACAAATTACCTCCAGAAACAAATCAATACAAATACATCAGGGGCTGAACAATCTCAGGAGTGGGTGGCATACATTTTGAAGAGTTATTACCAAACAAAGGAACTGAATAGGCTGTGGGCAAAACATATTTTTATGTTTATATTCTACATTTTAAATAATGCTTTTCCATACTTTAAAAAATGCTGTAGGACTTGCCATTACATGTGTATGAAAAGCAGGAATTTCCATGAAAATGAACACATTTTAATCCTTTTATTTTACAATTCCTAGAATTGTTAGGAATCTTAAAGGTCATTCAGTGGAACATGCACATTTTTAAGATTATGGTAGATATCAAAAGACAATGAGATCAAGATTTGCATAGCACATGATTGTGGTGAGCAGCTCCAGTCATGCTTTAGCTCTGGCTTCCTGCCCCTAGCATTGATGGCTGGGAGATCAGGGATTTAAAGGGTAAAGGCTGAAGCTGGTTAGATCTGGGGAGGGTTGTGTGCTGGGAAATGAAGGAAGATATCATTGTAGTATATGGAGAACAGAAGGAGGGGAACAGCCATTTATCACTGTAATCAAGCAAAGCAATTCATTTACTCTCTACCCATACATTTTTTAGTCATCTACTTAGCATCTGGTCTGACACCTGTTCCTGCCCTCATAGAACATTCAATCTAGTAGACAGAGAAATACACATTACAATAGAGGGTGATAAATCTAACAATAAAGACAGATCCTTGGAGTGATGTAAGAATATGCTAAAAACATGGCTGCCCCAAATTCTCTTTCCCAACCTGTTTAAATGCCAAGGACATTTCTTTTGTGTTTCTTTAAAGGCAAAAGTATTTCTCTCTGGGATGACATGACAAATGACTACAGTTTGTCTTCATTTTCCCCTCCTACCTTCCCTATAATTGCAAGGCTGCTATTGGGCACCGAGGACCAAAGGAATTTTATTGCTGTGGTAGAAAAGGGCAACTATGTGAAAGTAGATTTTAAGATGTTTTGGGGCTGAACTGGATAGGAAAAAAAAAATTAAGGAGATGAAAGATGCTCCCTGCAGGGAGATGCAGAGAACCAAAGAAGAAATTAATTAGAGAGAAAGAGAGAGAGGGAGGGAGGGAGGGAGAGAGCGGGGGAGGGGGGGGAGAAAGGAAGGAAGGAAGGAAGGAAGGAAGGAAGGAAGGAAGGAAGGAAGGAAGGAAGGAAGGAAGGAAGAAGAAGAAGAAGAAGAAAAAGAAGAAAACCAAACTCAAACTGTAGAAATGGCTGCATTTAGGAAGTATAGTGGAAAATAAGCATTCAAAATGTATTTTTTATTGATTAGCAAGGGGCAAGACATTCGAATAGCCTTGCGTTTAAACAAAGAGCTGGATGATAGAAGTGCTGTTGGATACTAGAGAAGATATTATACTATTACATAAGCAATTGTTATAATTGTTAAATTAGTTAAAAATTAATAATCAAGTTGGTATGGTCAATAGTAAAGTTAGTCTGAATGATAGCCAATGCTTTAAATTATTACTATAATTTAGTGAATCGAGGCCAATTTCAAATAAAGCTTAATAAGTAGTTTCAAATAAAACTTAAACAGTAGTGTTTTCCCCCCAAAGATGAATAAGGTTCATATTGCCGTGGGATCCTGAATTGTTTCATATAACTTTTCATTTCTAATAACTAGGTTGAATCTGCGCTGCATAGGCTTAGTTATTAATAGATATTTTATAATTCGGCCTTCTCCGCTGAACTCTGTATTTCCTTTTTATTTCTTTCTGCTGCTGATGCAAGTCAGGCATGCTCTACGCATTCAAAAAATATTTGTCAAATGATCAAAATCCTGACTAGACATGCACACTCAGAGTTTGTAAGCTTGACCCATTATAGAAAAAATAAACAAAATATGGATTTCCCCATCCATAATCATTTAGACTCACAACATTTTATTTCCTGAGTATCAGAAAATATTTGCACTTCTGGACAGATTTTTTTCCCAATAAAATTGAGGTCTCAATTCAATCTGCTTATTCAGAGTTCAGGCCTAACATTGCGATTGAAAAAGGATATTGTCTATAATTGAGAATTCACTCCAAGTGGACTTGCAGGCCAAGGAGCTAAAAATGGCCTCAATTCTTTCACTCTGTTCTCTGTTGTGGGAATGAGTCACCTGGACACCTGGTCTCCATGGGCAGCCTTATAAGATTGTCCTCTTTTGCATGCAAAGGAAAGCACCTGTGACTGCAGGTACTGAAAATTCAATTGCGGGTGTATTTGCAAATTGGATTTTGAGGGAGGAAGTTTAAGCAAATCCTTTTGAAAGTGAATCCTTCTAAGGTGGGAATAATGAAGAAACAAGAAGAGAAATGACAATCAAAAACCTATTAAAATCTAGTTTCCGGAGAAAGAACCTGATTGTCTAATGACATTTATGCTTTCATAGCTCGGCATTTAACAATCATTCTGTGTCAGTGGCTTCCTTTATAAATACCACATGACAAAATTTTTCAGTTCTCTGCATTTCTGAGACTCTAAACCCCACTACTCTAACAGGCTTGAGATGAGCTGATGGCCCTAAGTGATGAAGCTCTTGGCTCCTTCGAACCCTTTCTCCATGGGAACCTACAATGATGCCTCAAACACATACATGAAATAATCATTTCTTCAATCCATTCATTCCACTCATTCTTTCCTTTATTCAGTCCTCAATTCAAGGGTGCACTATTAAGGCCGAAATAAATGGTAAACATACCAGGTATTTGAAGTCTTTGGAATTTGGAATAACAATGGAGTTATATTTCTAAACTAAATAATGAAATTATTCTCACTCCAATTCATTGCTGATACTTTTAGTTTGCCTTCCTGTTTGCCTAATTTTGATTTTGTTAAAAAAAAAAAAAAGTCATTTTAGCCCCACAGAAGCGTCAGCCTAACTGTTCTGTGTTGTCCCTGGACTTGATTAACTACTATTGTCATCCCTCTCAGAGACACGGAAATGGTTGAGAAGTAGGTGTAGAGATGAGAAATCAGAAGTAACAGAAGCATAGATCTTACATTTTGGTCAGGTTATAAATGTGTGATTGAGCAATAAATGACCTGCTTTGCACTGTCACCCTTTCACTCTGCAGTTTATACTGGTTCTTTGGGGTTGGGGAGGGATAAGCCTCATGGATGTTTGGCTCAAGATTCAAGTCTCTCTATTCTCCACCATTAAAAAAACTAATTCTTTGATTGGAATTCTATTGAAGTCTTAATACATCAAGTAGTTTATAAGATAACCTTGAGTGGTCTATTACGAATGTATTGAAAAAGTAGAGTTGGAACTTTATTTGATCTCTTTTGGAGCCTCTGAATTGTGGTATTTGAGCCTGCTAAAAGTAAATGCCACATAGAGAAATGTTTTTCTGAAAGCAAAACTTGATGTTTGCAAAACTTACAGGCCCATGGGTTTCTGACTGGGAGAGTGCACACAGACCCTTCCAGTGTAAATACATACGTTCTAAACTTACCTGAGCCCTTTAAGCAGCTCTTAACATCAAATGACAAGGAGAACATTTGTTAATCAGAAAAATTACAACCTATTCAGACTTACTGTTTGATGACTTCTTCGCTGACCTCTGAGGTCCCATTGTTGATTGAATTAGTTATAGTAACTCATATTTATTTTAGCAACTAGCTATTATGAATGCAAACTCTTCTTATCACCGGATGATGGATAGGCACATTAAGAAGTTGTTCAACAGGTTGCTGGGTTTGAAGAAATGCTTAAATCCTGATAGGTTACTTTTTTATCAGCTAAGAGCAGGAATTAGGTTAGATAAGCCCTCAGTAACGACAATTTTATTTTCAAAGTGAAATGTTGTCATTTCTTTAAATTTGATTCCTTTAAGAGTAGATTCAGTCAGTTCCCTTTTAGAGATTAAAAAAATATATGTTTTTAAAAGATTTTATTTATTTATTTTTAGAGAAAGGGGAAGGGAGGGAGAAAGAGAGAGAGGGAAACATTAATGTGCAAGGGATACATCAAATCTTGCATACCCCCAACTGGGGACCTGATCTGCAACCCAGGCATGTGCCCTGACCTGGAATCGAACTAGCGACCTTTTTTGGTTCACAGGCCTGCACTCAATCCACTAAGCCACACCAGCCAGGGCTAGAGATTCAAATGTATAACATTTTTGTAGGTTAAAAATGTTCTGAAATGAAATGGTTTTCCAGCGTGGGCTGGAGAAAGTGTGCTTCAAGCAGCTGAAGGTAATGATGTACTGTTAATGCTAATCATCTGGATTGTTTTCTTTTTAAAAAAATTATCATTCTTTGTGTTTTGTTTCATTGTTGCATGAGGTCTGCATTTTGTAAAACTTTCAAGCACTTAAAATAAGTTAGTGCAGATGCTTACCATTTTTCTCCTATTGGTAAAAGTATTGCTTTGATTTTCTTTTAAAAGATTTTATTTATTATCTCCAGAGAGATGGGAAGGGAAGAGGCAGAGTGGGAGAGAAACATCAATGTATGGTTGCCTTTCACCTGCCTCCAGCTATGGACCTGGCTGGTGACCTGGCTTGCAACCTAGTTATGTGCCCTGGCTGGAGAATCGACCCAGTGACCTTTGAGTTAGAAGGCTAGCACCATTCCATTGAGCCACCAGCCAGGGCTGCTTTGAATTTTTAAAAATGGAAACATAAGAAAAATAGACTCAGGTAAATTTCTCATGGCTATCTGATGGGTAAGTGACAGGATTAAAGTTCATAGATTGTCATTCTCATCCTTAACTTAATCTTTGGTGTACAGGACCAACAAAGCTTCTCAATCAGATTGGCTGTCATTTTGTCATATCTCTTTCTGAGGACACAGGTACTGTGGTAATAAACACCACAGAAAAGCCTAAATATGGGCATAATGAGTAAGTCAGAAAAGTAACTGAAATTTTTTCCTTGAATGAAAGCTTAATGCTGTTGCTAGAAAATTCTGTTGTGTAATGCCTCAACTTCAGAAAGATGTCTGGATGGCCTATCAGGGCTTTTCATGTGACCTCAGTTTCTTTCTTTTTAAAAAAGGTTTTATTTTTTAAAGAGATGGGGAAGAGAGGAAAAAGAGAGAGAAAATTCATGTGGGAGAGAAACATCATCTGGTTGTCTTTTTGCATGTCCCCTACTAGGGGACCCACTCCCCAGAACCTAGGCATGTGCCCTTACTGGGAATCCAACCAATAACCTTTCATCTGGAAGGCCCTCAGTCCACTGAGCCACACCAGCCAGGGCCTGAACTTAGTTTCTGATGGTGACTCTATATAAAATTGTTTGAATTACGGTACTATTACATACCAATGTTGTGAAGGCAGACACTCAGAAATGCAACATTATATACAAGTATATGTAGGGCAATTTTGAAATTAAAAAAAAAGAAGCGAATATGAAGATTGAATGACATCAAGTTCCTGAAATTGAAACAGGCCTGGTGTCACTGGTCAGGATTTGCTGGCTTTTTGGTGGCTTTGCTGTGGACACTGTGAGCACTTTATTGGCATATTCATGGATGATGTGGAAGGTGACAAAAAGGCACAGTGTCTAATTATTAAACAAGTCACAGGTTAATATCTTCCTCCCCTTCCTTCACTTGTTTCCTTGGCGACCCAGTTCTTTGTCAATTTTCTGAATTTCATTAATATTAAACTATGACTTTGAATCAGGAAGAATGTGAAGGATATGAAGAGTAATATTTATATCTCACAAGTGACATTTGCATCACATGGATAAACGTTTAAAATGTTCTTGAGAACACGGCAAAATAAGGAAATAGAGTTCAAACATAAAATAAAGAACTTGTTAGACAAGTTTCTGTTTAAAACTTGGTGGATTATACCCCTTTGTTTTAAACTATCGGAAGAGCAATGCTTAAATATCAGATTCCTCAAAGAGTCACTAGTTCCTTTTGGAACATTTTGATTAAAGGATCCTGTTTATTAAAATGTTCTACCCACATGTCTTTCCTTTAAAATGTTGCTGCTCCCACATCTGCTGTTTTATTACGTGACAGTGACTGAAAGGTTAAATGCTGTTTGCTTTCCCAAGGTTTATTTTTATATAATAAATTATGCTTTTTTTTTTTTTTTTAATGTATCCTAAGAAGTAGTTGATCTATTCAAACTGGGTGTCAGGAGACTTGACATGTGACTGGGTAAGTCGATGAATTCATACCTGTCTCAGTCTCTCTAGCCACATAATGGGGATAATAATATCTCCCTTTTACCTACTTCACAGGGTTGATTTTTTTTTAAAAGATTAATTAGTTAATGTTTGCAAACCACTCTGAGCTCCTTTGATAAAATACAAAGCGCCATTATTTATGAGAATAATAATAGTGTCTTGGACCTGTAGGCTTCCTTTCATCCAAGGATCCCAAAGTACTTTACCACTGGGATTGTAACTTCACAGAGGGTTACTGTGTGGTGGCTGGCTCTCCCTGAAGAAACAGATGGTAACAAGCAGTCTGGGTTTTCACCAGAGCAATTAAGTCTCCCACCAACTCCCGGCCTCATTTGCATAAACTTCCCAAGACAGAAGGGCAACTCCCAAAAGGGAGCTGAGTTGGACTCCTTATCCCTCATCCCTGTTTAGAAACAAGTCACCTGGGGTTTGGAATTTAGAATATTCATGTTTTCAAAGTCCAAGTCCATACATTGAGAATTTGGTAAAGCATGCGAATATTTAGACAGCAGGTAAATAAGGTTTAATCAGCACATAAATATAACAAGTGTGTTACCTGAAGGTCTTTCAGGTTGTGTCCACCAATTACATCTGGGTCCTGTGATCTCTCCATGGCAGTCTGGTTAGACTACCTTTTTCAGTTAATTGACAGAGAGGAATTAGGTGCCTAACTCATGTACATGTCTAGGGTTATTAAAAAAGAGAAGTGTACAATGTGGTCCCTGCCTTCAAGTTGTTTACAACCTATTTGAAAAGATGAAACTAAGATACAGGAAATAATTAGTGGACCGTGGAAGACAGCAATATAATTACAGGCTAAATTGTGTGGAACAGACCACAGGAAGTGGAGTAGGGCACCATCAGCATGGACCAGCGTAGTTGAGGAAAGCTTTACCAAAGAGGTGTATTTAAAGGAGCGTGTTAGCCCTGGCTGTTGGCTCAGTGGACAGGTGCCAGCCTACAAACCCAAAGGTCACTGGTTTTATTCCCAGTCAGGGCACATAACCAGGTTGCAAGCCAGGTCTCCAGCCAGGTCCGTAGCTGGAGGCAGGTGAAAGGCAACCATACATTGATGCTTCTCTCTCTTCTTCCTCCCTCCCTGTCCTTCTATCTAAAAATAATGAATAAAATTTTAAAAGAAGAAAAGAAAAAGAAAAAGGAATGTGTTTTCCATAGGACCAATATCAGGGAGACAGTGAGGATGAGGGCGGCTCAGGGTGTGGTGAGCTCTCATAGGCAGGGTAAGGAGTTTACATTTAATTTAACTCACTGTAAAAACCCATCAGAATGCAGGGACCCAATAAATGCAATACTTTTAGGTGATTCTTTGGCAAGAGTATGCAGCAATCCCTGGACAGGCAGAAGACAAAGCTGGGAAGCTGGCTGAAGTCACATACTATAATAAGGGAGGTGGAACATTATCAAGAAGGATTGTGGTAGAAATGGAGAGAATTAATGAAAAAAATAGTGCTTTTAATGAGAGTTTATCCTCTGCCAAGATTGTATCTTGTTCTCACAACAACCTCAAGGTGACATGAATGTTAACTCATGTTGGCACTGAAGTCCTAATGTAGAAATAGTGGCGGAGAAGTGTTAAATACCTTGCCCATAGAACCAAGGTTTGAGGCAAATGTGACTCCTAAACCACTGTTTAGTTTTAAGGGTTAAACTATGGAAGAGAGACATTTTGAGGTGAGAATAGCCATCCAGTATAGATAGGGAAATGCTGGGTTAAACCAAGTTAAAACAGGACAGTCACCTCTTTCATCCCCGACGGCTTAGAGTCCCAGTTGTGCCATGTACTGCACATTGTGAATTTGCAGGAGAGTTTCGTATGAGAAGCATGTACCCACACTGGCCTTGGGCAAGCACTTGGAAAATTTTAGCTTGAAATCTGTCTTCATAGCCACGGTAAGCTCCAGGGTCAAGAATGCCAGGGAGCCATTGAGGCTGGGACTGCTGGTGTTCCAGTCACACCTGGAGAGCCACAAATTAGGTCCAGGGTTCCAAAGGGAAGGAAGAAGTGATGCAGACCCGGGACACTGCTGTCAGGAGGCCACACTGGGTTAAGAAAGTGTGGAATTCCAAGTGGCAAGGTTTAGATTCCAGGCAAACGAGTGACAGGGAAAAGCTAGCAGCTGAGAAGTTCAATGCCCACTGTTCCTGAGGTTGGCTCTTCCCTTGCCTCGCCTGGAGAGACAGATTCTGCCAATTTAACTTGTCTTTGCATTTTCTAAAAGTGCTAAGGATGAGCAGCTGATGTTTTTTTCTTTTTAAAAAATGTTTTTATTGAGTTTGTTGGGGTGACATTGCTTAGTAAAATTATATGGGTTTCAGGTGTTTCAATGCTACAATACATCATCTGTATGTTGTAGTGTGTGTTTACCACCCTAAGTTAAGTCTCATTCTGGTATCATTTATCCTCCCTTTACCCCTTTACCCGCCCCCCCCCCCCCATACACATCCTTTCCCTCTGGTAATGACCTTATTGTTGTCTGTGTCTATGACTCTATGACAGCTGATGCTCTTGATGCAGAATTGAAGAAAGGGTTGGCTTTCCTGTTGGGAAAAGATATTAGAGAGTGAGGTTGCAGGCAAGAATGGGTTTGGTTGATATCTTAGAAGCCCAGGATGATAACATTTGACTGGGAATATGATTCTAATGAGCAAATAAGTTTTTTGTTGCTCATTTCTGAGGTGTTAAAGAGAGAAAAGGTTAAAATAAAACAACAGTTGAGTCTAAATCCCCCCAAAACCTTAAACATTGACTGGTTTTAAAAATTCTACTACAAAGGATCAGAGCCATTTATTTCTAAAGCTTGCAATTTGACTTATGAATCTACTCACTGATTACATTTTGGATACATTTGGCAGACAAAGTAGAGCAGGAAATCATTATTGGATAAAAAGGGCCACACAGGAGGAAGTTTTTATTGGCAAATACTAGCTTATATATTCACAGAATCCTATCATCTTCGGATGAGGAGTTCATTCTCTTGCCTCATGAGGTTTTTGCTAAAAAGTGTCTGAGGAGATAACACATCTCTTTCCCTTTGTATGTCCCTTCCCACCCCCTCAACGCACACACTGGGGTCCAACTCTCTGAAATGTGTGACAGGTTCCATCCCCCAACATTACTATCATCTGTTGGAATCATGTAACAGTTTAAGTCCCTCCCCCCACTTTTTTTGGTTACCTCGTCTGTGAACATGGAAAACAGTTATCATCTTTTCTTTTAAAATCCTTCATATTACTGGAAAGCTATAATTACGTTTCCCTCAAGTTTCTCAGCTTTAGATTGAATAATACACACATGTAAGTCTGACATTTGTTGACTCTCCAGATGGGCAGGGCACTGATCACATCACGTGACCTAACTCTTCACTTTGGACAAAATCCTGTGAATTGGATGTTTTCTATCCCCATTGGAAAGATAAGAGAAATTGACACGAAGTTCAGAGGTTAATAATACCTTTCAGATAGTTGGTAAATAGAAGCCTCAGGATTGAAAAACTTGCCATGCTAAGGGAAATAAGCCAGTCAGAGAAAGACAAGTATCATGATTTCACTCATATGTGGAATCTAATGAACAAACCGAACTAACAAGCAAACTAAAAACAGATGCATAGATGAAGGGAACAGACTAATAGCTGTCAGAGCAGAGGGGTTTGTTGGGCTGGGTGAAGGTATGAAGGAAAAAAACCTCAAAGCCCTGGCTGGTGGCTCACTGGATATATGCTGACCTGGGAACCCAAAGGTCGCTGGTTCGATTCCCAGCCAGAGCACATAACCAGGTTGCAAGCCAGGTCTCCAGCCAGGTCCATAGCTGGAGGCAGGTGAAAGGCAGCCATACATTGGTGCTTCTCTCCCTTTCTGCCTCTCTCCCTGCCCTTCTCTCTAAAAATAATGAATAAAATCTTAAAAAAACAAAAACAAAAACAAAAAAACCCCACATAGATGCAGACAACAGTATGGTGATTACCAGAGAGAAAGGGGGAGTAGGGTGAGGTAGAAGAGCGTAAACTGGGGCTAAATGGGGAGGGAATGAGACTTGACTTGGGACAGTGAACACATAGTACAATACACAGGTGATATGTTATGGAATTGTACACCTCAAACCCATGTAATTTTATTAGTCAATGTCACCCCAATACATTCAATAAAAAAGAAATAATCTTGCCTTCAATTTAAGGCTTGTGCACCACTTAGGATCACAGTGACTATTAAGCAATGAAATAATTCTTTAAAAAATCATAATTATATTATGAATAGTGTGATATTTTGTGTATATTAAAATTGTCAATTTGTTCAATAAAGAAATTTAATATTCAAAAACAACAACAACAAAAACTCCCAAAACAAAAAATAATTCTGACATTCTGATGAATGAAAACTCATGGATTGAATTTTTCAACCTACCAAATCAATTCCCCTACAACAATCTTCCTTTTCTTCTTTGATTCCTTCATTTTTCTTCAAAGCCTAGTTGTCCTCAACCCTCTTTTCTTTCCTTCATGCTTTCTTGGACTGTTTGAGTCCCCAGGATTCTCTTTTATAGCTATCATTTAAAAATATATTATGCATATATATTATTTATATATTTTATAATATTTATATATTATTTTTTCCCACTATTTTGTCTACCCAAAATAGAAGCTTCCAAGTTGGAACCAGGCCTTATAGCTCATTGATATCTTAGCCAAAACATTGTACTTTGAGTAGTAATTGTGTTATTCCGGAATGGGGGAAAATAAATCAAATTAAGAGGAAGACAGAGACTTTTATGAGGCCAGATCATTCCTCCTTCCTCAGTGCTCCAAAAGCATTTTGCACAAATGCAACCAAGTGTAGACAAAAAGGAGGGAGCTGAATTGGAAACCTGTCTCTAAAACCTACTGTCTCTTTGATCTTGGGAAAGTTATTATAATGTCCCAAGGACCCATTCATTTTGCCCATAAAACTAATCTTATAAGGTTTTTGTGAGGATTAGAAGATGCGATTAGGTGGGTGCTTCACATAGACCTGGGTATATGGTAGCTGTTACAACTACAGCTTTTATAATAAGCCTATATTCTATGTTTGCATATCCCTCCCAGAATCACTCTTTTATTGGACAGTGATTTTCTCAAGATGGAGACCCCCCTTTCCACCCTCACTCAGTGCCTGCCACATAGTAATGCATTCAACAATTCAAACATTTATTTATTTATTTATTTTTAGGGAGAGTGGAAGGGAAGGGGAAAGGGGGAGAAACATTGATGCTGGGAGAGAAACAATGATTGGTTGCCTCTCCCATGTCCCCAGCCCGGGACTGGCCTACAACCCAGGCATGTGCCCTGACAGGGGATCGAACCAGGGACTTTGCAGTTTGTAGAATGATGCCCAACTCACTGAGCCATATCAATTAGGGCCAACAACTTGTTTTAATGACTATATGAAAAAGGAACTCTACTGAAGTGTTTAAGTTGGAAGGTTCTGTAAAAGATTCTTTAAAGGTGAATGCAGCCAAGTTCTATAAACTGAACTTTGTGCCAAATCCTAGCATAAGACTTTACTCACAAAAAAGGTGCTCCAGTAATTATTCTTAAATTGCTAGAATTTATCTCAGTGACTACATTTTCACTTCTAGTATTTCATTTCAAATGTACGTATGCTTTGCAAAAAAATGTCTTGTCCTTGCATAATGGATTCTATTCTTTCTTTAGTTCTACACATTATAAAGAAACTTATTTTAAAGTCTCTTTTAAATTGTTCTATTATTCCTAGTTCCTACACTATAATTCTGTCTTTGGATTTCGTGAATCACTTTTATGGTGGTTGGTTTTCTCTTGTATTGTAATATTTTTGAGATAGAACTCATCTTTGGTGAGTATTGTTGTCTGAAAGGGTCCAGTTGTTCCCTGGGCTGTGACAGTGTCCAGTGGGATGAGTGTCCATTTGTCTCTGTGCTGATCTTAAAGGGGTAAATAAATTCAGCATGCTTTCTATTACTAACAATAAGGCCTGGAGAGCAGGCCCAAGAAAGACACTACAAATGACTTCTTCCAAGCCTCTCTAGTCTTCCTTGATTGTGTTTACAATCACATACCCACACTTTCTAAGTAATGAGGGCCTTGTGAAAGTCAATCTTCTTCTTATTCTTCCAGAACTATCACTGATGTGGAAAATAGAGGACCCAGATGGGATTAGTTATTAGGAACCATTCTGGTTATTATGGAGTGCCAAGATTTCTTAAAGTGTTAACTAAGTTCATTGGGTGGTGATCTCTTTCCCCTTGAGTACAGAGGAGAAACACATAAGTGGATATATTTCTAGAGTCTATTTTTTTAACTGGTGATTACAGATAGTTTCTTTTCTTTATACTTTTTAATATTTTCCAACTTTTCTATAATAAGTACTTTTAATGAAAAATTATTTTAAACCTCTCTCTTCAAATTCCAGTTTTTCTAGATTTCTCAGTTCATTAAGTCTACCTTTCAACCACCTTAAGATCTCGCATGCACAGCTACTATGAGACTTTCTTCCTTATGGGTCATAATATCTATCTTTCTAATTTCCTATTAAGATTTCATAGAATTGGGAAACCATATATCCTATTTCAAGAGAAATAGTTTCATTCTCATACTTGTAAAATCAATATTTAATTCAGAAAGTATAGTTATTTTACCTGTAAGATTTTTTTAGCTCCCTCTAGGCCATTGCCCCCTTCCCTACCTCCTAATTTTCTCTCTAGGGTTTATTTATTTAACAGTTTGAAGAAAGTTTTACAGCTTTTATTGCACAGAAGTAATATATATGTTTAATGTTATGTTCATACACAGAACATACTATGCTGTTTTTTCCCCAACCCATAAACACCTCCCAGACTTTATGGAATTCCTGGAAGGTAATGATAAATTGACCTTTGATGGTAAAAACTGATTCTTATAACAGGCTTAGATCTGAGAGATTGGAGATATTGGCATTTCAGGAATGAATAAGATTGATTTTCCCATCAAGGAGTTTATAATGTAGTAGAGATGTATATGCTTTTAGGTTTTTTTTTTTTTTAATTGAGGGTTTCCACAAAGAAGAGTTCAATCTTCTGTCGGAGCTGTGCCCCTCAAACTTCAATGTATATACATACCAGTTACCTGACTTATTGTTGAAATGCAGATTCTCATTCAGTAGGTCCCGGGTGGGGCTGAAATTCTGCTGCCCATGGACTGTGTCTTCAATAACAAAAGGAGCACTGTGATTCTAGCTGCCAGTCTGAGAGTCATATTGGAGGAAAAAGACTGGGAGGTTTCAGCATTCAACATATGGTATTTAGCCTTGGCTGAGTAGCCTAGTTGGTTAGAGGGTCATCCTGATATACCAAAGTTGTGGGTTTGATACCTGCTCAGGGCATGTACAAAAATCAACCAATGACTGTGAATAAATGGAACAACAAATCAATCTCACTCTCTCTCTTTCTCTCTCTCTCTCTCTCAAAATTAATCAATAAAAAAAATTATAATTTGATGTTTCCCTCTTTTGCACAGAGACTTACTCCATGTAGTGCCCCACATCCACAGACCAGATGCTTCACCCTCTCCACAGAAGGAACCTTTACTATCCTGCTGGGGATGGGGTGAGAGAAGCAGCGCTTGGCCAAAGGATAACAGGGGTGTTGTTGTTGTTGTTGTTGGTGGTGGTGGGGGTCTGATTTCTTTTAGTCAGGCTTTTCACCAATTCTGCTTTTTCTTACCTTTGCCTATGCATCCACAGATACCTGGTTCTGCCAACTTTTGAGGATTAAAAGAAACTATATAAAGTCAGCTGGGTTGCTGCTAAACTCCCTCAGCTGCTGATTTTAGGATTCAGCTTTCTTAGACTCTTGTCCTGATGTTTTTCAACCTTTACTTTTAAAGTTAAATTTATTTTATTTTATTGTATTGTTTTCTCTTTTTTTACTATTTTGCCTCTTCTCCCATTCTTATTGCCCTTGGGACTGGTACTCCTCACAAAAGTTTCTTTACTGTAGTTTTAAGGAGTTTCAGGAGTAAGAGACAATAAATACATGTGTTTAATTTACCATCTTTAACTACAACTCACCCAACTCATATTTTACTTTATGCTTCGGACTGTTGTCCTCAGAGTCCTTGAAAATAGAGTTCACAATGTACAATTTATGGAAGTCTTTCTTCCCAGCTGAGGTTGACTTACTTGCCTTTCCTTTCCAAGATTGAGTAATCTGGGCTCATAAATTTTGAAGTGTAGTCTTAAAGTCTGTTATGCAAATGAGACATACATCCCTATTTTATTGACCAACTTCCAATATTTCCTCTGGTCTGGGCTCACAAGTACCATTTCCCCCCCCTGTGCCTGGGAGCAACTATAAGAGCATAATTCAATTAATATGAGGCTCCTACTGGCCTGAGAACTGATTTATTTATAGCTGGAGAGATGGCTTTATATTATTATATGAAACTGACATTGTCATACTAATCTTCTGCCTCCTTCCAGATAAATGTACACATAAAGGGAATATCACAAAGGGATGCTCTGTGATAATCTAGAGCTCCTTTTTCCTTTTCTCTTTTTCTCCCCAATTACAATCCCCTATTACACTTCCCTATAGGAAGCATTTGGGTTGTTGAGGGAATTAAAATATAGGCTAGAGGCACACACTCTAAGATTCCATGAGTCTGCAAGAACCTGCATATCTGAAGGTACCTCCCTGAGCAAGTGTGGTTTCCTTCCCCCAAACTGATGGTATGAGGAAGTAGAGAACCATGGCTGAGAAAATACCTTGGCCTTTAGAGTCGCAGAGACTTGCATTCAGTTGACTTACTAAAGGGATTGACTTGCACAAGGTAGTTAATCTTTATAAGCTTCTGTTTCCTCATCTGTAGAGTAGGAAAATTAATGCCTGCCCTACAGGTTATTGGAGAGATTAGGTGTGATGATGTGAGAGAAGCTCTTAGGATGGTAACTGGCCTTTGGGATGCACTTACTGTCTGTGGTTGCTTTGGGGTATTTTTTCCCCAAGGGCTTTTCCCCCCTTTTTCAAAATCTTTATTTTGAAAAATCCCACATTGTCTGCGATTGTAAGAGTTCAAGAATTTTCCATTTACTTGTATTAGATAATAGGAGACCTTTGAATCACACCTGCAGTGATATATTTGACAGTCCTGGAGGAGTTAGTTCACTTATGATACAAACTTAAAAAAAAATCTCCCCTCCAAAATTCAAAACTTTCTCAGAATCCTGTGATTCTTTACAAAAAAATATCAAATAGTCAAAAAAATTTTTTTTGTAACTTCTTTGGCTCTATGAAACCCATTAACATAAAGATGTGGAATAAGGGTTTTTTTTGTTTGTTTGTTTTGTTTTTTAAATTTTAATGCAGAGTGCCAGGCTAATTCTGAAAGGCGTAGGGTTATGTTATAGCCCTTTAGTATTCAGGTTATTGCCTGATGTATCAGGTTCTGGAATGGATATAATTGTACAAGCTGACTTTCTTCAGGACAGAAAAGTGATGATTGGATAATTCCATTGCTTTGTTTCTTCTTTCAGTCCCTCTTTGCCTTCTCTTCTCTTTCCTTTCCTTTTCTTTTCTTTTCTCCAGGAAACAAGACAGAGGTAGAAATTACTTAAGGAGGCAAGATGGAAAGACTCTGCGGGCCTAGTTCGTGGTACATTCCCTATGTGACTCCACTGTGTGGCCAGGGCCTAGACATACCTGTCTTGCCATTTAAGGCACCCTCAAATGGTTTAGTGTGATTTAATCATTCATTCTCTTTCTCTCTCAATAGCTTAATATGTAGTCACTATCATGGCTTCTTATCAGTATGGGGCACCAACTGATGCTTTTGAATTCTTAGTGCCTTTGGAAGCTCTTAGCCTTGTGTCCAGCTGCCTACAGATTAAATTCACAGCCTGCCTTCTTTTTACACATCTTCAGATCGTCCATGCCAGTGTCTAGTGGACTCCAACCTGCAAGTGATGTGTCCACTGTTAAGTCTTTGGTTGCATGACACTTTAGCTCTAGAAGATCCAGGGCTTTGGGCTGAGGAAGAGATGCAGTAAAGATGAGGCAACTCATACAACTGTCTAGTTCTCATAGAGAGCCTGATTTGAGAGGAAACCTCCCCGCTGCCCTACCAGGTCTCTCTTAGCACCAAGAGAAAGTGTAGGAAAGAAAGATTGACAGGCCTGAGATAGGTCCTATATCTCTGGCCTGCTATATGAAATTGGCTCCATGATGTTAGTTTTTGGGTTAACCTGGAGCAAATTGTATGATTTCATGAAACCTTGAAAATTAAAAGCAAAAGGCTAAGAATGTGTTTCGGCCTTTTACCTTTGATTGACAGAGGAGAAAACATTAGCATTTAGTATTGTGTACTATTCCCAAGTTAAAAGTCAAGTTGCTTTTGCAGCACAAAAACTTTATCTTGACAAAACCACTGTTGACTTTTTCAAAAATTAGATGATCACAGTGTCCTATCTTTCTAATTTTATTGTTCTCCTGGAGTGTTGTTTATGCAGAAAATAGTTTCTTACAGTTAAAAAATAAATCACATGACTCAACATTTCAAGATTTGTTTTGGTTTGATTGCCTTTAAACCTTTCTCCTGATTATCAATGAAAGCCCTCAGGAGTCTGGGGACCTGGCCTCTTCTCTTTCAAGTGTGCTCAGAACCAGCAGGCTCTTCCATTTCAGAATATAATTTTAGGGCTGTAAGAACAATTCAGCATCCCAGTTTTGGAATTGGGTGCCAATTTCTGGTCACTATCCATCTTTTCTCCTTTTCTTCTTCACTCCGACATCCCCAGTCATTGAACTCTCCCATGACATCAAAAGGAGCTCCGCTTTCAGGGGGCAAAAAATTCACACTCATAGGACATTCTGTTTCAGTGTTTAAAATTTAAATTGTTATTCTACTTTCTACGGACTATGTTTCCTTTTCTGTTTTTTTTAGAACCCAACCCATTACTGAATTATAACACATTGAAAAAATGCTGAGAAGAAATTAGTGAGATATTGTATTGAAAAATGCTCAGAAAAGGTTGAAAAATTATTGAGTCCCTGCTTTGTCTAAAGTAATTTTACTGTTTTAATTGTACTACTTAATACTACTTTTTTTTCAAAAAACATAGAATATAATGGAATATAATCAATCAACCCTAAATCACTGAGCTACGTTTAAGAATTAATGTTACTCTTTACTTCCACATTAAAAGGCAGTTCTCAGGTTCATAATTAAAAAAATACATCAAACAGACTGAAATAAATATACTCTGGCTAACCTCATAGACAGACATTAGAAAGAGAATAACTGAAAAATGGTCACTTCAGATAGAAGTAGTGGGAAAGGCATACATTCTGGACAACACAGGAGGAGAATCATGAAACACTGGCTGGTGTGTGTGTGTGTGTGTGTGTATGTGTGTGGTCATTTAGCCCATCTCTATTTTTCACACTAACCCTACATTTTGGTGTGGCAGGTGCTGGACTATGGAGAATCCAGTTCTTGTCAAGTTATGTATCCTTGAGGGTCAGGAGACTACTTTGCCCCTCAGATGTTCTCAGCCTTAAATAAGGGGCAAATTCTTGTCCATCTGTCTCTCCTTGGGTCACCTCTTCATGTTAATGCTTGGAAGTATTACAAAGAAAGTATCTTAGCATTAATTTCAGCCCATGTTTTTTTGTTCCTGTTCTTGGACCATTGGTTGGTTTCTTTGGAGACAGTTTCTGACCGTTATGCCAATTGTTACAAAGTTGTGCCTATCAAATTACAACCTATAGTTAACATTCAGTATTAATAGAATATTTTAAAGAGAAATTCACCAAATACAGAGCTTATGGAGAGGATATATGACATAGTCTTTCTCTCTACAGTCTTTCAATAAAATCTGGCTTCATGGAGCTAAAATTTAAAGTGTTTATAATCAATGATGGCATTTCATACTGTAGTGACTACTGGGAGGAGGAAGATAATTCTTTAGTATTAAAACTTGAAATTTCAATCTGAATGATGATAAGTGAATAACTATAAGAAATCTACTTCCAAAGTAAAATAAAGAAATTTATATAAGTGTCATTCAGTTGGTAACAGCAGCAGTGCAAGAATCACAGGACCACTTGAGATCATTGGATGAATTTTGTACTTAAAAAGTTGTGTTGGCCTGTCTTATCTTGTATTCTATGTTTTTCATTGAGTACGCTGTTGAATTATTGGAGAGCTGTATACTTATATTTTACCCTGTGTGTATAAATAATTTATTTTGGAGAAATGTTTAAAATAAAAAAAAATACTTTTCTGTTTAGTGTCCAATGTAAATGAAACAAAAACTTGACTTATTTATTTCTTCGTAAAAGTAATCCTAAAAATGGAAAATAAAAGCCATCATGTATTGACAGGAGACTTGATTTTCTTTGCCAATTTTCAAAGTTTGGAAGCTCCTAAAGGACAGAGGTCTTATTTGCCTTCTTTGTAGCTGTATGACTTGTTATTTATATATGATATATGCTCATTACAGGTTTGATTATTGACTAGGTGTATATTTTTCTACTAAATGTCTTTATTTATATACCTTTGTAGAATGATTATATGTAGATCATTATATACCAAAATTATTTGATTCACATCTTCGGAGTTTTATGCCTTATTTTAACTTAGACAGTATTCACAGGCCTGATTCGACCTTAGATAAACTAATCTTACCTGGTAATTTTTGCCTTTTGTTTTAGCGATTAAAATACATCTGTGTCCTGGCCAGGTAGTCAGTTGGTTAGAATATCATTACTATGTGCCAAGAATGAGGGTTCAATCTCTGGCTAGGGCATATATAAGAATCAACAAATGAATGCATAAATAAGTGGAAGAACAAATCTATGTTTCTCTCTAAAACCAATTTAAAAAACTCAACAAATATTAAAAAAACATTTGCATTTTGGTGATTGTTTTGAAAATTAATAATGTTATATATTAATATATATTATATATATAATATATATTATTATTAATGCCCTGGCTGGTGGCTCAGTGGATAGGCTCCAGCCTGTGAACCCAAAGGTTGCTGCTGGTTCAATTCCCAATCAGGGCACATACCAGGTTGCAAGCCAGGTCTCCAGCTGGGTCCATAGCTGGAGGCAGGTGAAAGGCAACCATACATTGATGTTTCTTTTTCTCTCTCTCTGCCTCCCTCCCTTCCCCTCTCTCTAAACATAATAACTAAAATCTTAAAAATATATATAACATTATTAAATTCCTATATTAATATGGAATTAATATACGTTATAACTGAATTTAAAAAGGGTGAGGAAGGCAGCTATGCTCACCACTATACCACCAACACAAAAAAGGGTGGAGGAAGGATGGGGGCTGGGTAAAGGGGACTGGGGGGAAATGGGAGACATTGGTAATGGGGTTAACAAAACTGAAAATAAATTAAAAAGGCAACTCCCCCCTCCCCCTAAATTTAGGGCCAGATCAGATGCATTTGTGGCTGTTTGTGACTCAAAATGATTTGGATATATATTCACATGTGGGCACTTCCTGAATTCTCTGTGTTAGGCAGTAAGGGAGTTTTCTCTCTGTGGGACTGAGAGGGTTACGTTGGACATTCTGTTAAATTAACTGTATGGAAAGAATATAACATTTGGCCTTTGTAATTAGGAACTGATAAGTCATCATTGCACAAGGGTTATTTGGTGAACACTGATAGCCTATGACTAAATGGCATTATTGTTTTTAAGATATGTTAGACTTGCGGTAATAACTTACAGTTACATAGAAATAGAGTTTGTTGACAATATGTTTACAAAATGGCTGCATGTTTATATAGAGTGCAAATTGCATCTCTGAGCATTGGATTCTCTGTCTCATTTTTCTAAGTGTTTGATAGTTTTCAGCTTATTGAAGCCATCTATTCAGACTACTTTAATTAAGAAATCACAGTAGGTAGGACTCCCATTTGTGTGGCTTACTCTTCCTTACTTCCTAGGCGAGTGACCAAGTTATCAGAGAATTCAGCTGAATTGCTTGGCTCACTGATGAGATTTGTTTTGGGATCAAGATAAGCTTTTTGGGTTCCCCAGTCAGCCTCACAAGTATATATTTCAGACATGCAAATGTGCTCCTGTGGGAATCTTCATGAAGTAGTAGCCAGTTTCATTTAAGCAACCTTACCATTTGGAAATAAATAATGCCAAATTTAACCAGATGGTCATTATAGCGTTATAGATAAATTTGATTTGATGCCAGTGGTTTTACACACACCCAACAGCTAATTAGGTTTAAAAATGTTCCCCCCAAATAGCACACAAAACCATACTATTTGGCATCAAAAATGTGAGAAAAAGGCATTAAAGATAATCAGTCTTTTCCCTGTTTAACAGTGAATGTGCTATGCTGGCTGGTACAAATTCAGTCCCTGCTTTTCAACTACCTCACTTTTTTTTTAAGCACTTTTTTTTCCATTTATAATACAAAAAAATTTAAAAATACTATTTTTGCGAAACCTCAACTTGCGTAAAAGTATAAAATACACATGAAATTGTCCTTTCCTAAGATGCCCCTCCTGGCCCTGAATCCCAATATCTCACTTCCATCCTAGGAGTAACCACTTTGTTATCTATTCTTCTTGACCTTTCTTCTCTATGTAAGTACAAACAATTCTATCTGTTGTGAATTTCATGTGGGGGGTTGTATCACACATATTGTTCCATAATTTAATGTTTTCACGTGGATGTTTCCTTATCAGTACAAGGAGTTCCAGCTCATTCTTTTTTAAATGCTGCGGGGTAAGTAGTCAATAGTATATTATTTAATCTCTTTTTTTAAGTTTTATCATTCTCTATTAATAAATAATTTATGTTTCCCCAAATATTTCAATTATAAAAAACATAACAATGAACTTTCTCGTAATATGTTTTCTCCAGAGCCTTCATTTTTTTCTGATGAATTGCTTTAGCAGACTCATTCTGCATGGTTTTGGACTTGTATATCTAGTATAAAGATTGGAATGTGAAATACCCAGGGGCTCCATTTGACTTCTTTGAGGTTTTACAGCTGACTCAAGGAAGAAGAGCGATTGTAGTTATTGAACTGTTGGACTCCTCTCTCCACTAAGATTCACCATGAATTTGTAGGATGGGAAAACATAGTAATGGTAAGAAACTTGGGGATGGGGAGGTGGGAAGAGTGGCAAACAAGCTGAACAGTTTAATCAAGGAACTAGAATAAATGACCCATGGACATGGACAACATGTGGGATTGATTGTGGGAGAAAGGATAGGGAGGGTGGGGCAGGGGAGAGCAATGGGGGAAAAGTGGGGTAAATGTAATACAACAACAATAAATTAATTGAAAAAAAGAAACTTGGAAATCCACCTGTTGATTCATCCACTAATTAGCTCTCATCTTCACAATAGACAAACAAAAACCTTCTTAAACACTATATTCCTTTAAATAATAGTTTTTCATTGCAGTGTTCTCTTCAAATTGAAGACAAATCCCACTGAAGAGGAATCTTTGCTAGCTCACTTACCATTCAGTTCTCCACCTGCAGAGCTGTCCCCATCACAGCTATCATCACTGAAACTGCTGCCTTCCAGACCTCTGCTTACCAAATTCAGCCCATCACCTGGCCTCTGCACATTACTCAACACTCTTGATCACTTTCTGCCTCAGTTCTCACCTTTGCTGGTTTCCAAGGCACAACTGTATCAGTTCTGTTTCAGAAGAAGGTAGCATGGGTGACATGTTACTTGGGAAGTCTGAGATAGAGCAGGTGTCAGGGTTGGCTCCAGCTCCATATCTCAGGGGTTCGCCTTGCTTTTCTTCCTTTCATGGGCTTCTTTCTGGCAGGGAGGGAGGTCTGCAGTAGCTCTGAGCCTCAATGTTACATAGGATGACATCTGGAGGAAGGGAAATCATTGCTTCTAGAAGTTCTAAGATGATAATGAAGAATTTATCTGGAGTTCCATCAAACTCTTCTTTTTTAATGTATTTTTCTGTTTTTGTTACAGTATAATTGACATATAACAATGTATAAGTTGAATAACATAATGATATGCAACATGTACAGATTGCAAAATGATAACCACAATAAGTTTAGGTAATATCTCTCGCTTCACATATTTACAATTTTTTTTCTTGTGATGAGAACTTCTAAGATAGACTCTTAGTAATTTTCAAATATACAATATAGTATTGTTAACTGTAATTACCACATTGTATGTTACATCCCCAGAACTTATTTATCTTATAATTAGATGTTTGTAGCTTTTGACACCTTCACCTATTTCATCAAACCTTTCTTGAATCTCATTGGGTTATTTGCCCTTCATAGACTCCAGCCAGGGGCATGGGATTGTGTTTAGATTAGTCCCAATCCTTGGATCTACAGACATTCAGGTTCCCTAGAGGCCCATGGACACCATAAACATAAAGATTATGTGAAGAAAGAGAGCAGGAAATTGATACTCATTAAGAAATCAACAATGTCCACCACAACTATGGTTTCCTTTCAAAAAATTTTTTAAATTTCATGTTGCTCTTCCTGATTCCCTAATGGTTTCCTCTTCCTTTGCCCAGCCCCAGAGTACCACTTTTGCTTTCTCCTTTCCTCATTACTCATGTTATCTTTGGGACAATTCATTCACTCTTGAGGCTATACATAGTGATGACTCCCAAATATACTATAACTTTAGTCCATGGAGTTTTTCAAAACTGATAAACTGTAAACTCTATTATCCAGTTTCATATTGGAACATCTCAACTTGATTAACTCATATGCATCTCAGACTCAATGTGTCCCAAACAGAATTAATCAACATAACCCAAAACCCAAATACAGTCCTTGCATCTGTATTCCCAGACTCAGTGAATGGCATCATCAAATGCTCGTCCCTAAGTTATTGTAGAACTCTTTTATTTTATTTTATTATTAAAATTTGTAAATTTATTAATGAAAGAGAGAAAAGCAGTGATTTGTTGTTCCACTTTTTCTGCACTCATTGGTTGTTTCTTGTATGTTCCCTGACTTAGGATCAAAACTGCAATCTTGGTGCATAAGGATGACATTCTAACCAACTAAGTTAACTGGTCAGGGCCCTAGACCTCTTTTACTTCCTGACACTGAAGCAGTCACAAAGCCATGTTGATCTAGCCATTGAAATTTGATAGGACCACAGATTATAAGAAATATTTCCTCTATTTCCTTTTCTGTCTAATTTGGAAGGTGATCCTATCTTATATGATTATACAGCATTTTGTATAAATCTCTGTAAGAGCACCTCTATGGTTCATTATCTTCTTGACTAGCAGGGCTACATCTTACGAGTTTTAATATCCCTGTTTTCAGGAGAGTGCTTTGAACAGTGCACATATTTAAGAGAAGTTAGATGATTTTAAAAGACTTGAATCTTTAAGGACTTATTGGGCTGCTATTTCCAGATATTCTCCCAAGCTCTGAGTGTCTGATGCTCTTTTTTTTTTTTTTTTTTTTAAAGATTTTATTTATTATTTCCAGAGAGAGAGAGGAAGGGAGAGAGGCAGAGAGGGAGAGAAACATCAATGTATGGTTGCCTTTCACCTGCCTCCAGGCATGGACTTGGCTGGAGACCTGGCTTACAACCTGGTTATGTTCCCTGGCTGGGGAATCGAACCAGTGACCTTTGGGTCCGTGGGCCAGCACCTTATCCACTGTGCTACCAGCCAGGTTGTCTGATGCTCTTTATTGACACACTTAGGCCTAGGGTTGGGGTGGGTGGAGTCAGTGAGAAAATGCCAGAAGCTGTGTCCTAGGGCAGTTAGTGCCAGGTCCAAGCCAGTGTAAACAATTTGAAACCAGGTCAGAGATTCAAATAAGCCTGGATGAATCTAGGAAGCTAAGGTATGAAGACAATTAGGTTGGTGTCTGAATTTTTGAACAGCCTGGTGGGAAGAAAATCTTAGAATTAATTATAGGTTCATGAAAGACATCTGGCAGCTTTTCATCCTGTTTAAGATGCTCAGAGTATCATAGTTATTGGGATACTAAGATCAATAGGAAATGGTCCCTAACCTAGTAGAAACCCATGGTTTTGTGGGAAAATAGATATGTAACAAAATCTTACACTTTACTATAAGAAGTGATATATTGAAATATATGTATACAGCATTGAGAAATCCAGAGGAAAGAGCTAGTGCTTAGAAGAAATTGTGATGACATTGAGGTGGTCCTTGCTAAGGGAGTTTTGTTTTGTTTTAATGTATTTTATTGATTATGCAATTCCAGTTATCCCAGTTTTTCCCTTTGCCCACCTCTGCCTGGTATCCCCCTTCCCTCCAGCAATTCCCCACTTAGGTCATGTCCAGGGGGCTACATATAAATTCTTTGGCTTCTCCATTTCCTTTATTGTTCTTGACATCCCCCTGTCTACTTTGTATCTACCAATTATGCTTCTTAATCCCTGCATCATTTTCCCCATTCTTTCTCTTCCCTCTCCCTGTTGATAACCCTCCAAATGGTCTACATAGCTATGATTCTGTTCCTGTTCTAGTTGTTTGCTTTTGTTGTATTTTATTTTGTTTTTTAGATTCAGTTTTTGATAGTTGTTAAGGTTTGTCATTTTAATGTTCATAGTTTTGGTCTTCTTTTTTTTAAATAAGTCCCTTTAACATTTCATGTAATAATGGCTTGGTGATGATGAACTCCTTTAGCTTTACCTTGTTTGGGAAGCACTTTATCTGCCCTTCCATTCTGAATGATAGCTTTACTAGATAGAGTAATCTTGGTTGTAGGTTCTTGCTTTTCATCACTTTGTGTACTGGCAAGAAATCAGCTGACAGTCTTATAGGAACTCTTTTATAGGAAACGCTCTTCAATTGCTGCTTTTAAGATTCTCTTTTATCTTTAACCTTTGACATTTTAATTATGATGTGTGTTGGTGTGGTCATCTTTGAATGTAGCTTGTTTGGACTCTGTGCTTCCTGGACTTGTATGTCTATTTCCTTTGCGAAATTAGGGAAGGTTTTTTTTTTTTTTCATTTTTTTTTTCAAATAAGTTTTTCAGTTTCACATTCTTCCTCTTCTCCTTCTGGCACTCCTAGAATTCAGTATGTTTAAAGTTGTCCCAGAGGTTCCTAAGCCTCTCCTCACTTTTTTAAAGTCTTGTTTCTTCTTCCTGTTCTGGTTGTTTACTTCTGTATTTTGTTCAGTTGTTGATTTGAATCCCGACTTTCTTCCCTTTGCAGTTGGTTCCCTGTATATTTTTCTTCATTTCACTCAGTGCGTCCTTCATTTCTTCCTTTATTTGGTGGTCATACTCAATGAGTTCTCTGAGCATCCTTATCATTAGTGTTTTAAACTCTGCATCTGATAGGCTGGCCTTCTCTGTTTTGTTTAGTTCTTTTTCTGGGGTTTTGTTCTGTTCTTTCATTTGGACCATGTTTCTTTGCCTCCTCAATTTGCCAACCTCCTTGTGTTTATTTCTGTGTATTAGGTAGAGTTGCTTTTATTCCCTGTCTTAGTAGTGTGGCCTATGTAGTGAAGGTACCTTGCCAGGGTGGGGCAACCACTTTACCACTTTGTGGCTCTGTGTGTGTGTACTGGGGGGTGGAGGGGTGGGGATTGCTCAGAGAGGGGACAATGCCACTGCCTGGTTTCTGGAGGCCTGCTCAGTACTTGCCCTGCTTCTGGTCACCATACCCACCTCCCATATGCAAGTGGTGGTCTTCCAGCTGCTGACTTGGGGTTTGTGTACATTCTAAGACAATGCAGGTCCTTAAAAATCTGGCAATTTTTTCTGTGCCCCAACCTTCACTGATTTTTACAACCAGTGGTAAAGGGGGTTTATCTTTCTGGTGCTGGAACCCTGGGCTATGTGTTCTGGCCTGGGGCTGGGATGGCTTGCTCCTAAGGTATTCTTCCTGATTTTTATCCACTATATGTGAGTGTGGGACTGTCTGTTCCACTGCCACTGCCTCTTTGCCACAATGTCTTTCTACCCTGTCTTTTTGACTCCACCCCTCCTACCCATTTGGATGAATGTGTCTTTTTTAAATCCTTGGTTGTCAAACTTCTATTCAGCTCAATTTTCTGATGGTTCTGGATGTCATTTGTTTTCGAAATATGGTTGTAATTCTTTCTATGGTTGCATGAGGAGGCAAAGCATATCTACCTGCATCTCCATCTTGACCAGAAGTCTGGGAATTTTTTTACCTCTTAAAATAACATCTTAAATTTGGTATTTTAGCTCCATAGATATCCTCAGGACAAACAAGTTTATTTAACACACAGGCAAACCTTGGTTTATTCCACCCTATCTGCAAATCACAACTTTTTCCCCAGTGCTCTTAGGGGTTGCTATCCTATGGAAATATTTCTTTTTTTAATTTTATTGTTGTTGTATTACATCCATCCCCTTTTTGCTCCCCTCTGTCCCCCC
>PVIW01000152.1:0-27674 GCA_004026585.1 Noctilio leporinus
CTCACCCATTACGGGACAATAATGAGCAAAACTAACAACAAGCAAAACAGAACCAAGTATATGAATACAAGGAATAGGCCTTCAGTGGTCAGGGGGAACGGGGTTGGGGGAAGGGGGGAGGCAGAGGCAAGAAAGGGGAGCAGCTTAGACAAGAACCTAGTATAAAGGAACCATGGACATGGACAACAGGTGGGATTGACTTTGGGGGGAAAGGGTGTGTGGGGAGGGGGACAGAGGGGAGCAAAAAGGGGATGGATGTAATACAACAACAATAAAATTTAAAAAAAAAAAAAAAAAAATATATACATATATATATATATATATATATATATATATATATATATAATGGAACTACCAACAAAGGGGAGCAAAAAGGGGATGATGTAATACAACAATAAAATTTTTAAAAAAATGGAACTACCTATGACCTAACAATTGCACTTCTGGGACTATATCTGAAGAAACCTGAAACACTAATTCAAAAGAATATATGGCCCTGGCTGGTGGCACAGTAGCTAAGGCACTGGCCTGCAAACCCAAATGTTGCTGGTTCGATTCCCAGCCAGGGCACATAACCAGGTTGCAAGCAAGGTCTCCAGCCAGGTCCACATCTGGAGGCAGGTGAAAGGCAACCATACATTGACGTCTCTTTCTCTCTCTGCCTCTCTCCCTTCCCTTCTCTCTCTCTCTAAAATATATATATATATATATATATATATATATATATATATATATATATATGCACCACTATGTTCATTGCAGTGTTATTTACAATAGCCAAGATTTGGAAGCAGCCCAAGTGTCCATAGTAGATGAATGGATAATAATGTTGTGGTACATTTATGCAATGAAATACCACTTAAACTTAAGAAAAGAAGGAAATCTTACCCTTTCTGACAGCATGGATGGACCTGGAGAGCATTGTGCTAAGTGAAATAAGCCAGTCAAGTACCATATGATTTCACTTACATGTGGAAGCTAATGAACAACAGAAGCTAACAAACAAAATAGAAACAGACCATAGATAGATAACTGACTGACAGATATCAGAGGGGAAGATGTTGCAGGGCTGGGTTAAAATGGTGAAAGGATTAAGCAAAACAAACAAAAACAAAAACAAATCTCATATATAGACAACAGTATGGTGATTACCAGAGGAAACGAGTATGTGAAGGGGTATAAGCGGGCATAGGGAGGCTAAGTGGTGATGAAAGGAGACTTAACTTTGAGTTGATGAACACACAATGCAATGTACAGATGATGTATTATAGAATTGCATACTTGAAACCTATTTCATTTTATTAACCAATGTTACCTCACTACTCCAATAAATTCGATTAAATACAAAAGCTAACCCTACACACTGTATACATCATTTAGTTGAAAAGGCACCTTAGAAACTCTTTGGGTTATTATACTTTGTTATTTGGATGAGGAATAATTCTCAGATTAGCTTGTCCAAAGTAACATGTACTCCTGGCAGAGCAGGACCTGACTTTTGGTATTATGCCATTTCCCCCATATTATATAGTCTACAGAGACTTTTCTAAGGTTACAGACTTAATATTTCTCTGGGGCAATTATTTATTTTAGAAGTAAATATGTCATGTTTCAATAGGTTTACAAAACTGCCTGTATAGTTGACATTTTTTTAGGCTAAACTGCAATTTAAGCTACAATTGATGGTTTTTTTTAATCAGTAAATTGCTTTTATATAAAAATTTTAAATCTTCCTTATCAATGCCTAGAAACAAAAATTGAAGCCTGCAAAGAATACTCATTTTTCTAATTAAAACGTATATTAAAACATGCATTTACTTAGCACACTAAAATTTGCTAGTGTTCAACTAGCAAGGAATTGATGGATACGCTTTGCACTAATATGTTTGTTGAATAAAGCTTGAACAAAGAACAGATCTCTAATAACCTTCCAATATACTTTATAAGATCAGCATTATTTACATATTTAACATCATTGAATAAAAGATAAAATAATATAATTATAACTTATTTGGATATCCTTAAGATACTCTTACCCTATGGAAAATATCTTCAAACATCCGTGTTCTCCCATGTGCTTCACGCCATGTGCTTTCAAGATGGGATTAGCTCAGAAGAAATAGCATATTTCAAGTGGGGTTACTGATAGGGTATGTTCAAGTATCTTCCCTGAAAAGCAATTAGACCTCAAAGAACAATAGAAGAAGGAAATTTTAGCATGCTTGACATGAGGGAAGAAGGTGCAGCAGAATTAGTACAGTCTTTGTACTTGTATACAGACCAGGTTTCAAAACTTACTAGCTAATATGGCCTTAACTCAGTTGTTTAAGTTTTCTGCACTTCAGGGATCTCACCTGTAAATAAATAGGCATAGTGAGACTAACTAGTTGTGCAATTAAGATGAAATAAAGTGGTAAGTAAAAACATGTATCATAAATAGGAACAACACTTTATTGTAATAGTTATTGTTGATGATGGTAGTGATGATTGTAGTGTTGCAAGTATGGTGATGATGATACAGATGGTGATGATGGTGATGTGCTGCTTTACCACAGAGGCACATAAGCATTTAGTTTCTGCAAAGTGGACAGTACATATGGGTAGACTCAAAAATTAAAAGTCATTACTGATAGGCTCTTCAATTAACTGTTCTATTATCACACAGTTCATAAAAGACAAAAGCCAACATCATGTTAGGATGATGTGTCAGTAGATACTTATGAAAATTTATGACAGCACCAGGGGCATTTTATCTCTGAATCTAGGGAAACAATAACTTACACTCCCATCTTCAGACCTCAAAATAACTCCTTTAAGAATGTTATTGCACATAATTCCCACAGTCTATATTTCGGTCAAGTTCTTGTACTTGCACCTGGAACTGGTCGGAGTCTTCAATAAAGCCTGAGGTGATTTTCTGAAGACACAAAGGGCTCTGTTTAAAGTGCTCACCAGGAGCCAGAGATCCACCCATGTTAAATAAAACTAAACCTGTTGATAGGATGGAGTAGGATGGAGGGAAATATCTCATAATAAATGGTGAAAAAAAAAAGATTCTCTTCTCCTCTTTTATTCTTTCCAGATTTTGTCTTCAATGAGTATAGAATTGCTGATACATGTACTCATTTTTCCCTCTCCCTCTTGCTTTTTGGAGTTCCTTGCTCTTATAAACAAAGCCCCTAGAATAAAAATCTGAATCTAGATCATGTGTATAATCTGAACTTTGAGCTTCAGAATGTTTACTTAGCAAATATGAAAATTGTCTTGTTGCACAGTGATTTTCACACAGCATGTGCTTAGTATTTACTATTATCATCATTATTATAACCCAACAATAACATTGCTGTAATGATGAAAAAAGGTGATTTAAAAATAGTATCTAGCAATGCTCATCACAATGAACACAAAATTAGCTGCTTGCTAAGTTAAGAAAAGTTGAAAAAATATCTGTTGGATCAGTGTCACGACCAGTTTGGCTGACTTCAATCTTTAAGAACTCTCTCCAAGAAAAAAATGGAAATGAAGTATGTGGTTTCTGAGTCAGATCTTATAAACTGATTTTATTTTTGACATACTTACTATGGAATTGGTGTGGAATGAGTCAATGTAAATAGTTTTCATGTAAACAGATACAAAGCTCTTTGTGAAAACTGGGGTTCATAAATATGAATTTTATTGCAATTGAAAGCAAATGCTTTCTTTTTGCTCTCCCAGGCATAGAATTTCATAAACCATAATTTTATCATTCTGGTCAATGGAAAAATAATTCAATGCCCCCAAATTTTAATAAAGTTGTCTGACTTAGAATCATTTTTTCTTTTAAAATCACTATGAAATAAGGATTCTTATATGTATGAGAGGAATTTAATTATAAAATTCTATTTCCTTCTAAAAAGGAATACAAATATGATTGACTCTGCAAAAAATAAATGAAATACTTCTCTTTGTGCTTTTCTGGCTTCTTAAACTACATTTTGAGAAGAGGGGAAGATGCAGGATGACCCTTTGAAAGAAAAGAATTATACCTTTGCAGTCAGAATCCTTCACTCTGGTGGTGAGCAGAGTCTTCTATTCTATTACAGTGTTAGGTGGTTTCCGTAACCCTCTTGCAAGCCATCTGTGCTGATTACTTCAGGAATGGGGATGCCCATCTTCCTTTGTTTCATTTATAAAGTAAATGGATAGTTTTCAGTTGTTGATTAGGCTGTAAAAAGTGTATAGAAAAGTACTTTAAGAGTTTCACAGCAGTTAAGAGTGGTAATTGGTACAGGCCCAGTTTTGCCTGCTTCATTCCACACTGTGAGAAACTGAGGTGATTACCCTGTCTCAGCCTTCAGCAAAGTTTCTGAGGGCATCAAGCAGACAGCAACACACCATTTCAACAGGACCATTCTCAGTTATAATTCTCTGTTGAAGGCTAATCCACTCATCAGGTCAATAGTCCCCAAGTGACAGTCACTTGCAGAAATTCTACTTGGAGACCTGAGATGGGGTATGTTGGCATCCAAAGCAGAACTGGAGGACCTTGTTCCCTTCTTAGCTCTAACACAGGATTGCTGGGATCTTAAACAAGAAAATTGCCCTCAGTGTCTCTGAGTTCAGAGATTATTATTTAGTTAATATTGCTTGTAGTCATATTTTGAGATATAAAGAGAAATGGTGAGATTTTGTCAGTAATACATGTGAGTTTCTTTAATTTACCAATTTAAATTAAGATAAAATAAATTATAGCGTATTAATAAAATAGACTATAGAATAGATTTTAGCCTTAAAAAGGTTGGGGATGCAGGTTGGGGGACTGGTCCCCTGTTCCTCCCTATGGAGAGGTTTTTAAATGAACAAATTAATTTTTATAATATAAATTCATCAATAAACAGTCACAAATAACACTAGTTTTGTTTACATTTTGTTTTTTTTTATTTGTGTGTGTGTAATTGTTTTTTGTATTTTTACTTTGTCCTCTACTAATTCAGAAAGAAATGCACTAAAATGATAGTAGTAGTTGCATCTGGTCATTTTTATTTTCTTTGTGTACTCTTCTTATATTTTTCATATTTTTCACAATGAATAAATTGTTAATAAAAAAAATGGCTAGAGAAAAATTTAGGCATTAAGATGTATACCTCTCTTAAGATTCTCTAACACATCCCTTACGTCTTTGTCCAATATCTTTGAGTAAACGTTATGTTCAAAATATTTGTCTTCCAAACAGCATTTTTCTTGAGCACTTGCTGCATGAAAAACCTAAACTTGATCATTTCCAGAAATACTAAAACTAGAAAAGATCCTTTCTGCTTCAAAGAAACAGAGGAAAGACTGTTCACAACAACACTTACTTGAAAAATATCCTCTCTTCTGGCTGAATACAAACAAGCTCCTTTGAGCTCTATGTTCAACCCAGGCAAAGGCATTTAGATGAGAAGATCTTATTTAAAATGTTACTTCAAAAAGAATTTTTCTCTTTTTACTAATTCTTAATTTTGACAACTTGATAGCTTAGATGAACCTGTTCTATTTAAATTTGTTACTCCAGTCAAGGTACCCCAAGTTATTTTGAATAATGGTTAACAATAAAAGTAATGGACCAATAATATCCCAACAATAATCTGAAATAATACTTCCAACATGGGATTTTTCAAACATTCTGTTAGCATAGGTAGCTAGTTAGTTATTAATAAAAGATGGCAGCAAATGAAATCAGACATGATGCCTAATTAGTTAAGGAGTTGAATCAGACATTAAGTCTGTTTAACTGGGAAATTTTCACATCCACAGACTCCCCTGAGGGCAGTTGTACCTTCTGCTGAGGGATTTACTTAATCCCTGAGAAGGCAGAAAGAGCCAGCTCTCCAATCTCTTTGAGTGATGACCAGCACAGCAGCTGGGATTATTGAGAAGAGGGATAAAACAACAGGGGGATTTTCCCCCCTAAGTATATGTGAAGTGGAAGCACTGGGGAAGTAAGCACATGCATAATGGAATTCAGATTATGAGGCAAAACATTGAGGCATGTGCAGTAGGATCAAAAATGACACTAGGGGAAGCACCTACCTAGCTTGGGGAAATCCAAGAAAAGAACCAGATTTGATAAGAGCATGAAACGTGGGAAGATCCAGGAATGAGACTGGATAGGGGGCAAATAGTTTAGATGACAAGACTGAATGCCAAAAAAATATATGGAGGATTATCAAGGATTTTGAAGCAGTTGCTACTACAACCTGCCTGCACTGTGTATCCTAAAGGGCATGTTATTTCTTTTCACTCATCTAATCTTACCATTGTGCTTAAAATTCTCTCAAGCATGTATCCTTTGAAATTCCTTTCTTGCAATAGGCACCAGTTCCTTTGGAAGAAGTGACTCAAGAGCCAAGCATCAATATTCCAGAAGAGTGCTATATCCCTAGCTGTTGCAATATAACTGCACAGAAACTTTATTTCTTTAATATAACATTTTTCATTAATTCATGCTGGCTTTGTCCACTCTTCTACAACCATAAACTCACTAGCCAGATCACTCTGTCTTTGCACATACTGCATGCTGTCTGGTTGTGAGGGCTGGTCCCCCATTCTTCTCTGTGCATGGCTGGTCCTTCCGCTGGAGTCTGCCAACTAGTTAGCCTTGAAGCTAATCTTACCCAGAGCCCTGGAGCACTGAGCCCAGGGGTGACCAACATAGCGGCCCTGAAGGACCCGCAGTTGTTGCCTTTGGGTACACTGTTTCTTTGTTCTAAGGAACATACAGCCTCCTTTGTGCTAATGGGTATATAAGCCTGCCCCAGCTGTATACTAGTGAGCTCTCTCCTGCAGTCCAGGGTGGGAATCTTGCATAGGCCTGACTCCCCAACTAAGGGGTCACCTGGCCTCCCATGTGTTAGCCTGCTATTGCTTGAAATAAAGAATGCCAGATCTCCTAAAGGCTCCGCACAGGTTTTCCTTCGCCACCAGGCCAGAGACAGTCTCCCCAAAATCCAGATCTGCAGACCTGCTTGAAAGCAGATCTAACACATGCTCCCTCCCTTCATCATTAACCTTTAGGACATCAGGTTCTGGTTAGCAATGAACTGTCATAGGAATAAAGCCTCAGGAATGAAATCAAAAGAGTGTCAGTGAACCTAAAGAAAATATCTTGACCTCAGTTGTGTTTCAGCCCCAGGCCCATGAAAGCAGATGATCCTACCAACCACACCCTCACAAAACCAAACAGAATGATGCTATGGTTGACACCAGAACTTGACACAGTACTCCCTACCCTGACTCCAACCAATCAGTAGAGCCCACGGGTCCAGCTCTTTTAGTCATCATGCCTAAGATTTTTCCCCTACATAATCTTTTTCCTAGAGGCCTTCTGGGAGCCAGGTCTGTGTCTCTGAGCTTGGCACCATTTCCTTAAAGAAACCTTTACTTTCTTTGCTGTGAACTCTTGTCAGTGTTTTATTGGGCTTTGATATGTTCAGGAAAATAAACTTCTTTAGTTTGATAATAGAAACATAAAAGCTAAATAAGCTTTTACTACCAAGCTTCCCAGGGTTATTAATATGCTAATATGCATTATTAATGTGAAAAGGGGAATATATTATGCAGCACTCTTCAAAATCATTTAATGAAAATATTTACTCAAGGAACCTTCTTCTTTTTTAAAAAGATTTTATTTAGTATTTTTAGAGAGAGGGGAAGGGAGGGAGGCAGAGAGGGAGAGAAACATCAGTGTATGGTTGCCTTTCACTGATGGAAGGAACCTTCTTTTTAAATTCCTACTCATTGATCTTCACTATTTTGAGGAATACAGCTTGGAAAATGTTATTCTAAGGAAGAATGCTGATCAGTTTGTATATAGGAGACTAGTTGCACCTGAGTCATTTTGTGCCATGAATTTCAACATGTTGTTTGTTTCTGGAATGAATCGATGAGCCTGAGCAGTAGAATTTATGGTGTGGAAAATTGTCAGCAGCAAAATGACAGTCAACAAAACCAAGGTAAATAAAAAACCTCTGTCTCTTTGTTTTGTACTGGTTTCAGCCTATCTACAACCAATGTTGTGATTGAAGTACTTATGGTGATTGCAAGAATCTCTTAGCAATAACCTTCAAGAAACTTTGAAAGAGAAAAGTCTTATTACTTCCAAGTCCTGGAAATTAGTTACATGGCAGACTTAGCCTACATAGTAAGGATTCAAAGAGAGAGAGAAATAGAGAGAGAGAGGTAGAGAGAAAGAGAAAGAGGGAAAGAGGGAGGGAGGGAGGGGGAGAGAGAGAAAAAGAGAGAGAGAGAGAGAGAGAGAGAGAGAGAGAGAGAGAAAGAGAGCTTGAACCTGGAGTTCCGCTTTTATTTGGGTCAAGAGCAGCATCCTAGTGTTCTGAGGGTTTACTTTTTACTGGTGAATTTAAAATGTAAAAAGACAATCTCCAAAATGGAAGAACATATTTACCAATACATATGATAAGGGGTTAACATCCAAACTTTATAAAGAACTTACAAAACTCAACACCAAAAAACAAAAAACCCAATTAAAAAATGGGCAAAGGACCAAAATATACACTTCTCCAAAGGGGATATACTTATGACCAATAGACATATGAAAAGATGTTCAACATCACTAATCATTAGGGAAATGCAAATTAAAATCACAATGAGATATCATCTCACACAAGTCACAATGACTCACAGTAATAAATCAATAAACAACAAGTGCTGATGAGGGTGTGGAGAAAAAGGAACCCTTTTGCACGATTGGCGGAAATGCAGAATGGTGCAGCCTCAGTGACAAGCAGTACAGAGATACCTCAAGAAATTAAAATTGGATTTGCTTTTTGACCCAGCAATCCCACTTCTTGCAATAAATCTGAAGGAACCCAAAACACTAATTCAAAAGAACATTAAGCACCCTATGTTCATTGCAGCATTATTTACAATCACCAAGATATGGAAGCAGCCCAAGTGTCTATCAGTAGATGAGCAGATAAAACAACTACAGACAATTACACAATGGAATACTACTTGGCCATAAAAAAGAAGAAAATTTTACCCTTTGTGACAGTATGGCTGGATCTGGAGAACATTATGCTAAGTGAAATAAGCCAGTCAGAGCAAGACAAATGCAATATTTTACTTATATGTGGAATCTACTGAACAAACTGAACTAACAAGCAAAACTGACAGAGTCATAGAGAGAAAGCAGAATGATAGCTAAGTTGGGGAGGTTGGGAAGTTGGAGGGATAGAGCAAAAAGTAAAAAGGACTCATGGACATGGGCAACAGAGTGGTGATTACAGTGGGAAAGCGTGTATAAGGGGACTAAATAATAATGGAAAACAACAATAAAAATGCAAAAAAAAAAAAAAAATCCATAAGAGCAGAAATTTAAAGCAGCGAAGAGGAAAAGACAATGGCCCAAGTGGTCAGTTATTGAAATCAAACAAGGTTTGCGAAAGGAAAGAGCAAGGTGTGGAAGGGGGAGTCCATCACCTGCAGCCTGGCTATTTATCTAGTCTTGTGGCTAAAATGCATTTATTCAAGATAGCCATTTTTGAAGTAGATGCCTCCTTGAAGTGGATGCCATTAAATCAAACCCTAAGTCAGGCACTGGCTTTACAACAAAGAAAAGCCAACTATCGGGCGTGCACTACATACGGTCTCCTACCATTTTTATATTCACAATAGTTGCTGTTAATGATGAGGTTCAGTGGCCCAGATCTTGCCTGAAAGGCCCTGAAAAACCCTCCTATAGCCCTGACCAGGGCATGTATGAGAGGCATCTACTCGGTTTCCCTACCCATATCTCTAAAAAATAAATAAATAAAATCTTAAAAAAGAAAACCCTCCTATACCATAAACCTAGCCTCTCCATTCTAAGACATGTTCATACACAATCTGTTTTCCAGTTAACTATGAGCCTGAGACTCAGAGTTATGAGGGTATCCAGCAGTCATGCACATTTAGGTTTAAATTTTGATCCATCATAATGCTAAACAGAATAATGGCCCCTCAAAATATCTATGCCTTAATTCCTGGAACCTATTAATATTCTGTTACATGCTAAGCAGTTAAAGATGGAATTAATATTGCTAATCAGCTGACCATAAGGCAGATAGGTTATTATGGATTATCCAAGTTTATCCAGAATAATTACAAAGGTTCACGAAAATGGAAGAACGAATCAGTAGAAAATCAGAGAAATGGTAGCATAGCAAAGAATGTACCTTCTCCTGCTAGCTTCAGAGACAGAAGAAGAGAGCCATGAGCCAAGGAATATTAGGAGGTTTTAGAGGCTTGAAAAGACAAGGAAATAATGAAATCTCTACAGACTCCATAGGAAATGCAGTCCTGCTAACACCTTGATTTTACCTTGTGAGTTACTGTGGGAACTAAAAGGAAATCATGCATACAAATTGCTTTGTAAGCAAGAAAATACATGAAAATCACCTAATTTCCATGGTTTATCTGTGAATGTTTATGTTCTGTTAAGCATATCAAGGAACATCTTGTTCAAGTCATAAAAGGTTTGGAGTCCTCTTCCTATCAATCCACCCTCCTTTCTAAATTGAAAGTTTTGGTAACAAGATGTTAATTTTAGGACTTGGATTTGCAAAGGACTTGGGAACTGCATGGTCACAAAAGAGAGTAATAAAGAGCTAAAAGTTTAAATTTGATAGTCTACCCACTTGTTATCTATCCCTCTGAAGCATTTTGCAACACTTAAGCTTGCTCTGACCATCTTGCTTCAGCCTCTGTGTAATGATCCCAAAGTCTGTGGTGAAACCCTAAGTACATGCACAGTGTTCCCTCAGGATGCCATTACAGAGCAAGAGATTTTCAAATACATCCAACAGCTCTACTCCGCTAATCCCCATACCCAACACCCGCTAATATTATGGGTTATTATTTGAGAAGAGAGTCAAAAATAAGCTATAATTTTGCCATGTCATATTCATGCAGGGATTTTCTTCCTGGTGTGTAATTGGAAATAAAATCTATGAAGAAAGAGACTAAACCTATCTTGTTTCCTGCTATATCCTCAGGACCTAGAACAGTTCCAGACCCTCAGTAGGCCCTCAAAAATGTTTCAGTTGATGAGTAAATAATTGTACAAAAAACTGGAATTGGGCAAATAAGTGTTCATTTGATTTAGTCTGAAGAAGAAATACCATTAAAAGCTTAATTATTCTTAGGAAAGTAAGGGAATTTTTATCTCTTCTAGTCTCATTCCATTGAGGGTCTACTGTCTGTTAGGCTCTCTGTTGGTTAGTTAGAATCATTAGCTCACAAAACATCATATAAAGAAGGTGCTTTCACCCCCATTTTACAGATGAGAAATCTAATGTCTAGAAAGGTAACATAATCAACTCCATTTCACATAATTTAGGGTGAGCCAAATGTTCCAACTGATTCTGCCCAGCTCCCAAGTATATGCTGAACTTATTGCTATCTTTACAGTAAAACAAATTGAATTTTCTTTAAATAAAAATATCTTGGGGATAGGGGACAAGTTTTCCCTAGCCATGTAATTTAGTTGTATCTCACTTCCTAACAGGAAACTCTTTCACCAGGTTGTTCGTAATTCTGTCTTCCTCTCTTACAGAGCTGTCCCCCAAACAAGCCACTCAGTTTACCACTCAAACAATACACCTAGGGTGCTTCATTAACTTCTCTTTCTGACTCATGCCTCATCAACTCATGTTGAACCTATCTCCCTAACAAATCTGAAAATTACTCCATCTACACTGCAGTGTTTCTGATGTGGATATTAATTAGTTCTTTCTGTGATTCTTTCAAGAAAAACTTTTTGTTTTACATAAATCTGATATGTTTTCCCTTCCATTAATTCTCCACACTGAGACCAAGTAAATGCACAAAAATTAATCTATTACCAAAAAGGAAAGTGCTTTAAAACCTTTCATATATCCTCATTTCCAAAAGGATAATGCCAGACTCCTTAGACAAGAATAAAATCTCTTTCAAAATTATACCCAGCCTTTGCTTATAGCATCATTACAACCACTCCCCATTTTACACACTCTCTACTCTGGCCAACCTGAAATTCTTGATTCATTGACTGTGCCAAATTCTTCTATGTACTCATTCCTTTGCTGCTTATTTATTTTCTCCCTACAGTATCTTTCTTTTCCCCACTGCCCATTTCTCTCCCTTGCTTTATTGGTTCAATTCTTCTCAAATTTCAAAACTTAAATCAAATACTGACTCTTCTTTGTGGCCTTCTGTGATTTCAACTTCACTCAGAATCATGTGCTAACTGGATATGTACCTCCAGATCATGTTGAATAATTTCTTCAGAGCTCTTACCACATGACATTATAAAACCCCCAGCCATGCTGTGAAAATCTTAGGGATGGAACCAGTGCCTAGAACAGTGCCTGGCAGAGAGGAGAAATTTATCAATGCTAATATAATGAACTGAAGAGTCTTTAAGCTAATGAATAACATAAAAAATGAAGTAAAATATAATTTTCAAGAAGATCTTAAACATTTTCAAAATAAACACATATAAAACACTTTATTGCCCTGGCTGGTAGCACAGTGGATAAGGTGCCGGCCTGCGAACCCAAAGGTCGCTGGTTTGATTCCCCAACCAGGGCACATAATCAGGTTGCAAGCCAGGTTTCCAGCCAGGTCTGTGGCTGGAGGTAGGTGAAAGGCAACCATACATTGATTCTTCTCTCCTTCTCTCCCTTCCCCTCTCTCTGGAAATAATACATAAAATCTTAAAAAAACAAAAAAAAAAAAAAAAAAAAACCACAATATTTAACTTAATGAGGTAACAAGTAAGCTGTCAAAATTGGTTAAAGCACATTTGCAGTGCTAGGTGATATAGGTGGTTTATTACATTGTTGACCAGTCATGAAAATACTTGAGTTTTAATCTCTGAGGGGGACATACAAAGGGTTCAAAGACATATGAAAGAATGCTCAACATCACTAGCCCTCAGAGAGATGCAAATTAAAACCACAATGAGATACCACCTCACAACTGTCAGAATGGCCATCATTAACAAATCAACAAACAACAAGTGTTGGCAAGGATGTGGGAACCCTCATGCACTGGTGGTGGGAATGCAGACTGGTGCAGCCATTATGGAAAGCAGTATGGAATTTCCTCAAAAAAACTAAAAATGTAATTTCCTTTTGACCCAGCAATTTCACAGCTATGATTAGACCTGAAGAACCCTGAAATACCAATTCAGAAGAACCTATGTACCCCTATGTTCATAGCAGTGCTATTTATCATAGCCAAGTGCTGGAAACAGCCTAAGTGCCCATCGGTGGATGAATGGATTAAAAAACTTTGGTACATTTATATAACAGAATACTACATAGCAGAAAGAAAGGAGAAGCTCCTACTTTTTGCAATAGCATGGATGAAACTGGAGAGTATTATGCTTAATGAGATAAGCCAGTCAGTGGAAGACAAATATCATATGATCTCACCCATTACAGGAGAGTAATGAACAAAACAAACAAACAAGTAAAACAGAACCAGAGGCAGGGATACTAGGAACAGACTTTCAGTTTGCAGAATGGAGGGGGAGGGGATGAGGGGGAAGAGGGGAGAGGGGAACAGTATAGTCAAGGAAGTAGCATGGAGGACCCATGGACATGGACAACATGCAGGATTGACTATGTTGGGGGATAGGGAAGGTAGGGAAGGGGAGAGCAGGGGGGTAAGTGGGATGAATGTAATACAACAATAATAAAATTATATTAAAAAAACTTGTTTAAGGTCCAAACATTGTTGACTGATAACTAGTTAACTCATGCTTGCACTTACATTAGCTTTTGCTATTAAATTGCTAGTCAATAATGTGTTAAGGCACTGGCTAGATAGTTGGGTTGGTGAGAACATTATGCTGATAACCCAAGGTTGTGAGTTTGATCACTGGGATAGGGTACATACAAGAATCAACCAGTAAATGCATACATAATTGGAACAACAATTCTCTTTCTCTTCTCTCTCTCTCTCTAAAGATCAATAAATAAAAAAGGAATGTGAAGATTGCTGGACTACATTTAAAAGTGGGGTGATCTATTTTATTGGACAAATAGGATTTGCATTCTACTGAATAAAATTCTATGTATTAATATGTAACTTTTCTTAAGTCTGAGACCTTTAATCAACAGACTTAATAGTGGGATGAATGTTATTTTCCCTAATAACCTTGCCTATAATAAAGGTTTTAGCAGTAAATAAAAAATTATACCAGGAAAGTTAAGAGTTCATGACTCTGAACCTCATGAAATCTTATAAAAGTGTGCATAGGACATTTTTAGACTGTTCTCAAAATATAGAAAACCTCATCATTTTTTGCTATTTCTTCTCATCTCTAATTTAAATGCCATTGACTCTTCCAATGTATAACTTGACTGTGTGTCTATAGAATATAGAATAGTATATTAATGCTCTACAGAGACTCAGCTTATGTTCCTCTCTGTGCTGTGGCCTGAAAATTGCACCCAGGCATTAAGCTGAAGAGAGCATAAGCCTCCCCTAGTTCTGTTTTACCCAAGGATCACAGTCCTGCACTTTTCATTATTCCTTGTCTGAAAACCAACCCTTGATATATTTTGCCGTTTCCTACTTGTATAAAGTGGGACTGTAAATATGGTTGCTGTGCTCCAATATAGCCCAAAACATTTGCAAATAGAATTTGATAAATGAAAATTTGAATTATTTGCAGGCTTTCTGCTTTCCCCCAGGTATTTCTCCACCTTTATTCCATTACTATGGTCAATTAATTTATCTATTTATTTACTTATAATTTTATTTATTACTTTTTAGAGAGAGGGGAAGGGAAAGAGGCAGAGAAGGATAAAGACTTCAATGTATGGTTGCCTTTCATCTGCCTCCAGCTATGGACCTGGCTGGAGACCTGGCTTGCAACCTGGTTACGTACCCTGGCTGGGAATTGAACCAGCGACTTTTGGGTTCACAGACCAGTGCCTTATCCACTGTGCCACCAGCCAGGGCATTATGGTCAATTTAAATTAAAGAGATGGGTGCCAGGGCCTGGGGCATAAGGGAAACAGGAGGTTACTAATCACTAGGCATCAGTTTCAGGTATGCAAAATGGATAAGCTCTATAGATCTGCTATACAACACTGTACTTACAGTCAACAATACTGTACACTTTAAAAATTGTTAAGAGTATAGATCTCATGTTCAATGTTGTGACAACAATAAAATATTTTTTAAAGAGTAAATTAAAGAACAAGCCATCTTTTCTTTTGAATCTTTTATACACCATTCCTTGTGGCCTTTGCTCTAACAGAGTTTCCCTCCTAATAGATGTCAGGTTCTGAAATTAGCATCTACTTATTTCTGCTATCCTATTTGGTAAGGAGTTTCACTCTCTCTGTACAATGCCACTTTCCATTTTGTGAGTGTGAAGCACAATTACCCCCTTGACAACCTGTGAGACAGTTACTACAAGTTTAATTTCAACTTCCCTCCAGTGCCCTTTTCTTTCCCATGACACTTCCACTGACAATTTCACAGGAACTGTTTTTGTGAAAAGTTATTTCTACTTAGAATTGAAAAATATTCTTAGTTCTTTACTAAAAATGTATTATGTTCTCAGGTAAAAAAAAAAATTTCTCCGTCACTGGTAGTTTATTTTAGCAAAAAGTAGATTGGAGGCTCAATAGTTCAGCTTCTGCAATCCTTAGCATATACTTGTAGTTCTGGTTAGAGAAGTTGTCCTCATTTTTTATTTACATGCTCTGATATTCACCTCTTAGTTCCTGACTATTTTACTTGAAAGAAAATATATAAACTGTGCTTTGTAGGTGCCCAATTCTCTTTGATACCTCATCTCAATTGTCACTTTCAAATAGATTTGCTGAGATGACATTATTTTATGAATTTATGTTATGAATAGATATAATTCTTATGTTAACTTATTTCACTTTTAAAATTTTCTTCTAAATGATTTGAATCATAAAAGGTATGAAAATGGTGCTGTTACCAGTTAATTCCACTCAGCTACTATCTTGTTGATCCATTAAAAAGCCAAAGTTTTGTAGTCTTTATCCTTTCATACATGTTCTGATAGGAGTTATCACTAATATTTGTTTACCTATAAAGGCAAGAATGAGATTATGCAGAAATGACAGATGGCTTAATGCATCATACATGCTGAGCTCCTCAAAGACAAAGATTATTTTATCAAATTCTGTATATCCAGTGCCAGTAATGCTGTTGGCTCTCAGTAACTCTATGAAATTGCTTTTGTTAAATGATGCTCTAAATCAGGGTTTCACAACATTGGCACATTGATGTTTGGAACTTGATAATGTATTGTTGTAAGAGACTGCTCTGTGCATTGCAAGATGTTGAGTAGCATCCATAGCCTCTACTTATTAGAAACTGTTGGTGTAGTACCTTCACTTATCCCTAATCTTGACAATGTGTCCAGACATTGCCAATTATTTCTTGTGGGGAAAAATGCCCCCATTTGAAAATTGCTATTCAAAATAGTTTGATTGATTTTTGCTGTTGTATCCTATTCACTTCAGGATGTTATGTATAGTTTTCAATATTTAAAGTCAATAAGGCACATACAAGTTGATTTTGGACTCAATATATTGTTTTTTTTTAGAATCATCAACTTTTGTAGCTGTTAAAAAAAAGAGAGAATTTGGGAGAATAGGAGAGAAAGAGAGAGAGTTTTTTTAGCCTATGAATCTATAATATAGGCAAAAGAATATAAGAAAAACAAAATAAAACAAAATAATATAGGAAAGAAACAAAGAAAAAATTACCTTTAGCTCAAAACAATTAAATTTGCTAAGAGCTACTCAGTTTTTCAGTCACAGTCAAAGGTTTAGAATCCAGACTTGATGATTTGCATTCTGGTACTGTCCCTGCCACCACATTGCTTTGTACATTTCCTACCAAAATTTGTAACAAAAATAAGTCTAATGTTTATCAAACTCTTATAATCTTCCCAACAATCTTATATATTTGCACATATTTTCTTATTTAATTTCCACAGTAACTGAAAGAGATAGCTGAAATTATCACCTGCATTTTATAAATTAAGAGATTAAATAAATCGTGGGTCCTACTTTACAAGCCTAGTTGTTAATTTACATTTTGAGGTCTTCAGAAGTACCCCTACACCTATGCTTATTGTATAATTATTGGCATACTTTCTCCAATATATATATTCATATCTTAATCAACTGTAGTCTGGAATATAAAACATACTGATCATCAGATCATATCCTTATTTCTTCTCTCAGAAGAGTTCTGCCTCCACCAGGAAGTAAGAGTGTTGTGAATTTTGATTTCTTTAAGGCCATCCCAAACATAAACAACAAAGAATTAAAATTAATGCAATTATTCCTGTTAAATGATTTTTAGTGAACCCATTGATTCACACTTCCAGGCACAGAGAGTCACCGAAGAGTTACCCAGCTGTTTGTGGTTCTCCCAGATAGCCAAGACTTGCTTCACAAAGCAGCTGATCAGCTTTTGTTTTACTTAACTCTGAAATGCAAATACATCATGCAAAAGTCATAATGATGACTACCACCAACACCCAGTAGTGCCAGATTTATTTTCTTGGGCATGTCATTTCACATTCATTTAAAACTCAAATAAAACAGGCCTTAGAAGGATCAGATTAGAGAGGATGCAATAACTCTTCTGTGTTAGTGGGGGACACGAAGTCACATCATAGCTCTGATGCTGGAGGTGATTTACAAGGAATCTCCTCTGAATGTTAAGAAACATGGTCTGGTAGCCTAGACATGAAAATTAGAAAAAGAATGGTGTTCTGATCTTTGGTATTGGCACTGATCCCTTCCCTTAATAAAAGTTGTTTATAATGTTCTATTTGGTAATCTCATGAATAATTCAATCACATGCCACCTTTTCATATAGCCAGACCTGAACACGTTTGCTACCTTAATTTATATTTTCATAGATGCCAAAAGGAAAGCTTAAAGTTTTGTCCTATGCAATGTTTCAGAATTTCACATAAAACTTAATTTAAAGGAATGATATTAAAATGCTATGACAACATTAGCAATTGCCCATTATAGGATGTAACTAGGAAAGGGCCTGAGAAAATTAGGCAGAAGCAACCCTAGACTCACGGCAAGTTTACGGACCCTAGAAGCCAATCTACTCCCTGATGCTAGAATCTCCTATATAATTCCTGTTTTAAAATTTCCAGTCACCTGAAGGCTTCCTGCTCATTTAATTAATTGTTGAAAGACTCTAATTGCTAATGAACTCTTTCTCTAACAACTTTTAATCTTAAGCAAGACAAACAGAATTCTGTACACCTGTTTCCTCTTGCCTCTGTAGCACTGGAGAGGGAAACAAGAGCATCTGCAAATTCCCTTATTAATGCTCCTTTGTCTGAAAATCACCTATACTCTGTTCCTGTGAAAGGAAGGAATTTATATTTCAACGTCCCAAGCAGACTCCATCCTACAGCCCCTTGCAAGCTTTGGATTGCATGAATCAATGAATGTTGTCATCAAATCATTAGAGAGAGCCATGTGGAGGCAAGAAAGTAACTCCAAATGAGGCAAGAAGAAGACCATGCTGGTAGGGAAAACCATCCTGTTTTCCATTAAAAAAAAAAAATAGACACAGACTCTTTGCAGAGAGCAGGCTGACAGCTCTGGGGTGGAGGGATGAAACAGAAAAGAAAAAGGGCTCAGGGTCTCAGAAAAGGGTGCAGTGATGGCTGGTGGGAGAGTGGTAGGGGGAGGTGAAAGAGGGGGTAAGGGGGATAAACGGTAGTGGAAAAAATAAAATAAAAAATGGGCGATAAAAAAGAAGAGCCACCCTTCATAAATAAATAAATAAATAAATACATATTGTTTTCTTTTTTTTTTTCTTCCCTTCAAATTCTCCTACAACTGCTTGCCTAAGGGAAGGTTTCTACCTTTTTACATGGAATCTCATTGGAAACAGTCGGCATACCCTGTGTAAATGCAATGACAAGCGCAATAATGATTTCCAACTGCTCCAACGTAGTAAAAGGGAAAAAGAAAACTTAGGCTTTTATCTTCATGCTCCTCTTGTTATAACAAAAGACTTCCATTTCTGTGCACATTTGGAATAACAGATAATCCTTGCTGGAAGATTTCAACAGGAAGGAGTCAATTCTTTCTCTTGTCATCCTCTCAGGGCTAAATAGGATACAGATTTCTATTTGCCAAAAGTACAATCTGACGTCTCTTTATTTAGAAATAAGGCCAGCATTAAGCCCAACATTTACTTCCTTGATATTAATGACAACTGCATGAAATTGCTTGTGCAAGAATTAAACTTCCTCTCCCTGCTGCTCCTGCTGATATGACAAAAGTGTTGTTAGTTTAATAAAGTGAGTTCTGTCCTTATAGAAATAAAAGAAAAGAAAAGAAAGAACATCTCTGAAAATGGAATGTTTTCTGTCTAATAAAGCTACCTGATACCTAAGAGGCCTCCCATCACCCACCACTCTGGAAATGATTTGAGAGTTGGCACTCTGGAGTTCCTATTACCCAGAGAGGGTAATTGGAAAACTGAATTCATTCATTATTAGAAAGTACATTCAATCTAAATTTAATAAGGTATTTAATGTGTCCAAACTATAAAAATCAACTCTGACAAATGTACTTCTTAATCTGAAATTTTTACTATTAAATGACTATCCAAAGGATATTAAATATTACAGCCCAGAAATTATTTGCTTAGACCTTATCATTATTCTTCAAGGAAAAGATTTCGTGGCTTGAAGGTCTGTTTCAAAGTGACAAATTAGATTAGTATCTGCTTAAAAGTAGACTGTTTTGTAACTTAAGGGAAAATATATTTTATCATATGGAGAAAACCATGTATTTTTTCTTATTTGAAAAATAATAAGTTTTTTGGATCACTAGTGGAAAAGGCCATGTTTTAAATGTAATTTTCTCTTGATTTATAATAGACTTGTCAGTTCTTTTTCTTTAATATCGCTGAATCCATTTCCTCAGGTATCCATCCTGACTACAACTATCTTATTTCAGGAGCTCATCATCTCGCTCTTGAATTATTGCCACAACTCATGTCTCCATTCCTCCCCAACCTGTCTTGCTTGTGTACATCTGTGTGTTATTTTTATTGCATATAATAGATTAATGAATACATGGGAATATCATCTGAGGGGTATAAAATATGGACTAAAGACTAGAGAAGGAGTGTCAAACCCATTTTCACCAGGGAGCCATATCAGCCTCACAGTTGCCTTCAAAGGGCTGAATGCAATTTTTAGGACTGTGTAAGTATAACTACTTCCTAACAGTTAAGCCAGCCAGGTAGAAACAAGATGCTGGGCCATATAAAACAAGGCAGAGGGCCTGATTCGGCCCACTGGCCTTGTGTTTGTCACCTTTGAACTAGAGAGGCTGCACATGGAATGTCCTCTGTGGTAGTTATTAGGTTTTGATTTGCAGCTTATTAAAGAAAATCTAGAGATCTTAGGGCAAGGCCTCTGATTTGCCCCTTGTGTGGAAGAGCTGCCTAAAATTATTTGGCGTCAGGATGATTCCAAGGCACCACCTGTATTTGTATGACATTGTGATGAGTTGAAGTTCCTCTCCTATTCAGACAATGTTTCCCTTGGAGTGAAGAAAAGAGGAGGGTCCTCAGACACCACACTCAGGTCCTTTCTCACAGTCATATTAATTAGGGGTGATTTGGGGGGAGTCTTACAATTAAGCTTCAGGACTATGAAACAATGAACTGAGGCAAGGTACTGAAATTCTCTCAAACTGAGTATTTGCATCTATAAGACCTGGTCGGGTGGGAGTAACATATATATCACTCAATTGATGTGAGGTGTAAAAGGTGATAATGGGTGAAATGTTTATATCATGAGTAATCTGGCTTAGAGTAAAACCTCAATCATTCATAGCAATACCTTGCAATAAATATATTTTTTTAATTTAATTTTTCAATAATAGTTTATATTTAATATTATTTTGTATTCATTTCAGGTGTACAGTATAGTGGTTAAACAATCATATACTTTACAGGGTTCCCTCCAGTATTTCCAGTATCTACCTGGTACCATACATAGTTATTACAGTGTTATTGACTATGCTCCCTATGCTGTGCTTTACATCCCCATGACTATTTTGTAACTCCTAGTTTGTATTTCTTAATCCCCTCACCTTTTCCAGTAAATATTTTATTTATTTATTTATTATTTTTTATAGATTTTATTTATTATCTTCAGTCAGAAGGGAAGGAAAAGAGGCAGAGAGGGAGAGAAATGTCGTTGTATGGTTACCTTTCACCTGCCTCTAGCTACAGATCTGGCTGGAGACCTGGCATGCAACCTGGTTATGTGCCCTGGGTGGGAATTGAACCAGCGACCTTTGGGTTTGCAGGCTGCTGCCTATCCACTGAGCCACCAGCCAGGGCAGTAAATATTTTTTAAGTCTTTAGAGAGAGATAAAGTTATATAAATCATAAACTTGTATCTCCATGAAGAAAGGTGGAGCATCAGAAATAGAATAAAGAAGGTAAAATAACAACTTTAATATTTTGCAGTCTAAATTGGTATCAAATCTAACCATTTAAAATAATAATAGTAATAATTGTAATGATGTATTTTGTGATTATAGCATATGGATACATAAAATAACTGATAATATTGTAAGAGAAGAGGGAGGAATTAGAAATACTGTTATAAGATACTTGCACTACAAGTGAAGTGATACAGTATTATTTGAAGTGAAATTAGGTTAGTTATAAGTGTATATTGTAAACTCTATGGCTGCCACTAAACAAAAGTCAATAAAAAGTCTAATCAATATGCTTAGGCAGCAGAAATTATGTAAAATGTTTTATTAAAATCAAAGAAATAGGGGAAGAAAAATCAAACAAAATGTGTAATAGAGTTGTAAAATACCAAATATTGGTAGTTTAATCAGAATATGTCTACATAATACATGTCAAAGGGGAGCTCTCAAAACTTCTCAAAGACTCAGTCAGATTTGTTCCAGGGCTCAATACTTCACCTGAGATGTAGCTACAAACTACACAAAGGGAAGGATGGGGGCATTTTCAAGATTCTTCCCATTCTACGTCATCATCACTGGGAGAAACCGAAGTGACCACTGTTTTTCCTATGTACAAATCTTTCTCAGGTTACCTGAGAGAGAAAAATTGTAAAACTTTTGATCAAATGCATCATGTCAGTATTTCCTTTCAAGGACCATACTCTCGGTGTCAGTTTTTAGAATTGTTAATTCTGAAGATTTTCTCCTGCATATTTTAAAAAAGAATGTATAGTGCTAGGCTTTCCAGTTAAGTCTGTGATCTTTGAGATATTTTTTCCATAATGTATGTGACTTGAATAATACTTTTTATTCCCCCTATAGATATCCAATTGTTTCAGCACCCTTAGTTACACAGCCTAATCTAAGGTGACTGTGAGAAAGGATCTGACCATTCCATTGAATGGTCATATTGATGTGCGTCTACTTTTGGCTTATCTGTTCTGTTCAGCTGATTTATGTGTCTATTCTACTGCCAGTATCACATCCAGGATTAATTACTGTAGTTAAAAATTAAGTTTTTATCTACAGTACCCTGTAAATGTGCAAATAACAATGATATGTCATAAACATCCTAATTTATTTTTATCTACAAACACAATTACATATTTCATAATAGTCAACCATTCTCTGGGAAGTACTTTGGTAAAGTTTCCCACACTTTCTAATATTTACATTTGCTTTTATTTGTTTGTTTGTTTTTTTATTCAAGTGATTTATTTATCCATGTTAAAATCATTATAAGTGACCCATGAAATGTACTTTAGTAATATTCCATTTAAATAATAAAAGTATTATATTGGAAAATCCACAATAAAATGGCCATTGCAGATGTCTTTTTATTATTTCAATGTGTTAGGTTTGTGCCCAGAAGAAGGGAGAAATTAGTTAGACCAGTTTAAAGCCTTTATTAAAAGATACTCAAGCAAGTAGTTGAATCCAAGCAGACAACAGCAACAAAGGAAGGGGTAGAGGGATTTTTAAGCGCATGGAACAAACCCCCAAGAGTGTGAGTGACCTTGTTGGTCAGCTCCAGAGTCCAGGATGTAGGTAAAACAATGTCCTCTGGTTAGGAATGCTTAGTGTGGGAACAGCAAGTCCAGGAGATTGATGGCCCTTGCTCCTGGGAAACACTCAAGGGGAGAGGAACCAGGTCTCAGCAAGATGCTGTTGGCTATGCCTCAGTTGCCCCTGACAATAGGGAACTTCAACATTGGGTACAGCACAGGGTGACTCACCCTCTTTGTTCAGCACAGGTGTTGGCTCAACTCCGGTGAGACTACAGGCCACAGTTTCCAAGAACACAGTGACCACTGACCAGAGCCTGTTTACAAGTCCTGATACAGGTGACAGGTTTCGGGGTGGGCAACATGAGGTTCCTGACCCTAACACAAGGTAGTTAAAATGTAAAAGATAATTGTCTTAAAATCAAGTAGATGCATAGTTCTCACTTTATTTTTCTTTTCAAAATTTTTAGCTATTCTAGTTTTCTTTGTTTTCCCAGGTAAATTTAAGAACTGTCTTGTCTATATCTATAAAGCATGCAAAAGCTTTGACAGGAAGTTTGGTAAACCTGTATATCAATTTGGGACAATTAAAATCTCTACTATACCAAGTCTTCAATCTATGAATTATACAATAATCCATTTATTTAGTTCATCTTTGATTTCTTTTATTAGAATTTTGAAGATTTCTACATGAAAATTCTTTTCATATTTGGTTAAATTTACACCAAAGCATTTTATTTTTTTTCAAGGATTAAATATGGTATTGTATTTTTAATTTCAGTGTTTACATGCTTTTTGCTAGTATAAAGAAACATTAATTTGTGTGTGTTTATATTTAATCTCATTTACTAGTTATCAAGGTTTGTTGTTGAGATTCTTTAGGATAATTTACATAGATAATCATTCTATATATACAAAATTTTACTTCTCAATCTGAATAATGTTATTTCCATCTTCTTTCTTTTTTCCTTAATTACACTGGCTAAGACACCCAGTGCAATATTGAAGAGAAATCATAAGCCAGGAAATTCTTACCTTGCTGTCAGTCTTAGCAGGAAAACATCCAGTTTCTCACAATTAAGTTAGATGTTAACTAAGTTTTTTTGTGAGGCTGTTAATAATATTGAAAATTTTACCCACTATTCCTTGTTTTGAGGAGTTTTAAAATTATGAACAAATTTTGTATTTTGTCAAATGTTCTGAATCAATCAGCATGACCATATAATTTTTCATCTTTAGTCTGTTGATGTGGTGGATCACAATGATTTTGGAATGTTCAACAAACCTTGCATCCTTGTAATAAATCCCACTTAATCAGGATATAGACTCTTTGCATACACTGATAGATTAGAAATACTAATATTTTGTTTAGAATTAGTGTATCTATGGTCATGAGAGTTATATTCAGCAGTTGCCCACTCTTATTTTTCCACACCCAAGGAGATGTCCACTGATTTTGTTAGAGATAGCAAAGGAGAGAGAGGAACATCAGAAACGTCAATGTGAGAGGCAAATATTGACTGGTTGACTCATGTACTTGCAACCTAGGTATGTGCCCTGACCAGAAATCAAACCAGCAACTTTTTGTGAACAAGATGGTCCTCCAACCAACTTAACCACCTGGCCAGGACTCCTCCTTTTTTAATGTTGCTCTTTTCTATCTGATTTTGCTGTTAAGGTCATGCTGGCCACATAGAACTACTAGGAAAATGATCCCTCTGTTTTTGTTTTACTGAAGGAATTACAAAGAATTTTAAAACATTTTTTTCTTAAATGTTTGCTAATATTTCTCATTGAAATCATCTGGACCTGGTACTTTCTGTTTTACAAAATTATTAATTATTCATTAATGTTTTAATAGATTCAGGCATGTTCTGATAATCTATTTCTCCTAATGAGTTTTTTAGTCTGTCTGTATCTTTCAAGAAATTGATCCTTTATAATTTATAACATTTGTGTGTATAGAGTTGTTTACATTACTCCTTTATTATTTCTATAAAATTTTATTTAATTATGGAAATAACGAAAGGAAGAGAGAAAGGGAGGAAGAGAAATATTGACATACGAAACATCTAACATCTATCCATTGCCTCACACACCCGCAACTATGAACCTGACTAGAAACCCAAGCACATTCCCCAATCTTTCAATTTGTAGGACAATGTTCAGCCCACTGAACCACACCAGTCATTGCCTTTGTTATTTTTTTAATGGCCATGAAATAAGTGCTGACGAATACTTTTCAATTTAAATAGTGGCAATTTGTCTCTTTTATCTTCCCTTCCCTTTTTTTTACCTTGTCTAACTTGGCTAGAGATTAATTAATATTATTTATCTTTTCAAAGGTGCAGCTTTTGGTTTTGTTAAATTTCTCTATTGTTTCTTTTACACTTTATTGAAATTTCTTACTTCATTCTAATAAAGTAATAAATTCTAAGAAAACTAATAAAAAACTAAATTTTTATAATTCTCACACTTGATTTATGTTTAAATTTTTATTATTTCTCTAGTTTCCTAATGCAGAATCTTAGCTTATTGATTTTATAGCTTTCTTTTTTCCAACATATACCCTTAAAAATATAAAATTTCCTCTCAACATGAATTCACTCATTCCACAAATTATGATCATTTGTTTTTATTTTCATTTAGTTCAAAATTAAAACAATTTTTTTCAAGTAGGTGAACATTTCCATTATAAGATCTTTCCTTCATATTGAAATAGTCTTAATCTGAAGAATATCTGGTCCTAATAATATTGAACTTAACCTGAACCTCATGCTCCCAAAATTCAATGATTGTTGTGGAATTCCTTCACTGGTCTGGTTTGTTTTCTAAAATGCCCTCCCACCCCTACTTTTGCATAAGGAAAATACCACTCTATCGTTTCTCATGGGAGAATGGAGTGACTCCCTTTTTTACCTGACCCTATAAAACCTCTGTTTTCTTTTTCTTTAAGATGTTCCTCATTAATAATCATTCTCCTTATTGTAACAGCCTAAGTAAAGTATTTTTAATCCTTCCTTGATGACATTTTTGTTGATTTTTGAGAGAGAGGAAGGGAGGGAGTGAAGCAAGGATGGGGGGAGGAAGAGAGAAAGAGACACTGCAGTGAGAAAAACTGATCAGTTGCCCCCCATAGGTACCCCAACCTGGATCAAACTTTCAACCAGGGACCGAACCTGTAACTTAAGTTCTAACCATTTCCTTGCCCATTGGCCCAACTTCAAACCTCCAGAATAATTTCATTTTCCTGAGAACATTCTCTGGACTCCAGAGCTCTCCCCTCAAGCTTAGTCAGCCCGCAGTGGTAAGAAGTAGTGATGCCTGGAGCTGCCTTCAAGCAATTGTCCTCAGTGGGACAACCTAAGTCAAGTGTTCAACAGGCTTCCAGAGTTTCTCAGTTGGATTAAGCTCCATGCCCACACAGGTAACTTGTTTGTTAATATATTCTTTATATGTTATTTTTAAGAAGAGAACTGAAATGGCAAGCTACAGATGGAAACAACAGCTGCTTGTTTTGAGGCCTGGCTATTAAGCCGAACTGAAATCATCTTGTAAAATGATTTGGCATAATAGCTGTCCATAATACATAATAAAATGAATAGTATTTTCAAACAACCTAAGCTGTTTTATTAAATAACAAGCAATTACATAAATAGTTTCTAAACTACTGCAGCTATATAACATACTGGGTATTAAAATTTTTTAAATTAAATTAAAAACCACACTACATTTTCCTGCTTCCACATACTTTCTTACTCCAAAGTACCATAGAATGTACTGCAGAGTAACAAAGACCTAATAATTTAGCCTGCTTTAACAATCACTAAGCCATTTACCAGTGTTGAATAAATGTGCAAATAAATCACTCCCCAAAAACAGAAAGAAAAAGGTTTTCATTATGAGAGGAACCAAAAATAAACTAGTAATTAAAAACAATAGCAGTAAGAATGCCAACAGTAACAACAAAAACAATCACCCTACTCTTGGTTCCAAATTAACAAAACCTTAAATATATTCCATAAACCTGGACTTCCACAGAAACAAACTCTGATTCTGGGTTTGCTGATATTAATGTTCCTTTGAAATAACTCTTGTGAATGTGATGCTCAATAACAGCCACTATTTCCTGTTATAAATAGGCAATTTGGTGACTTTGGCAACTTTTGCCTTTCTTTTTCTTGATAGATTTTTATCATGGCCAGACAGTCTATCTGAAGACTGATTTACACTCTTTACAACTAAACTTACTAATGTTTTACTAGAGATTTAAACTAAATACCCCTGTCTAAAATGATCCTTGATAATTCACTGAGAATAGTAGCTTCCTCTTTCATCTTAGCCATTATCCTTTTCAGAAATTGGCCTGAAATTACTCAACTAGTAAGTAAGCTAACTGAAGAACTGACTTAGGTTTATTGGAGTTCAAATCTGTGCCCTTACCCAGTCTTTGTGTATAAACAAATAAGTAGAACTTAGAAATATGCCTGAAGGACAAGACAATATATATGTTGTCCCAAATGCATGCAGATAACGGTAGTTCTGTGCAATCCAATTTGTTTTTTTAGTGAAATAGAGCTTTCTACATTTTCTTTTCCAATACAAATCAACT
>PVIW01000152.1:27774-165548 GCA_004026585.1 Noctilio leporinus
CTGGCTTATTTCACTAAGCATAATACTCTCCAGTTCCATCCATGTTGTTGCAAAGGGTACAAGTTCCTTCTTTCTTTCTGCCATATAGAATTCCATTGTGTAAATGTACCAAAGTTTTTTGATCCAATCATCCACCGATGGGCACTTAGGCTGTTTCCAGCACCTGGCTATTGTAAATAGTGCCGCTATGAACATAGGTATGCATAGGTTCTTATGAATTGGTGTCTCAGGCTTCTTTGGGTATAGTCCAAGTAGTGGAATGGCTGGATCAAAAGGCAGTTCCATTTTTAGTTTTTTAAGGAAACCCCATACTGTTTTCCACAGTGGCTGCACACTCCTGCGCATTTTATAAAGCAATCTCTAAATATCAGAACAGCTGTTAATTAATGTCCTGAAGGTAAATTACTGACTGTACAAGGTTGCTCTGTAGAGCTTGACCTATTAACAAGATTCTTACCAGAGCATCATTTTTGTGTTCTTATTACTATGATCATTTATTTTAGTTGGATTTCTAGTGTTTTGAGTAGAACTCATGTTTCCATTACAAATATACAGGAGGTGGTCCCTGGCTTCAAAGACAAGAGAGTCCAAGTCTGAGCTATGGAGACTACCACCTCCTGAGAGAACACAGGTAAGCTCAAAAAATTAGCAAGAAGTTTTTTTATATTAAATACTACTTAGATCTTGTCCAAATCCAGTAATTTTGATGCAACAACACAATTGACGTGATCCATGAAGATATTTCTTTATTTTCCCTTGCTCATAACAGATTTTCCATAAGTCTCTTATACTGACTTTGTCAAAATGCAATTATCAAATTTTTCTTCTTAAGAAAAATTAGCCTGTTAGCCTGTTAAGAACATAACTTTAAAATTAGAAGTGCCAATATTCATAGAATATTTGAGTTCAAAGAAGCCAAAAGAACATTTAGTCCAACTCATTTATTTTTTACATTTATTTTATACCAAAAATGAGGTTCTCACATCTCTTGAAACTCTCTCTTAAATCTGCATTTTAACAATTTCTTTATGCAATTAATCTACTCTAACATTTTTAGAAACTGCTATTATAGCACTATTTTTCTGTATTTTCAAAAATATTCAATTTCACTTGCAATAAAGATTTTCCCTTGAGCTATAAAATGTATTTTAATACAATAACAAGCAGCTAGGTACCTGGGCTAGCCTATCAATAAATTTTGTCTACACTTTCTGATCCACCAACTTATTTATTTTACTAGCAGCATTAGAACAGTGAAAACAAACAAGAAGGAACACAATACACTTGTCACACACATATGTTAAATTTACAGCTCTCTTGAAATCCTTTTCTCAGGTAATGGCATGAGAACAGGTTCTAAAATGTGGGAAGTGATGTAACAAAGGTTCTAAAATAATTTGGAGTAATTTAACAATTTATTTTTACCAATGCAAAGTATGCAAAAACTTACTAGTAAAGAATGGAAAAGCCAGGGGTGAAGTAGAGAAGATAAGTGCCCTGGGTTAGCCGGCTGCTTCGTTTGTGGAGCCCTGCAGAGCTCATGTAAAATTCAACTATAGTTCTGAAGGGGCATGCTTTACTAGGTACTTCTGGTAAGGGATTCTTTCTGATATACCTAATATATTCATTGAAAAGGAAACCTTAAGTTAGAAGAAACATTTTTTTGTCTGTCAGTTTATTATTGCCATTTTCCTTTGCTTGGACAGAACAGAAATGCTATTACTTGTTAAAGGGGGAATTCTTGTTTAAAAAACATTTCTAAATTAATTATTAGAATAATGACAGTAAAGAGTCATTAGGAACTCTTACAGTAGCAACAGGACAGTCATTTTAAACATTTTTTGAGAAAATTAATTATATATATGCACCAAGGTATGAGTTAAACCATACCTTATAATACAAAATAATTCATAATAAGAAAAACATTGCAAAATATTTGCCTCTTTAGCTTCAGCCCTGGCATGACACATTATTTCTTCTGGTCATTAAAAGTACAAAGGTACGCCCTGGCTGGTGGCACAGTGGATAAGGCACTGGCCTGCGAACCCAAAGGTCGCTGGTTTGATTCCCAGCCAGGGCAACATAACCAGGTTGCAAGCCAGGTCTCCAGCCAGGTTCATAGCTGGAGGCAGGTGAAAGGAACCATACATTGATGTCTGTCTCCCTCTCTGCCTCTCTCCCTCCCCCCTTCTCTAAAAATAATAAATAAAATCTTTTTTAAAAATTTAAAAAGTACAAAGGTACATTAGGCAAAATCAGGTGATCTTTAATGATTTTTGTCAATAAAGTCAATATAGGAAAGCTACTGCTTGCTCAGTTAGAAAAAGATATTATTTTGATAATAAACATTTGAAAAGGCATACAAGGCTATAAAGAGACTTTTTAAATTTTCAAACATAACTGGTAATTTTTTATTTACTGAAATTTATTTAAAAACTTTAAAAATTGAAAACATTTTGCATGTGGAAATTATCAGAGAATAAATATTTCTCTCTTTGTCAAGGGAAAGTGGAAAGAAGAAAAGCAAAGTTGATTGATATGCAATCTTCCTGCTTACATTTCATCATTTTATTTAACATGTTCTTATTTCTACAAGGTATTCCAGGTTCATCTTGTATCTACCATGTTCCAGCCCTGTAATAACCCATTTCTAAGGGAAACCTGTTTTCATTTGGTAGGAGGTGGTTTTTATAGACTAAAACCTAAAAATTCATGGTCCCCAGCTGGTGGCACAGTGAATAAGGCTCTGGCCTGCTAATCCAAAGGTCACTGGTTTGATTCCCCAGCCAGGGCACAAAATCAGGTTGCAAGCCAGGTCTCCAGCCAGGTCTGTGGCTGGAGGCAGATGAAAGGCAACCATGCATTGATGTTTCTCTTCTTCTCTGCCTCTAACCCTTCCCGCCTCTCTAAAAATAAATAAAATCTTCAAAAAAAAAAACAACTTATATTTCCTCTTCTTCTATAAAGGAAAATGACCTCACCTGCTCCAACATATCCATCCCTTCCTAATTACTGCAGTGTCTTCCAACTTTTAGTCTTGCTTTATTTATGCCTTTAACTCTGTATCAACCAATTTTTCATATAGCAGCCAGAGAGATCTTTTTAAAAGTACATCAGATTACTTTATTCACTACCTTGCATTCTTTAAGGTCTTTATGTTGCACTTCAAACTAGAAAGAAGAAAGAAAAAAAGAAAAGAGACGTGTGATTTATAGAAGGCTTGTTTGAGTTTCACTGACGCTTCTCTTTTTATGCACATGCCTTGTGCCACCTTCAGTCACTGCTTTCCATTCCCTCCCACAGTAATGCACACACATTCCAAGGCTTCTCCAAGTTTCCTTCAACCTTCCTTAATCAAAATCTGCTTTCTAGAAGAAACACAATAAGCTCACTTGTACAAATATGTAGAAGAGTAGTTTGTTTTCCTATCTAGCACTTTTTATTCCATTTTTATTGCAATACATACACGTTAATGTATTAAGAACTAAAGATAAGAGCAGAAATAAGAAAAAGTTGTCTCCTGTCTTATGGGCTGGTAAATCTGTCAGACCCTGCAATCTGCAGATGAGATCTCTAACAACAACATTCAGAGATGTAGAGAAGGGATGCGTGTAGGAGAAGGGCCTTCTTTCTGACTCTGAAGTCAGATCAGATCTGTCGGTAGCAGTGGACTCATGTTTCCTGTTAAGGAAATAAAGCCACGTCTAGTCAACAATGAATCAAGTATTAGCAAGAGTACACTGATTTTTACATATAAAGTCAAACAGTGGGTGGTATTGCTCTTTTACCCACTCTGTAAATTTTATGACCTTGTTGGCTCAGTTAGACCCTCATCATGGAATCCTTGGCAGTGCTCGTATCAAAGAATACACTGGCCAGAATTAGAACAGTCCTTCACTAAGGAAACTGCTACCTGAAACTCTCTACCTAAAAAGTTAAATAAAAATAAATAAATAAAGCCTTATTATGGGAATTATTTTAATAAATAACTTTAGAAAAATGTGTAAATTTAAATAAGCAAAAATAAGGTAAGTAAAAACACCTGTAATCCTACAAAAGAGACATTCACTATTCACAGGATAACATATATTTTCTATATGTTTTTTTATCTGATGTTTTTTTACATGATAGGCCTTATATTTTAAGTACTATTTTCAATTATGGATGGTAGATATCTTTGAAACAGGAAAGTTAGACTTGTCAGGCATAATCCAAGTTCTGATCATAATTTTTTTAATTTGCCCTGCTAGGTATCAGTTTAATACTTTGAATGCTTTATCTCAATTAATTCATACAACAACTTCATGGTTTTGGTACTATTATTATCATCAATTTTACAGAACAAATTCTGAGGCTTATGACAGACCAAGATCCTGCCTGTAGTTAATGGTAACTCTAAAAATCAATCATACATAATAAAATATAAATAAAGGGGGGGATGCCCAGAAAAAGTTTCTTCAGCTATGTGGGCTCCCACAAGAGAAAGTAATGAAGACCATAGAGATACCCACTGGTTTCCTTCCAGATTCTCTTGATGAAGGAAGTCCCAACCAAAGCACTTGGGACTTCCATCCACATGGTGCTCTGTGTTGCTATGGTTAGTGAATATTACTTAAATCTACCCAGTTTTAAAGCTCCCCATGGTGCCCCCTTCAATACTGAGAGGAAAGGGCTGTTTTCACTTGGGAAGAACTCTTCTGGTTTGAGTGACAGGCTGTCACTGCCCCACTAAGCCAGAGAGTGGCTGTGGAAAGCAGGACAGAAGGCTGAAAGTAAGCACCTGTGACAGGCACATATTCTGTACAGTAAAGCAAGTGGACTTCTGGACCAGTCCTGCCTTTTCCATAGAGAGGGAGTCAAATTATAAACCTCCCAAATTCCCTCCGGCAAATGTTTCCACAAGGCAGATGTGAACACAGACCACCATCAGGCACAAAGACAACAGCTCTGGGGCAGGAGGGCCAGGCTGCCTACTTCTCTGTGAAGCAAGGCCCAGGAAGTTACCTGGCAGGTGCCTACAGTCCTCAAGACAGACCTTACTTTAGCCACTGATAGAGCAGCTTCTCCCTTTAGATTATGTGCCTGGTCATGTTTACTCAAGAAGAGACACAGTAGCAGGGTAAAGGCCTCCTGGCTCCTCAGAGCTAACTCCACAGGTTTAGTGCTTCCCGCTGGGCCTGAACCCCACATGATGCTGTTGATGACTGTCACCCTGAAGGCCATGAGGAAAACCACTCCCCATAACAATAAAAGTAGAATACCAACAATAATAAAAAGCTTAGCTCTACACAACAGATAACAAGCTAATTGCCTACCGTTATTATGCATTATTCAGTATCTAAATAATAGTGAATGAGAACTTTTCTTAGCCTCATATTTTTAAGCTATTGTAAAAGTGCACAAGGCTGGAATTCATTTTTGAGACCTTAGTGTCTTTCCCAAAATGTCGTTGTCTTTAATGAGATACCCTCATCTGTAGCCATAGGCCTCCAAAGGGACTCCCTGCCCCTGCGGCCCCATCTCTCACTACCTGCCCCCAATCCTAATAGCAGGCCTGTGACAAAGCTTCCAATATCAATGGGAAAATAAAGTTTGACTATTACACAAGGACAAATATTTTATTTACCAACTGTAGCTGTAGAATAATATCTCATTTTCCAGTGACTGGAATGTAATGGACCAGAGGAAGAAATAGCCCAAAAGAGAATTTTATAAGTCTCTAGGAGGTAAAAATAAATGTATATGTAAGTATAGCCCTTGATATGTTAAGCTTGTCCAAAAATGCAGTTATATACAGGCTCTCTCTATGTATATATTTTAGCTGTTTCCCCCCCTTTTCTCCCTGGGGTTGTAGCTCATCCATGGGCAGGACTCTTTCAGTCACTTGTTGAAAAATTTACTGAGCAAGTCCTATGTGCCAGTCTGTATCATCCCTGGGGAAACAGAGCTGGCAATAATGTGATCCCTGTCCTCAAAAAACACAAAAGCCTAATGAATTAGGTACTAAGAACCAGAGAACAATTTAAGCATGAAGTGCTTCATAAAGTACAACATCTACCAAGTGCCAATGGACATAGACAAGATAGGGAATATCAGGGGGAAAGAGTCAATTGAGCTGGTCAAGATCAATTTTTTGACTCTATCCTATTAAACTTGTTGCATTGTTGCTATTGCTACTTTATGAAAGTATTGGAATTCAGAGTTGGCAACCACCTGAGATAATCTTCACAGTACAGGTCAGGGGGAAAAAAAAAAACAAGAACAAACCAGGACTGTTTCTAACTCTTAGAAGTCCAGTGAACTCGTGGAAGACAGCTGTTGGGTTCTAGCAGAAGCAACATTACCACTAGGATATTGTCTATGGTGTTGTCACTTTCACTGTGCCAGGGTCATGTCTCTCTTCATGTGTACTAGCATCCCTCCCTACTTACTTCACTGTTGTCTGAAACATTAAACGGAGCATTTTATTTCTTCATCTATCCTAAGTTTCTCTCCAGTTAATATGAAAATATCTTTGGAGAGTCAATAGATTATTTTTCTCCAGCATGGAGTTATTTTACTATTTCCTGAGGAGAAGCTTAAATAGAAAAATAGAAAAGAGATTCATGAACTTCCTTAGGTGCCAAGGGAATTGAAAAGACATCGTTGAGTCAGAAGAGAAAGGAGATAGGAAACATTGACTGAACACAAATTCTCCTGTTTTGTTATTTTACCCTGTGTCTTTGACTCCTTTGAACTTCCCTCAACACTAACCATCTGCCCTTCTCTCCACCCCATTTCTGAATTCCCAAGCCTCCCCTCAACAAAATACAAGTAAAAATTTTGTTTAAGATCAAAGAAGCTCCTCTAATGATCTCAGGTTGTTGTTCGTTGTTGTTGTTGTTGAGATTGATCACTGGGAGGTTAACACAAAATGATTCACAGACACCACCGACCAAAGTAAACACAATGTGTCATGGCCCCTCTACTCAGAAGTATACTTCTGAGAGTACTGTACTACAACACACAGCTGAGCATTTGGGGTTCAGAGAAGAACCTTTATGCACAACACATATTTATACCACCAGCAAGCCTTGGGAGCCATTAAATCTGGGCCAATAGATCCCTGGGCTTTGTTTAAAGGTCACAAATTATCTTTTTACATTATATAGAATTCTCTAGTGTAGGAAATTTGGACCAATCCTCCTAGACCCACATCTAAGAGGTTGATAGCCAAAGCCCCACTTGTAGGAAAACGATTCAGGAATATATTCATTTAGCCCCAAACACTTGTGCATGCACACACACACACACGCTTCTCTGGTGACAGGAAATGCACTTGGTAATGGGGATAGAGATGAATAAAACACAATTCAAGCCTTTGGGGATCCCAAATCATTCTAATTTAAAAGGAATGGATAGGATTCCTCCATTTTCAGACAAGGCAGTATTAACTTACTCGAAAGGAAATTATTTACCTGGCTAAACAATTTGTTCTGATGAAAAATGTGAAATATTTCTTGCTGAAATTCCAACAGAAGAAATTATTAGTAATGAGATTCTTTCTAAAAAGGCTTCTCTGTAAAATCTTCTGGTAGCAGATGTTTTTATGACTCCTAAAAATGGCTCTCTGGTTTCCATTCTTCAAACTATAGGATAAGTTGCATTTTAAAAATCAGACCTGGTATTCAAGCTGGGACTGGATTTTTAGACACATTTTCAACTTGAACACCCAGAGTTAATCAGTTCAATGAAGAATATAGCCACAGTATGGCTCTGGGTCCCAGGAAATGTTTAATCAGAATGTGTGTTGTTGCCATTCCAAATTATCAAGCAGTAATTCATCTCCAAATTAAAAAACAAAAAACAAAAAATAAAACAAAAAAATAAAACATGATAGTGCTAGAAAATTTTGTTCTATGCATTCCAAATTATCCAAGCTGAGAGATTAAATTCTCTCATCCTAAGGAGAATTGCTTAACTATTTATTTTTAGTTGTGTGATAAAAGAATTGTTGAGTAACTTATGTTAATTGGGCCAAACTAGGCACATATGGGAGATAAGATTGCTAATTTGGATATGGACATATGAGAAAAGATCTTGGAAGTTAGGATATGTGGTTTATCATTGATCATCAAAGCAGAGGGGAGACAGAGAAGCCTTCTGAGTAAACAAAAGACTTGGTAAAATTGAAAGTTTTGAACATGTCAATAGTTGATAGTGTAGAATAAATTGGACTCTAGACAAGGAGCCTAGGTTGGGGCTATTTTTAACATAAGAAGCAGGTGGTATTTAAAAGGAAAAAGAAAACAAAGGTAAAATACAATATTCCTTTTAAACAAAGAAATAAAATGTATTTCAATTTCTTATACACTTTGGAAACTTAAATTTTAAGTGCATAATGTTTAATCCCAGTTGGGTTATGTTTAGAACACAACTTATCTGTAAAATTATGTTAATAATGGCACCTATATCACAGAATTATTGTGATTATTGAATGGCATTATGCATTGATAAGTATTAGAATAATGCTGCTACATAAGTATTTCATCAAAAATAGTTTTTTCAATAATACTATATTATTACTATATAGTATTACAATAATACTATATTATTATTTTGTCAACAACAAAAATTAGATAAAACTGTATTTTCCTTTGTATAGTATTTTTCTCTTTGTAGTCACCATGTTCTTTTAAAGTTCTAAGTGGAAGTTTAAATACATGGATTTGTGCATAAAACATCACTGGATGCAATAACAATAGGTTCACTGTAGGGATAAAGAATCTTGCTTTTTATATATATTCTTTAGTATTTTAATTTAATGTATTACCTATCTAAAAATATGTATTAAAATAAGCAAGTAAAAATTATGGTCACATAAAAGAGCCATTAACAAATGATAAATATATGTTTATTCAAACATATATTATCCCCATTTAATTCACATTCATTAGGTGCAACTATATACTTACCAGTACTTTAAATTATTCATATATATGGTTAAATTGATGAGGTTAGTGCTATTAATTTCCTGAAGTAAAAGAAAAGTATTATTAATACCTCCAAGTTATTAATGAAGTACAGAGATTACCTACTGGTCTCCAAGGTATTCCACTTATCAGTAACAAATTTAAGAAATGAACTTAGACAAGGCAGGTATATATATATACCTCCTTATAAGTGTATTACTTAAGAAAATAAAAATCAGAAGTAAGTCTCTGTATCATCAGAGCTGGCTCTGTCAGCCATAATATCTGGGACAGAAGTTTCTACAAGGGAAAACTCTTATGTCTTTAAACAAGTTTCCATGTTTAATGAGTCTTGCTCTATGGCCTAATGGCCAGCCACACATGAACCTGTTGATACCCTGGGATAGATCACAGGGATGGAGCCATTTTATTTCAAAAGAACAAATAATAAAAATCTTTGTACTATAAATACTTTGGAACTAGTAAATCTTCCTCAATATCCAAATTGAATATCAGCATTCAGAAGCCAATAATCAGTAGGTCTTTTTTTAATTCTTCCAAAATTCTGAGGTTTCTTAAATATCCATCTACTTTGCACCTGCCAAATAAATTATTAAATTCATGAGTGTGCTGAAGCTGAGCCCAAATTACTGGCCAGTGGAACTGGCTGCAGCTGGATAGAAGAGCTGCCGTTCTGAGAACAGTAGCAAATGAAACTTCACTCAGAGTGTGCTGTGCCTTGCTATGAAAACACATGGTGGGGCTGCACTTGAAAGCCTGGCTCAGGTGAGATGTCCCTAATGGGACCTTGGGAAACTCCTGACTGACCCCAGGCCCTTGGCTTCCCAGTTTCATTAGCTTGGAGGTTGGAAAGAGTGCCACCTGAGTTGGCCTTTGTCGCGCTGTTTCATCAAAACCCACTTTATCAAAAACAGTCATTCTAACGCTTCTAGCTGCCCTTTGACAGCTCTGTAATCTCCCGATTTTACATTTATCTGGTATCATAAGCAAACTCTCAGGCAAAGTAAATGTCATATTTATGTGAAACTGCCTAACTTCAAAATGACAAATTACTCTGTGATCTTTGGCAGGGGTTGGCATTACATTTATTGCATTTATCTTCAGCTGGTTGTAGCCCGGGGCACACTGTAGCAATCATAAGTCCCTAGGAAGCCCTTATGATTCATTTTTACTCATTTTATGCTCAAATCAATGGAGTTACAAAACACATTTTGGTGAAGAGGGTCAGGTGATCTGTGAGTTCGTGCAAACCATGATTTACATTTATAAGTGAAACTGAGAGTTACTGATTTTGAGTCTCTAAGTGAATTATAGTTACAAAAAGTTGCAGGTTGCAAGAGTTACTGATGAAACTATTTCATTAATCTGTTAAACCTTGGCTGAACTTTAAATAATAGTGAAGTTCCTACAAAGCACATGAACTTTGGCGACTCCCCAAACTTTTAGGAAGACCCCTTGTCAATACAATTTGAGTGTTTTCTTGAAACTTTCATGGTTTTCATTGCTATTGTTTTATTTTAAATCATGAATTACTATTAGTTTAACACCATTATTCTCACTGTCATTTTTACAGTGTGTTTTGGATAATACAGTCATGTTCTCTTTGCCAGCAGGAATACAATCTAAGGTATGCATGCTTAGACAATTTTGTACTTGTGGGAGCATCACAGTGCACTTACATAATAGCCTGTTATGGAATAGCGTATTGATCTTAGGCTATAAACCTACACAGTGCCCTGCCTGGTGGCTCAGTGGATAGGTATCAGCCTGCAAACTCAAAGATAGCTGGTTCAATTCCCAGCCAGGGCATATAACCAGGTTGCAAGCCAGATCTCCAGCCAGGACTGTAGCTGGAGGTAGGTGAAAAGCAACCATACATTGATGTTTCTCTCCCTTTCTTCCTCCCTCCCTGCCTGTCTCTCTAAATATAATGAATAAAATCTTTCAAAAGAAAAAAATACCCACACACATAATACTGTATACTGATTACAGTATACAGTAAATACTGATACTGTAGGCATTTGTAACATAATTGTACATAATTGTGTATGTAAACATATATAAATATAAAAAAGATACAGTAAAAATATAGTGTAAAAAAATGGTACACCTGTCTGTATAGGGCATGTACCATGAATAGAGCTTGCAGGACTGGAAGTTGCTTTGGGTGTCAGTGAGTGAGGCGGGTGCATGCGAAGGCAGAGGACACTACTGGACATTACTGTAGGCATTATAAATACCATGTACTAAGGCTACAATGAATTTATAATACAACACAAGATTGAATCAGAGAATATAATGCAACCAAGATATATAGTTGTTAGGCCTCAAAGTCTCAGGGACAGGACCTGCAGGTTTGATAGTAGGGACACTGTCTCTGGTCTGATGGTGAAGGAGAACTTGCGCAGAGCCTTCAGGAGATATGGTATGCTTTATTGCAAGCAGCAACAGGTTAATGACTGTAGGCCGGGTGTCTTGCAGGGTGTGTCTGTGGGCCCACGCATGGTTTCCCCACCCTGTACAGCAGCAGCAAGCTTACAGCAGGGGCAGGCTTCTATACCCGTTAGCACAAAGGAGGCTGTATGTACCTTAGAACAAAGAGGCAGTATACCCAAAGGTGACACCTGCCTGTTTAAGGCCGCTGTGGTGGCCACTCCAGGGGCTCTGTGTTCTGGGGCTCTGGGATAAGATTAGCTTCAAGGCTAGCTAGTTGGCAGGCTTCTGTGGAAGGGCCAGCCATGTACAGAGAGGAATGGGAGCCCAGCCCCTCACCTTGACAATAGTAAACACCAGATGTATGTGGCTGCTAATATCATAACAAAACATATTGTTTTATAGCAATTTTTCTGTAAGTAGAAAGTATACTCTAAAATAATGATAAAAATGATAGCATGATAAATACATAAACCAGTAACATAATCATATATTAAGTTTCACACACTGAATGTGCCATAGGTTCGCTTATGCCAGCACCACCACTGTTACTTGAGTAATGCATAGTACTATGATACTGCAATATCACTAGGTAGGAGGAATATATCAGCTCTCTTATAATCTTAAGGGGCCATCATTGTGTATTGTGTACATCGTTTGTCATTGACCAAAACATCATTACCCAGTGCATGACATTGTATAGTGAGATATATTTATATCAACAATATTTTTGTTCTATAATTTTCCAAATTTACATATATGGATTATGTTCCCTAACTAAATATTTGAACCATAAAATATTCTTGCAGCATAAAGCAAATATATCTATAATCCTAGAAGTGTATTTTGACAGCATGAACACTCACCTCTATAGACCCTCTTGGATAAATCAAGAGAGGAGTTTTGCCCCCAACATGGGTGTGATGGACACTATAGTGTGAATGAATGGTGGACACATATCTCAGTACTATAATTTTCATGGAACACAAGTAGGTAGATGTTCTATTTTTAAAATTTTATTGTTGTTCATAGTTGTCCCAATGTTTCCTCTGTTGCTCTCCCCTGCCCTTCTGAAGCCCCTCCCCACTCCCACACCATCAGTCCCCACCCTGTTGTCTGTGTCCATGGGTCATTTATACCTGTTCCTTGGCTAGACCTTTCTCCTTTTGGTCCGTCAGTTTGTTCCTTATTTCCACGTCTCTGGTTCTATTTTGCTCATTTGATGGTTTTGTTCATTAGGTTCTGCTTATAAATGAGATCATATGGTATTTACTTTCATCACCTGGCTTATTTTATAGTTCCATCCATGCTTTTGTGAAGGGTAAGAGTTCCTTATTTCTTTCTGCTGTGTAGTATTTTATTGTGTAAATGTACCACAGGCTTTTATCCACTCATTTACTGGCACTTAGGCACTCACGTTTCCAGTACTTGGCTATTGTAAATAATGCTGCTATAAACATTAAAACCCGATAGCTCCACCAAAAAAACTACCTGATCTAATAAGTGAATTTGGCAAATCAGTAGAATACAAAGTCAATATTCAGAAATCAAAGGCTTTTTTTACACCAACAATGAAATATCAGACATAGAAACTAGGAAAAAATCCCACTTACTATAGCAATAATAAAAATTGAGTACTTAGGAATAAACCTAACCAAGGAGGTATAAAATCCTGTACTCAAAAAACTATAAAACACTGGAGAAAGAAATTAAGGAAAACACAAATAAATGGAAGCATATGCCATGTTCACAGAAGTGAATAGATATTCTTCCAAACATAATAGATTCGGTAAAATTATTTGGGGTAAATGCAAAATCAAGCTTAAAATCAATATTTACTAAAATCCTCAGGACCTTTTGTATGGTAACATGCTTTGTAACTATCTAGGAATGAGATGTACTGTGTAGAGTTTTTCAAACATGTTTTACTGTTAAATAACTATTAACCTTTTCAAAAACATATTATGAACTATTAATACTTAGAGGAGGGCTAATATTACTGTGAATTTCATCTGTAGAAAAGTAAAGGTTATACACCCTGAGGCCTTTCTTCCTCTATGAAGGCATTATTATAGTTTCATTAGACTAAAGGTCTAAAAAGACAAAACCAAGAACTGTCACAGAAAAGTAGCTGTTTTACATTATGAATGCCATCAACCGAAGACCAGCAAGAACATAAATTTAGGCAAAACTTGTTTACTACTTAATGTATCAAGGAAGATCATACTTTTTTAATCAGAGAACTAAAAGTACTCCCATATTATTTGTCAAGTCATATATTGTGCTGCTTGTAAGAAATTAGCTGCATACAGATATTGCTGCTCCATGTAGGGCAGCTCAGCCCTGGCCAGCCATCCCAGAAGTGGTTGTGTTGAAAGCAAATGAGACAAGACAAGGATTTGATCCTGCCTTCAGTAAGCTAGTGCCAATATCTTGACTATATCATGTCCATTTCAATATCTCTGGCCTTTAGAAAATCACTCTGAAATCTGCACTCAAAAAAGCTTCACTAAATACAACTATGTATATTAGGAATTTGAAACCAGGCAACCCTAACTGTAGTGCTTGGTTTTTGTCAACTTAGACCAGGGTAACTGTCCTTTTTCAATGAATAAACATACTGACCTTTTATTTAACCAGATTATTTAGGCAGTTGTATTCAACGAATGCTCTTTTCCCCTCAATTTTGCATTTATGAAATGTAGATGCCTAAACCTCAGGCATCTTGAAATGATTAAACAAGATTGTGCATGTAAGATGATCAATGCAATACTGTCATTGTATTCATAAATAACTATTCATAATTATCTTCAGTCACTTTATTCCTTGGAGCTAATTTACTCTCTGATTTCTACATTAATCTCTTTCTAAAAAGAGGGAGAAAAACTTCTCATGCATCCCCAACTAGGGGCCTGGCCCATGACCAAGGCATGTGCCCTGACTGGGAATCAAACCCATGACCTCTTGGTTTTCAGGCCAGCATGCCATACACTGAGCCACACCAGCCAGGACTTTACATTAATTTTGATGGACAGTTTGGTGTGCCTCCTTTTACAAACCTAGGATGTTGAATTGTAGAGATTTAGCTCACTTGCAAGGGAAGTCTCAGCATCATAGATTTCCCATGGTGATAGAAATTGGGAGCTCTGACATTACAAGCATCCTCCTGTGACAAACCACAGCCAGGAAAATACCAATTTCTCAGATACTGCTACAAGTCAACATTAACGCCTTTTACTATTTGCCACTGATACTGTGGAATTAAATATACACCTTTCTGGTGCATATAAATGACTAAGGAAAGATGTCCGTTTTTCTTGTTTCATATTTCCAAGGTCATATCAAAAAGTGGGAAATAAACTGCTCATTTTCCCAGGGCTCAAGTCCTAATGGTCCTTCAGGTGAAAACAGAAAGTTAAAAGGTCAACATAACCCCCTCTAACGTTGCAAAAATAGAAACTCTGTTTAAATGTATAATTTGATGTTTCTAAAAATTTATTTTTTAATTATGTTCTGAAATTTTAAATATAAAGGGGTTTAAAACATAACAAGAGCCACAAACATACCCCCTACATTGTCTTCAGTCCAAAGCAATTGAAAACAGTGTTTCCCAAGATGTTTCCTCAGTCTTGAACTGCCACTGTGTGTAGCTGGTTCTTAGCTGCCTTGTGGTTGCAAACTGGTGATGCTGAGCCTTGTTGGATCTACTAATAATGCTATTAAATGCTTACATAGTTCTTACTATGTGCTTTACACAGAGCAAGTCATTTAGTTCTCACAAAACCTAATGAAGAAATATTTGGATTAATTTTTATTTTGCTGATAAAAAAACTGATGCACTGCCCTGGCTGGTAGCACAGTGGACAAGGCGCTGGCCTGCGAACCCAAAGGTCACAGGTTCGATTCCCAGCCAAGGCAACATAACCAGGTTGCAAGCCAGGTCTCCAGTCAGGTCTGTGGCTAGAGGCAGGTGAAAAAGCAACCATACATTGATGTCTCTCTTCCTCTCTGCCTCTCTCCCTTTCCCTCTTTCTAAAAATAATGAAATAAAATCTTTAAAAAAAACCAAAACAAAACTGATGCATAAATAGAAAAGACAAATTGCCCAAAGTTTCACAGTTAGCAAATGATAGAGATAGGCTTTGAAAATAGGTAGTTTGATTTTAACCCATGTGCTTTTTCTATTTACTATACTGCTTCTAAAGGATAAAAAAAAATAGATGAAAATGTTTCATGTAAGTCATCAATACATGACACTAGAACATCAGTTAAAAATAAAATGCCATTGATTCAGCCAGCTAAAGGTTAACAACTATTCCTGATTGTTTAACCTATTATTATTACAATCATCTTTTGGCCTCATGATGGGAGACTAGGTGTTCAGTAAGACTAAATCATAAAACACAGCAGCAGTACTCCCTTTCTGTGCTCCTCTGGTAATTAGGTTCACGTAATATTGCTTCTAATGGAATAATCTGTTACATCAACACATCCCTATGACTGATCTGTCACCCCAGCAAAGCTTTCTGAGACCATACAAGCTAAGGGTTAGGCAAACTTAACAATACTCTAGAAGGGAAAATAACAGAAAATGACTTTTATCACGTATCACATTTGGTAAATAAAACTAAAACACTTCAATATAGTCTATGGTAAACCATGGTGGGGCACAATTTTTTTTCTAGTGACAAGAATGCTCTACTGCTTCACCTAACATACCTTTTCCAAGTTTCTATTTTCTTTTGAAATGAATTAATAACCAGAATTTTGTTTGCAGATTATGGGAATATAGCGAACAAAGGCAGTCTTGAGAGATACTTCATACTCTGCTGTGATGTGAACAAGAGAGCCTTCCTTCTCCCATGGTGTATTTGTTCACAAATAAAAATTTGTATTAGCAGAACTCAGCTTCTGTTTTCACTGGACAAACACTGAATAAAGATTGCTACTTTCTGAACCTACGACAAGCTCAGTTTTTTAAAGGTATTTAATTCTTTTCACAGTGACCTATGCTATAGGAATCTTCTTAGTTTGGCTGCTTATTCTCTGATACTACACAAAAGGAAAACTTACTTTCTCTTAAACTCATCCATTTATTCATTCAACCATGAATTCTTACTAGCCCATCATGTTTCCAGATATATGCCAGGCGCTGGTACTGTCTGTTTTTAAGACACCCCAGCCTAGTGGAGATTTATTAACAATTACAAGTGCTGGATGCAGACCCTGCATCCAGGAATTCCAGGCATTATATATTATAATTCTTGGCACTGTCATATCTCTTAACTTTAGAGGTTATTTTAAAATCTTTCACTTCCATGCCAAATTTCTAATTGTATTTTATTTTTCTCTTATGGTATGGCTGTGCTACATCTATTTATGCCAAGAGATACAATTGCACTCTTCTCTACTATATACTCAGCATTCCAAGAGGTTGACATGAATTATAATCAACAGGCTCCCTTGGCTTCCTGTTTCTCTTTGCGTTTAGCCAACAGAGAGCATCTGGCAGAAGACTAATGAAAGGCAGAAGAGTAAAAGTGGTTACATAATCTCCTTGCATCAACATGGGCTGGTGGAATCCCTACCTGAAGACTATAGCTCTTAAAATGAAGTCTTCATGCGGCTCCCTCTCCCCAGGAATTAACAGTTTCCACCCCTCTTGCCATCAGCCTAGAAGTGATAATGTTTATTTCCTTCCTTGTTAATTGCTATGTTATTTCTCTAACATTTATTCTTTCCCTTATTTTTTCCCACATCTTTGCATAGGGTTTACGTATTAAAATTTCTTCAAATCACCTGTCTTGAATGTGCACCTGTTTCTTGCTCTATGAATGATAAGGATGCCTCTTTTTTTTGGTCATTAGAGATTTTACATCTTTAGAAAATTACTTATAATATTCCTTGTATTGGTTTTTCAAATCTGTTCCATAATTTTAATTGAATGTCCACTGTGTTTGATGCTAAGTCCTGAGGATACAAAGATGGATGCACCATCTACTTTGCCATGCTTCACTGAATGGTTAAAAAAGACACAAATGGTGTCACCATAATTTAGCATCTAAATTAGGATATACTTTTGAGTAAGCAAAAGGGCACTGCTTATAGTTGCACTAGAATACTAGTCAAAACTGTAACTAACATGCACAAACCAAAAATAGATTATCGTTTTGTATTGTAATGAGCACTTGAATTGAGTATAAACGGATTCTCTGAAAACTATCTATATGATTGGAATTAGAGATAAAAAGATGAATGTCAAGAAGTACTCTCCCTCTGGTAGGTTAGAGCCCAGTACAGACTAGGGAACCAACAAATAATTTCAACCAAGTGATAAGTAGCTTAAATAGACATTCCAGTAGGCAGAACAACTTAAGGAAAAACAGTATTTATAGTCACCCAGGTAGTGACTCTGCTTTTTCCCAATGAGAAAGAAGGTAGACATACTGATATTATGTTCCATGATCAGAAATATTATAAATATTCTTGTAAACTGAAGCAAATGGATCACCAGAATAAACTCTTTGGTAATAGATATGTAAACTCCAAGGAAAAATAGACAATGCTATGGTATATTTGAGGTTAAAGATTTGCCAATACCCTCCCTACCTTGCTTGGTGTCACCAGCAGTTACTAAATAGACTAGAATAAGCATAGCTTAGATGAGATACCATGTAGATAAATAACCTGACAGCATCTCTGCAGAGAAGCAAGGGTGTATACTCAGTTCTTTCAATACAGTCAAGTAACTGTTCACTTATAAACTAATATAATTTGGAAAACAAACTGATATCTCTGGTGAGTGAATTAGTCATCAATATGGAAATTATGTAAAACATAGTTCCTATGTTGATAACAGGGATAGGAGTTATAGAGATTTAACTAAATTGTATCAGAGTCCAGCTACTCCATTTCTCTTAATGGTCATATTGAAGCTTCTATTTAAAAAGTGGCAACCAAGTGGCTATTTGCCTATTTCCAAGAACTTCTATAAGGACCAGTGTTTTACTGACATGGCTAGAAGCTTTCCTCTTCTACTATATCATATTCATCCATTTTACATGAAACTTAGGAACTAGGTTAATGGAAATTTGACTATATTTTAGATAGATGTTTTCTACTACCCAGGCAACTTATAGGATTTAATGCCTATAGTGAAGAATTTATGTACATGGATACAATCTGCTCTTAGTAAAAGTGACAGTGATACATTTTCTGCCACATGTCGCCACTGGACCAGTAAACCAGCCAGGAAAGGCCCAGAGAAGCTTTTGTCTTTCACACCAAAATATCTGGACCTGAACTCTAAGACTTAGAGTACTGATTTGACTTGAATTTATTTGTTTCTCTTCTTTTCAGCTTCTTGTTTTGTTTTATTTTTTTCCCAAGGATCTTCAACAGTCATCTGGCTAAATAAAATAGGGTTTCTAATTAGTGAATAGCTACAAAAAGTCTAGGGATTCTGTCCCTAACAAGCAAAATTTTAAAAAGGTGTCCACATCTAGGAATAACTGCAATTAATCTACAACTCCAGTGATACCTCAGCTGAGAGGCATTTATAAACAGCCAAGGGAAAGGGAGTAATTGGCTACTTCTCTTGCAGTTTCTTGTTCTCTATCGCCTCATACCATCATAGCAAAAGTGGTCTTCCAAATATTCTAACATCTCAGCTGAAATTTACCAAATTATCTTCAATTTGAAAATAATAGGGCATTGCACCTGAACTTAAAAATTCAAACTAAAAAAAAAAAAAATCTGACTTTTGAATTGTCCTCTCTCACAAGCAATAGACTTAGCCAAAACCTTGTAGGGCATATGTGTGTTGTACTCACACATAAATTTATAAGCTTAAAACACAAAAATGTATCAGCTTGAAAAAAACAGTAATCTGTGGTCATAAACTCTCTTTGGAGTATCACTTTTTAAAATGAAAGAAACATTACAGTACCACAGGCAATTGGAGATATTTCCAGGAAATTAATTGCAGGGTAATGTAAAGAGCAGATATAAAAATAATTGATAGGCCCTGGCTGGTGGCTCAGTGGATAGGCGCCAGCCTGCAAACCCCATAGTTCGGTGGTTCAATTCCCACCCAGGGCACATAACCAGGTTGCAAGCCAGGTCTCCAGCTAGGTCCATAGTTGGAGGCAGGTGAAAGGCAACCATACATTAATGTTTCTCTCCCTCCCTGCCTCCCTCCCATCCCCTCTCTCTAAAAATAATAAATAAAATCTTTCTTAAAAATAAATAATTGGTAGATGAAAAAAGCCACATTTTACTTAATCTGGAAAAAGGTAATGATGCAGAATATCTCAGTAAAATAAAATTCTGATGTAATAAAATAAACATTAGTTACTAATTTATGGATAATAAAACTCTCAAGTAAACATAAAAAGATAAAACCTAAACCTAATAAAAGGAACATCAGAATACCTACCTCAAATACACATTCAATAGTAAAATTTTAAAGGGATTTCTTTAGAGTCAATAAGAAGACATTTTCAATGACTTGACTCAATTTTGGAATGGAGTACTTAGCTAGCTAAACAAGATAAGACAAAGAATGAAAGAAAAGTTTTAAGATTTGAGAAGAAATGACAGATTTTGAAGATGATACAATAATCTGTACAGAAAAACCAAGAGACTGAGCAAATATTGAAACTAAAAAGAGTTCTGCAAAGTTGCTGGATCCAAATCGAATGCTCCATATCAATAGCATTTCTAGAAACAGATTAAAGTTTCTAGAACTAAAACACCATTTATTATAGAAAAGCTGGAAAGGGAAGGAAGGAAGGAAGAAAAGGAGGGAGGGAAGGAGAGAAAGATGGAAGAAAGAGCAAAGGACCTATAAATACAGTGCAAGATTTGCCAGCCACTTATAAAGTATGAAACATTACTGGATAGCTACAAGAAAAACCTACATAAATGGAAACAGATACATATGTTTATGTATCATGGGACTCAGTATTTATTTATTTATTTATAAAATATTTTATTATTTCCAGAGAGAGAGGAAGGGAGAGAGGAAGAAAGGGAGAGAAGCATCAATGTATGGTTGCCTTTCACCTGCCTCCAGCTATGGACCTGGCTGGAGACCTGGCTTGCAACCTGGTTATGTGCCCTGGCTGGGGGATCAAACCAGTGACCTTTGGGTTCACAGGCTGGCCCCTTATCCACTGTGCTACCAGCCAGGGCTGGGGCTCAGTACTTTAAAGATGTAATTTATCACCAAATGAATTTGCATAATTAATGCCATTCTAGTCAAGATCTCCACATGATCTTTTTTGCAAATTGATATACTGCTTAGAAAACATATACATGAGTGAAGACCTAATTTCCCAGTATCAAAAATCATGAATGAGAATGCTGTAGTAGTTATTAGCTAAATCCACTGCTAAAATAAAAATGTCTCTCCTTGCTGGGCCACAGACAGTTCTCCCCATAGTCCAGTTATAGTCATTAGATGTTGAGTCACTTTCTCCCTGATAAGCGAGATGTCTACAGAATGCTCATGGTGCCCTGTTGTTTGTTCTGATTTCGGTTTTCATCCCTGAATATTGACATTCTTTTGGAACCAAAAGCCAAGCAAAGAATTTGCAGGCTGCCCTCTCACTGCTGCGTCTACACGGCTGTAGTTTGTAGCAGGTGGGAATCAAAATCACGAGGCTTTGCTGCAGCATTAGCATCTGGCTCCACAGTTCCCTCAAAGCTCTAAGGCAGGTAAGGAAAAGGAAACGAAACCGAAGAGTGATTGAAGGCTAGCCCTGCCACATCCAGAGGGAGATAATCAGCCTCGCGCAGCCCAGGAGCTGTGGAATTATGCTGCCTTAGGCAGACCCAGGGTCCACAGCTCCCAAAGGCGCTCCTGCGGGCGCTTGTGCCAGGAACTTGCGTGGCCATTTCCCGTGGGCCAACAGGCTTCTGATGCCCGTCTGACTGCCCCAGGGTTCCTGGGATGGTTCCCCTTTCCAATCCCTTTGATTTTCTATTCATCTCCAGTGTGTTCATTTGGCTGATTCTGTGGCTCATTCTGGAAACAGTCCTCATAGTCCCCAAACTGATCTGTTTGGGAATGAAGTGCTCAAGAGGAGCAGGTACAGACAGAACAGCAAGCTGGGAAGACAAACATTCCCACCTCCATCTACTCCTTATACACAATGCACCTGCAGTGAGGGCTGTGGATGCAGCTAAGGGGACAGGGCAATTTTTGAATTTATAAAACTTTCGTGTTAAGAAAACCAAATACTGGAAGCAAATGAATGTTACTAAAAATGAATTACTATAAGATTTTAATATTGGAGCTAATTCCAATATTAATTGCAAATAGAGATAAAATTTGTAAAGGCCTAGATGACTATTCTAAAGCATCACATCTGTATGTACATACAGAATATCTGCAATATATTTCATGTGTCCCGAATTAGATTTTTTTTTTTAAGATTTTTTATTCATTATTTCTAGAGATAAGGGCAAGGAGGAAGGAAGAAAGGGAGAGAAACATCAATGTATGGTTGCCTTTCACCTGCCTCCAGCTGCGGAACTGGCTGGAGACCTGGCTTGCAACCTGGTCATGTGCCCTGGCTGGGAATCAAACCAGCGACCTTTGGGTTTGCTGACCGGTGCCTATCCAAAGAGCCACCAGCCAGGGACCCTAATTAGATTTTAAGTTCTATAATAGGTAGCATATTTTACATTTTATGTATCCCTATATTGTCTATCATAACTTTGTTGTTGTTGTTGCCTATATTAGCACTCAATAAAAAGAAATTAAAATTTGTTGAGTATGGTATGTATGCTCCCTTTCATAACTCATTGTGTTTAGTTTATTTCTCAATAGAAACTTTTCTGAAGATAGCATATTTTGTATTTTACAGATGAGGAAACATGTTCAGCGTGTTTTAGGGACACAGCCAAAGTCTTGGAGCTATTAACTGGCTGTGTTTGCAATCCAATGCTTGTTCTCTCAGGGGCCCCACCTGAGGTTTCAAATTCCTCTCCTCTTCCTTTCTTTTATACTTATAAGGGTTTATGTGAGTACAGTGGACCCTCCTAGATAGTTCAGGATAATATCTCTATCTTAAATTCAAGCCATTAGCAACTCCAATTACACCCAAATTCTTTTTGTTCAGTAAGGCAACTTAGTTAAGATGGTGACATTTCGCCATAATCACATTGCAAAAATTAGGGTGTGTATTATTTTGGGGGTTAGAATTTCACCAACCATACCACCGCTGAGAAATACAAGCCCTCTAGTCACTACGGTATTCTCAAATGGCTGCTATATTTGTCCATTTATCATCAAAATTGGGCCAGTGGGTACCAAGAAGCTTTCTAGTAAATCCCCTGTGTGCCAAATGTGATTTCCCTTATCCTTATTGTGTAAAGCATGGAAAATGAACAAGGCCAGTAACCCCTGGCAGGACCTTGACTCATTTCTGCATCTGCTGGTCTCTTGGCACAAATAGTTTCAAGTGACTGGGACACAGCCTAAGCTTAAAGTTTAATAGAACTCGAGCTATGTACCCTTGTGGAAGAATTCCCACTATGGGGATTAGGATCACTAGATAGGCACAGCCCCAACTTGCAGACTTCAGAGACGCAAATTCCTCAGTGGGTCACTAGAAGCAATGGTAAGCAAGGCTACTCCTCTTTCCACACTTAGTCCTTGGCCCAAGTACTCTCGCTGCTGTAGTACAACATCACATGCTTTGAGTCTTTGAAGAGGGATGTTGAGTCTCAGAGAATGGTGTCCCATCCCTGGGTGGACTCATTTCCACCTCAGCTAAACTTTCAGGAAGTCATTCCCTTAATATATCAGGTGAGTAGCTTATTGGAGGTGTAGTAACTAGTATGTACCCAGCTGCATTTGTCTTTCTTTAAAATGGTTTTCTTGCTCTGGTTTGAAATGGAATTTCAGTCTACAAAAATGGAATTTCTGACCACAAAGCCCACAGTCAGAACCATTATGTGCGTGCTATATCTTTTCACTTGTTAGAAAATACTAAAGGGCATTATCCTCATCATGACCTAAGAGATGTTTTATAACTTAGAACCATTGGATTTGGAAAGAGCTCTTGTTCAGTTTTCAAGATGCTACTCAAGTAGGATCTTCCCTCTACAGTCAGACTTGTTCCTTCCCTTTCTTTACCTTCCCATGTTCTCACCCCCACCATTGTTGATTCCTATTTATATATTAACAATCAGCACATGTCACTTTTTCTGCTAACTATTCCTGGCATTTCTACCTAAATAAAAATACTTTATAACCTGTTTCTACTTGCACATTGTACATTTCTCTTAGTCCAATAATATTACTTTGTAAGTGTTCATGCCCAATTCTGCCTCTATTTCTAGTCTAGGTTTCTTCCGACTGAAGGTTGCAACTATAAATGTGTTGTTAACTTAATTGAGTGGATTATAAAAATATTTTTAAAGAAAATATCATACAATCTGTGCAAACATAAATCCAGGAATCTTTGTTTTAGTTGTGTGTGTGTGTGTGTGTTTTAAGCATGGAATTACTTTCTATTAGCTCTAACTATTAAGTATTAACCCAAGCCAATAAAAATTAGAAAATTTGATCACTGAATCTAATTTTATGATTCCTAATCATTCATAGGTTCCAGTTTTTCTTTTCAATTATAAGTAACACCAATTAATTTGTTGCAAAAAACACAGGCACATGTTACACTTTGCTGAACATTTCAAAGGTAAAATCAATTTAAAAATTGGTATTTATAGAAACAATTTAAGGTGCTTAAAAATACAGTAAGGTATTAGGGAAAACAAGACCTGAAACTTGTAGATCATGATATGATTTATCTTTGTAAATGAAATGAAGCCAACCATTCTCTATGTCCTTTGATGACAGAAAGAAGAAAGTAGAAAACCTACTACATATTAATTATATTAAGTGTAAACTGTAACTATAAGATACTATTAATTTTGAAATGTTGAAGTTTCCTTTCTGGAAACCTTCAAGCAAAGGTGATGCCAAAACTTTGATTGTATGCGCTATCACCTAAATATTTTTGCTGGAGTTGGAACTGAATACATTCCCAAACAATCACATTTATATTCACCACAGCTAATGTCCCTAACTACTTACAAGGTTTTGTTAAATTTCTAAGAGACATCTGTGAACAATAACAAAATTACAATAGCTAATCTGATATTCTTGAGAACTTCCTATTCACCAATATTGCTATATGGCCTTTGTGAAAAAAGAAGAAATTACAACATTTTTTACAATAGTCAAGATGTAGAAGCAATCTAGGTTCACCATGGTAGATGAATAAATAAAGATGATGTGATTATGATTATACACACACATATACAGTATACACACACACACACACACACACACTCACATAATGGAATATTATCCATCCACAAAAAAGAATGAAATCTTGAAGGACAAATACCATATGATCTCACCCATTACAGGACAATAATGAACAAAACTAACAACAAGCAAAACAGAACCAAATATATGAATACAGTGAATAAGCCTTCAGTGGTCAGGGGGAAGGGGGTTGGGGGGAGGTGGAGACAGAGGCAAGGAAGGGGAGCAGTTTAGACAAGAACCTAGTATAAAGGAACCATGGACATGGAGAACAGGTGGGATTGCCTTTGGGGGGAATGGGTGGGTGGGGATGGGGACAGAGGGGAGCAAAAAGGGGATGGATGTAATACAACAACAATAAAATTAAAAAAAAAAAAAAGAATGAAATATTGCCAATTGTGATAACATGGATAGACCTAGAGTATAGCAGGATAAATGAAGAAAGCAGAGAAACACAAATACAGTAAAATTTCATTTACATGTAACATTTAAAAAGACAAAATGAACAAACAAACAAAACCACAGAAACAGAATCATAGATACAGAAAATAAACTAATGGTTGCCAGAGGTTGAAGAGGGGATGGCACCAGGCTGTAGTATATATACATCTCAGGGAGTACAGTCAATAATATTATATAACTGCATAATGACAGTCTTATCATGGTGATCACGTTATAAGACATGAAAGTTGAATTTTTATGTTGTACTCAAAACCAATATAATACTGTATATCAACTATACTTTAGTAAAAAAAATTAGAAAAAAGCACCTAAACCTAAACAAAATCTGCCAACATTCCTCATTCTTTCTCTATCTAAATATGGTACCAGATTTGACAGTAATATTAAGCCTGCATGTTTGCAGTTTTAAAAGGAAAGTTTCTGACATTTTTATTTTGAAAAATAGGCCTTTTAATTATGTTATAGAAAATAGTGCTTTTACCCAATTCAGTGAAGAGAAAGTGCAAGTCATTGATATCCACATTTTTTTAGTGTTTTTTAGAACCACCTACAATGTGAGTTAACTGTCATGGCTGTAGCCTTGTTTTGACAATAATTAAAAACTCTTGTTCACAGTGTACAATAATAATCATTTTTTTCTAGTGAGAATAAATAAATTTGCAGATATAGTTAGAAATCTGGAGCATAATAATATCCTCTTTATATTTACCAGTGTGAGAGAAAGAAATTGGGCATAATGATAATATAACAGTACTGGAATTTTAAATAGGAACATGATAATTGACTGACAGTTGAGGCACAATTGAACTCAGCTTCCTTGATTATAAATGAGAGATTTGATCCCATCAAGGCCAAATAGACAATAAGAAAACATTCAGTAAGGGACCCAAAAAAAAGCAGGGAGTCCTCCATCCTTTATGTTAAATAATCAATTAACATAGGTATCTTTTTATGAAAATACCTTCCCATCCACCCATGCAAAGAAAGCACAGAATTGTAGTACAGGTAAATTTTCTTTACAGACTTACATGTGTTTTTAAATTTTCAGAGGGGCATAAACATTTTGTTGTTATTTATAGAAACCCTTGAAGTGGAGACGATGCAGGTTATCAAGATATAGAAAAATTGTAGATGTTTCTTAGAAACTTGATATTTTACTGCTGGAAGAAATTAGCTAGTTTATCATTTTTACATTTTCTCTCTCAGACACACAACATGGATACATTACTCAACTCCTGTGAGAATAGTACATAGAGCCAGACTTAATTGCTGAGCCATTAATTCTCATCCCTAACATTTCCTTCTTTTGTATTCAAGAAAACCTACGTAAATGGAAGATATACAAGTGGAATTATTAAAATGTTTAGTTTTTGATTTACTTTATCATAAAAATATAGGATTCCCAAACTTCAGTGTTTTAATTCTCACTTGTAATAAAATACTTAAGACCCCTTATAACCAATTACAACATGTCAACCAGAGTGTTACTTATCATATCTAACACATTGAGCAGTTTCTTGTTAATTTGTAACGACTAGGGGTGAAGGGGAACTATAAGATACATTGCTCTTCATTGCTCACATATGAACCACAATTTTGCCCCTAAAACCCATTTTAAGTCATTTTATGCAGGATAGTTGAAGACTAATACTTCTGTAAGCTATTTAGCTTATAACTCTGACCATGAAGACTGATAAAGTGATTCATTCAGGCTGCTGTACAAACTGAATAACCGCTCAGTGTTCTGGGATTATGATGTGGCACAAAATCCTGTATCAGGGTATAGATCTAATACAGAGAGGAAGAACATTAGTGCTTTGATACTACTCTTGAGAAGCTCAGATTTATTATTAAACCTTTCTTGGGTAGAAAGACCAATGATGAATGTATCAAGAAGCCTGCAAGCATTCTTAAAGTGAGATATAGAAAAATTGTAGATGTTTCTTAGAAACTTGATATTTTACTGCTGGAAGAAATTAGCTAGTTTATCATTTTTACATTTTCTCTTTCAGACACACAACATGGATACATTATCTCAAACAAGAGTCTCATATAGGTGTCAAAGTTAAATAAGATAAAAAGTCAAAAAATATGAACATGAGAAATTTATATATGCAAGTTAAGTGGTGTCTTTAGCCTGAAAATGTATCCTACTTCAGATGACCTTCCAATTAGATGCTTTTCCTGACCTAAATTCTTCACCTTAATAATCCCATTTGTTTTCTACCTATCTAAATGCTGATATTGTTTTTATACATAAATCCCAAAAAATTAATCTAAAAACATTATTTCCTACATTTTAGATACAATCAACAAAGTTATAAGAAGCTTCTGTTTCTGTCAGTGAAAAGCTTTTATTAACTCTTCTTAGGGAAAAAATCCTGAAGCATCATACAAGACAGCTAAATGTTCAAACAACACTTCACAGGCCAAGATTCTCACCAAGAAACTAGTTCTGGAATTTGGGTTACAGGACTGAGCTGAGACTCCTCTACCTGAGGCACTCAGAATAGGAGCAGGTCCTAAGAGAGTGCTAAGGATCCAGCCAAGAAGATTAAGATCAGCCTGCTGGCCAACTAGAATGATATTGATATGAGAAATGTAAGGACAAGAACTCAGGCAGAAAGAAAAAAATAGAACATGAATAGGATTAAGAACAAAGCAAGGAGGGTCATAGGCAATATCCTTTAATGAATATAAAAGAAACTGAGCACAGGAAATAAATTGAACTGGCTTAAAGGTATCAGGAAGGCAGACAAAAAAAAACTGTATTATTAATACCTTTCTTAGATGCAAACTGACATTGTATATAAAATAAAAGTGTAATTTAAGGGCTATCAAGTCACTAATCAATTTTTTTTTTTTTTTTTTTTGAGTCCCAATGACTGCATCCACCCCACAGAGGCCCATAAACTGGTCTAGGAGGTAGTGTTTGGCATTTGGGTTTTTATTTATTTATTTTATTTATTATTTTTAGATAGAGGGGAAGAGAGAGAGGCAGAGAGGGAGAGAGGCATCAACGTATGGTTGCCTTTCACCTGTTTCCAGCTAAGGACCTGGCTGGTTTGCAACCTGGTTATGTGCCCTGACTGGGAATCGAACCAGTGACCTTTGGGTTTGCAGGTTGATGCCCTATGTACTGTGCCACCAGCCAGGGCTCAAGTCACTAATCTTAAAAGTACCTGCTTGTTTGCCAGCCATAGCACTAATACTTGTACATGTTCTTGTTATATTAGGCAGAAATAGATAGTATTCTATAACCACAGGAGCTCATATCCTAGACATGGGTGATTGATCCAATAGAATTTGACCCCAAACCAGGAAAACCATTGTCTTCTTAAGGAAGACATTGATTGTATATATCTCAACTGTGCTCAACAACTGAAATGTATTAGAGTCAAGAGCTTATGTAGACCCTGAGATTACCATGTGTCTGGTACATTTTAAAAACTAAGGAAAAGAAGGCAATTTTCAAATAAAGAAAATGGAGATCTAAGAATGAGAGAGTAGAAGAGTGATGGAGTGAAAAGAGTACGAGAAACATAGAAAGGCTATCTGGCTTGGTAACCAAAATTTAATAAGTCTCAGCTATAATTTGTATGAAATCTACCTATATATACTTCATCAGTAAAGCCTTCATCTTCTCATATCAAACCCACTCTTCCTCATTTGGGCCTGCCAAAATGAGCTTCTATTTTTTTGCACACAAAAAAGGCTTTGGTTAGAGGGCATCATTATTATTGACACATCATCCCCACATTTTCAGGCCTTCAGGGGACAAAGTAGGTATCAAAAAAAAGAATAATAACTCCAAGAAAAGAGTAGAAGAGGGGAAGAAAAAGGTACTTCAAGATAAGCTTAGCCACTATTCATATTAACACAGGAGATTAGGTTTTATACTCTGAAATGTTTGTGCCTGTGCATATGTATATTTGCATATAAAATAGTATAAAATTTTATATATTCATCATATGATTAAAATCACTGCAGGGTTTTAGTTTTTAAATTTTTCTGGAATTTATTACAGTAAAATTGGTTAATAAAATTACTTAGCCCTGACTGGTGGCACAATGGATAAGGCACCAGCCTGCAAACACAAAGGTCGCTGGTTCAATTCCCAGCAAGGGCACGTAACCAGTTTGCAAGCCAGGTCTCCAGCCAGGTCCATAGCTGGAAGCAAGTGAAAGGCAACCATACATTGATGCTTCTCTCCCTCTCTGCTTCTCTCCCTTCCCCTTTCTTTGAAAATAATGACATGTATATATATATATATATATATATATATATATATATATATATATATATATATATTTAATTACATAGATTTCAGGTATACAATTTTATAATACATCACCTGTATATTGTATTGTGTGTTCACTACCCTAAGTCAAGTCTCCTTCCATCTCTACAGTCTTTAGTGGACATAGAGTTAACTTCACTCTTGGTTTATAATTATTCAAAATGATTTCATAGATGTGCTCCTTTTATCTTTATTTCTTCTCTAAATTAACAATGATTATTCTCTATTCTATTTAAGAGGAAAGCTAGAATATATATTTATTTATACCATAAAATAATTTCTAGCTGAGTTATAAAAAATGTTGAATAGGTAAAGTGAAAAAAAAGACAATTTCATTATTTTCATGATAAAAGGAGAAAATTGGATAATTTTGCTTTTGAACCTCTAGGAGAAGGAAGGCTCAAAGGGAAAATGTGTATGTGAAAGAAAAACATTATCAAAGCTTGTTAGTTGCCATATGCAAAATTTCACATAAGAAAGAATAACTAGGAATTCTAGTTGATAAATAAGCATTTCCAAGTTTGATATAAAGGCCCAAAGACAAGTCCTCTAGTAGATGGCATAACTGACATTTGAAAAAGAACAAAACAGTAAGTATAACAGTATTTGAATGAAATTGACTTACTTTATTTTTTTAAAATTTGTTTAATTATATGTGTGTATATTTTTGTTATTACTGTTTTGTTTGTTTTGGTACATAAAAGGAAGGTCTTTGATAACTTTCTAAACTTCTTCCATATTTATGAAAATATTTAGTTTTATCAATTACAGATTGAATTATCATTTACATTTTCTTAGAAATCATTTATCTTATTTAGACTTTCAAAGCTATTTACATGTTGTCATTTATTTATCTTGTTATCTATTGTTATTTCCTTTCTTCCCATTCAGACTTTGTAGTCACATTATACCCTTGGATAGATTAGTCAGTATATTTTGATGGTTCATAAAGAATAATGCCTTATGATTATGCATCAATCCTTTCTGTTTTCTTGTTTTAAATTTAAGTAAAATTGGTGCATAATGTTAATCTCAGTATATAGCATAATTATTCTATGCTTGTATTTTTTCAGAATGATAACTTCAATAAGCCTAATTATTCATCACCATACAATTGATCCTCTTAATCCATTTTGCCCACCTGTCAGCCCAATTTTCTCTGGTAAACACCAATTTGCTCTCTGTATCTATGAGTTTGGATTTGTTTGGTTTTGTTCAGTTTTGTTTGTCTTTAGATTTCACTTGTTAGTGAAATCATAGGGTATTTGACTTTCTACCTCTGACTAATTTCACTTAACATAATACCCTTAAGGTCCATCCATGTTTTGCAAATGGCAACATTTCATTTTTTATGGCTGAGTAGTATTCTTTTGTATATATACAATCTCTTCTTTATTCATTTATCCAGCAACGGACACTTAGTTTGTTAGTTTATTGTAAATAATGCTACAAAGAACATATAGGCATGTATATCTTTCCAAATTAGTGTTTCATTTTCTCTGCATATATTTCCAGAAGTGGAGTATCTAGATTGTGTGGTGGTTCTATGTTAAATATTTGAGAAAACCTCTCACTGTTTTCTATAGTGGCTGCACCAATTTATATTCCTACCAGCAGTTCACAAGTGTTTCCTCTTCTCCACATTTTCACTAATACTTATTATTTCTGGTCTTTTTGTAAATAACAAGTCTAATGTATTCAGAATTGCATAATGTAAGGTATGATGTGTGTTTCCCTGATAATGAATGATGCTAAACATCTTTTTATGTACCTGTTGACTATTTGTTTGTCTTTGAAAAATGTCTATTAAATCTTCTATGTTTTAATTGGATTGTTCGGTATGTTATTGTTGTTGAGTTGTTTAGCTTCTTTATATATTTGGATATTAATCTCCTATTGGATATATTATTTGTAAATATTTTCTGCCATTCAGATGGTTGTCTTATACAACAACAATAAAATTAAAAAAAAAAAAAAAAAAGAAGAAGGTTGTCTTTTCATTATCTTGATGGTTTGCTGTGCAGTAGCCTTTGGTTTGATGTGCTCCCAATTGGTCATTTTTGCTTTTGGAATCAAGACTGATATCAAGGAGCTTACAATCTGTTTACCTCAAGAAGTTTTACGTTTCAGGTTTTATATTCAAGTCTGTAATTTATTTTCAGTTAATATATGCACGAGTTTATTTCTGGGCTCTCTATCCTGCTTCACTGACCTATGTCATTTTTTATTTTTTTCAATACCATATTCTTTTAATCACTAGTATACTTTGAGACCAGAAAGTATGATACCTCTATCTTTGTTCTTCTTTCTCAAGATTGCTTTTACTATTCAGGATCTTTTGTGGTTATATATAAATTTTGAGTTATTTGTTCTTGTTCTATGAACAATGTTATTGAATTTTGATATGGGTTGAATTAAATTTGTGATTGCTTTAGGATTAGAAAACTTTAACAATTTTAATTCTTTTCATTAATAAGCATATGGTATCTTTCCAATTTTTTCATTTATTTCTTACAGCTTTCTGTATACAGGTATTTTACCTCCTTGATTAAATATATGTCTAAGCAAACAAAGGTCTATATAGAAAGTATCCAGCCATGTGATATGAAAAATAGAGACATTTATTGAAGAAGGTACAAGCTACAAGAAACATTGTACATAGGACAATGAGACCTCAGTCTCCCTCAAAGTAGGCACCTTGAGATCTCATACAGTTCTTCCAGTCACCATCAGCTGCCCTGTCATATTTTCCTGAATCTCATCAATGTTCTGAAATATCTTTCCTTTCAAAGGTGATTTTAGTTTTGGGAAAAGCCAGAAGTCACAAATATGGGCTGCAGGGGGGCTGAGTCACCTGGGTGATCTGATATTTTGCCAAAACTCTGCACAAGACATGAGTTAATTTGTTATTGTAATGAAGCTGCCAATCACTAGTTGTCCAAACCTGTGGCTTTCTGAAATGTCCAAATAGTTTCCATGGAGGAATATTCAAGCTCAATGCAAAACTTGATGTAGATTTGTTGCTCTACTCACTCAATTATTTTGAATGCCATGGCCACACAGTCCACATGCTCACTCAACAGCATCTACCAACCCCACCCACCCACCCACACACACACACACACACACACACACACAGACTAGTGAAGTTCTCATTGTTCACACATGTGCCATCCAATACACTCCCCTTCGCTGCCAGGTGACATCAATGTCATGCAAACCATTCCTATTATATTAAAAGTAGCTGGACTTTTTCCAGAAAGACCTCATATTTTTCTTTTTGATCAAATCATAAGTAGGGTTGTTTTTTAATTTATTTTCTTATGGTGTGGGGTTAATATATACATAGATATGCAACAGATTTCTGTTTATTGATTTTGTATCCTGCAACTTTGACAAATTAATTTATTAGTTCTAACAGTTTTTTGTGGAGTTATAAGATACCATTTACAGTATGACATTCTGAATGTTATTTAACCTACTGTATGCAGTCTCTCTTTTGTAAACTGATAATGCTTACATCACCTAACTAGCATTTTAATAATGGTGAGAATTAAATTAGAATATTCTCTGCACTAGGAAAACATTCAATCAAGTTATCAAAAATAGACTAGTATCATGTTGTTTTTAAGGCAGTACAATACACCTTAGAAATTATCTGACCTTTCAAAAATGCACACACAAATATATGACAAAAAATATTTTAGATTTCATTAATACATCTAAATTTGTAACACATTTGTTGCTAATTAAAGGTCAGAAAAAGTTAAGTTATTTATAATAGATTTTGCCATATATGATAATGAAAGGTATTATAGTGGCCTGGAAGAGAATAAATACATTCTAAATAAATAAATGCTGGACATCCCAGGAGTGTGGTGCATTCTGACATTAGCTGTACATCTAACCACAGACCCCAGGACAATTAGCACTTTGCCATTCAAATGCTGATGCTTCCCAAGCCATTGACACATTCATTCCTGTTCATTGAGCACCTTCTTGTGTGACTTAACACTATGTGAGACCCTAAGAAACTGTTAGGTGAACCAGACAGAAAAGTCCCTGCTGGCACAGATTTTATACTTTGAATGTAGGAAAGCAGCAGTAAATAAACCAGGAAACAAATGCACAAGTAATTAGGCTATGTAAATGCTATGGAGAAAACGGGAATTATAGTTTTGATAAATGAGTAAGGTGGTCCCTTCTGAGAAAGGGAGATTTAAGCAGAGGACTTTCATAGAAGTTAGAATAAAGGTGATATGCATTTCTAATCATAGTTTTAAAAATTACTATCCATCGATACATTTCAAACTGAAAGTTCGAGAAGTCAAGTTTATTGTCATGCTTGTTTTGTTTTCTACCAAAGAAATGTCTGTTGAAACTTAAGTCACACTGTCCCTCAAGTAGCTTTTTCATCTCCAGTTGATGCATCCAGAGCATTATCACAGAGATGAAATTGTTTGGTGAAGACTAAACATGTTTTCTCTTTGAAATCTTTTCCCAAGGAGTTTCACCAGGACAAACAATTATTTCAAGTGTGAATGTGAATATTAACACTCGGGGGATAAATAATTCTCGGCTATCTCTGTTGTTCTGTTACACAAGAAAAAAGATTACTCTTGATACCGCTCAAATAAAAGAAAAAAATAATTTATTTCACTAGTGGTCTCAAGAGTACCTTCAGCCCCCTCACAGCTATTAATAATTTCCTGGAAAGTGAAATAAATGAAAATTTCAAAAATAATATTTATAAATTTTTCACTAATTCTTAATCTAGTACCTTTTATTGACCATTAAAAATTTTTACTTGTTCCTCTAAGATAAATATTAAATAGCATTACTAAATGCCATTTATAAGAAAGATGTACAATTGCATTTAAATCCTCCTCTAAATAAACTGATAGAAATCTAGCCTAAAGCACAACCTACTTGTAACTATCTATTGTATTTCAGCCTATAAACAGAATTTTATAGTAAGTAAATTTGCTGGTTTCATCTGGAGCCTCATTCAGTAATAAAGCTGTTTATACTGATTAACTCACTAGTGAAGGACATCTCCATTTCTAAGCATCTGTTTGATACCTAAAATGCTTGCCTTACCTCCCAAGCCTTAAACTCTATTAATAGGCACAACATCATTTAGCATGTTCCTTACTACTATTATTAATTAGGGGAGCTGCCATTTGTTAGGGGAATAACTAGCAAGCAGCAGGAACTCTTCACTCATGCATTGTGGTAAAAAAAAAAAAAAAAAAAAAAAAAAAAAAATCTTTAGGATGAAAGCAATTAGAAAAAGCATAACTTGCTCCCAAAGTGGTAAGTAAATTTTCAACGAAAAGACTATAGTTTATACTAGTTCCACTAGCAAGAAAATGGTATAAAATAGAATTTGAGTTTATTTTTTTATATTTTTTAAATCTAAGGATTAAATTCAGGGAAGCAAAGAGAGAAAACCACAGATGGCATGGATGTTAAGTGTAAAATTCCACTGAGGTTTGAATTATGTTTTTGCATCTTGCCTTCATCAAAAATATCAAAGGCTCCATCTGTAATGAGCAGCCATTAAAAACTTTGATGCACAACCTCCATTAAAATGGGATTAGTGTCTATTTAAAAAAATTTATAGGGTTATAGGAGTGAAGCAGAGGGCAAGGAGAAGTGATCCAATTTTTCATCTCATGTGAATATGAAGATGACATCAAAAAACATGAATAAAGATGATACACAATATTTTTATAGTATATGAACATCATGACCACCATTACTCTGTCATAAAAGGATTTTTGATTTAGGTACTTTAGATTTCAGCTCTTGTCTGGTAACAGCCTACAAGACATCAGCATGAATTAAACATGGAAAGATCACACAACTGAAGACTACCAGGGGAAGTTGATGAGGTTTAGTTAAAATAAAACACATTAGAAAATACTTTAAGAGACAAAGAAAGCAGCTTTACAGAAAAATCAACAAAAATGTGATAAAATAAATGATTGATAAATGAACCTTCTCAATAGATATTCTAAGTTAGTATAAGAAACAAGACAGAAAAACAGCTCCAGAGACAGCACCTTAATCATTATTCAGTGAATATGCATGACCTAAGAAATAAAGGGCCCAAAATGGGGTCACTAAGCATTATGTCAGCAACCAAGGCCTAATATCTAACTTGAGTTCAGTTTCCGCCTATCCTGGGAAAGTCATCATAACTGGCCAACCTGGAATTTCCTGGTTAGCATCAGAGATGTAACCTGCCTACTAGGCCATATTGGTCCCTCCCCTCCCCTTTACCTTTAAAAACCTTTTCTGTAGCTCCTTGTACTTGCACAATGAGATGCTATCCAATTCATAAATTTTTCAATAAAGCCTATTAGATCTTTAATATTTACTCAGTTGAATTTTAGTTATTTAATACTACTACGCACCTGGCAACATCTAGGTACTGGGGATAAAAATAAAAAGATGAAAAGGCAAAGCTGTTCCCATCTCAATGGGACTTAGGCGGGAGGTAGAGAACTAGGAAGTAGGTAAGTAAATAAGGACAAATGAAAATGAGATTTCTATCCTCTAGGGGCTCATAATCACATTGAGGAACAGAAATAAAAAGAGAGTCGCACTCAATGGTCAGCTCCTAGTTATTTATTACCCTGTCCTATTTGATGAAAGGTGATTTCTGTAAGCACCAGTTCAAGTCCCAACAAGGTCACGTTTTATCAGTGATGCTAGTTATAAATGAGACCAAGAGGAAGAAAAATGAGAAGGTATGCCAAACCCTTGGGAAATTGGAATACTTTAGAATCCCCTTTCACTATCATTAAGGGTCAAAAGCAATATATTTTTATTTGAGACACATATATGTAGAAAATGCAAGTTACATAAACAAAACCCTGCTGTCTATGCTCTAGGAAATGGCTCTAAGAAAGGTTTTCCCTAACACAGCAAGCTTCATTCTCTGAAGCCAATTCTTGCTTGCCTGTGTTCTTCCCATTTCCTTTGAAGCCTGAGAGTTCAGCTTGATGTTTTCCCTCAGGTTTAACCATAAATCAGTCACCAACTATAGCTTCTGTCATTCCATAACTAAGGAACTAGTTTTCCCATTATATTATTCAAAATCACTGGAATCCTTAGTAAATGACCCAGAAGTCATGCAAATTGGTCCAGTAGAAAACAAGGCCACTTCTACTCTTATGTGATTTACTGACTGGCCTCAGTATAAAACTTCCTACTTTGAAAGAACTGTTAAAGCCACTGATGTGCACAAGTAAAACTAACTATGTAGGAAATATAATACAATTTTGGTAACAGGAGATATTTCATGTTTTAAAATGATTACTTTTAAAAGCAGTTTCCTGGCACTGTTCCTTAGGTCAAACTAAAAGTAAAGCATCCTAAGCAAAGATATATTGGGAAGTCATTGATTTTTTTTCCTTTTTACTAGACATTAAGCTTCTTGGGTTAGATGTGTTTCTGCTCCTACACTCTGACATCTACTAGATTGAACTCCCTTTAAGACATTTTCTGTTTTCCATAATGGCTGGCAAAAAAGGTCGTTTTAGTATCATAGTCATACAGCTGACCATGAGAGATAGTGATAATCTGTAGAGCTTGAGAAAGTAAAGGTGGAATCAATTTAGTTCCTACCATCCAAGTGACCTAATAACTTCATTGGAATTTGAGAAACATTCATTAAAGAATCACTTTTATGTAAATCAGAGAACTAGGGTAATCACTCAGATAAAACTATTTTGACCAAAGAGAAATTCTTTTCTCTTTGTTTTTTCTGCCCTGAACTATTTCTATCACTCTATTAATAAATTCCTATATATTTTTTCTTTTTTCTTTTTTCTTCTTCCCTTTTCTGATGCCCTTTGCCTTTCTTCTCTATTCAACCATTGTTTGTAAAATGAGAATGGCTTGCATGACCTTGATGTAACCTACCAGCCAAGGAAAATGGACTGAAAGGTACATGCCTGAATAATGATGACTTCATTGTACCAGTCAGTGGGGGCAGTAGAGGCTGTTGAGTGAGCATGTGCACTGTGCGGCTATCACATTCAAAATGACTGAGTTGAGCAACGAATCTGCATCAACTTTCCTGTTATGACTGAACACTCTTTCACAAAAGCTATTTGGCTGATTCAGAAGGCCACAGCTCTGGGCAACTGGTGACTGGCAACTTCTTTACAATAGCACGCCTGCTCAGGCATCATGTCTCATGCAGTATTTTTTGATGAAACATTAAATCACCCAGGTGACTCAGCCCGTCTACAGCCCAGATTTGGTACCCTGTAACTTTTGTCTTTTCCCAAAACTAAAACCATCTTTGGAAGGGAAGAGATTTCAGACCATCTATGAGATTCAGGAAAATACAACAGGGCAGCCAATGGCGATTGGAAGTATTCTGTAAGGTTCTAAGGTGCCAGTTTTGAAGGGACTGAGGTGCCATTGTCCTATGTACAATGTTTCTTGTATCTTGTATCTTCTTCAATAAATGCCTCTATTTTTCATATTACATGGCTGGATACCTCCTGGACAGACCATGCACAAGGCCTGTCTCAAAATATTGAGCCATATAGTGTTTTCATTATATTGATATTGGCTCAATAATTTTTGGACAGACCTTTTATACACACACACATATATGCGTATACATATGTATATGATGGAGGCAAAACATACAACATGATTAAAATTGTGTCCCATTATTTCACAGTTGTATTATCATTAAGGCACTTGTTTAACTTTCCTCTTTGTCTCTGCTTTCTAAAATTAAGATAATAATATCTATATCATGTTTTTGTGAAAAGTAAAAGATGATGACACTTTTTATGCACCTCACTATTATTTCGGCTATAGTAAATGTTCAGTAAGTGGTTTTATTTATTTTTGTTAATTTTACCACTAAGTGTAACTCCTTCTTTTCTTAAGCATTCTCCTTTCTTCACCAAACTGTATTGAATAAAAGTCTACTGCTTATCACCACTTCAATATTCTCCATTGATGGTGATGATAAACCAAACAAAGAAGAAATAAGAGAAAAAGCAGCGTAGGAGAAAAAAGAAGAGAAAGATGAGGAGGGAGAGGGGGAAATGAAGGTGATGAGGTTGGTAGCTCTAGAGGGATAATTTGCATTCATTTTGTTCTTGTATTATTGCATTTATTGCATTTACTTACACATTTACTATTTAAAAATTTTAAAGAGGTTATCCCTATTATCAGCATCATTTCTACACTGAAGAATGAGAGGTAATTAACTTGAAGAAATGTACGTAACAAGTGTGTCAAATTAGGTCCTTGAAAAGTACATGCCAGGATGAAATTAAGATGTTCAAGAGATTTATTGGACAGAAATACCTCTGAAAGATGAAGGAAAGGGATCAGAATTGGGCAGCAAGACCCTTTAAACCAGTTTGCAATTATAATTTCCGTGGTGGCTGTACAGGCCAGAGATGATGCTGGTTTGGAGAAAGTAAATGAAAGAGTCTTAGACTACACATTGTTCTGAGAATATCTTCACCAGGTTGATGGGGTGTCACTGAGCCAAAATTGTCCACCATCAGGCAGGAATGGGCAGGATCAGTGTCCTTACCATGTCCAACCACTGAATGGAATCAGTTTGGGGGAAGCATGACCTTAGCTGGTTCTTCTGAAGGACGCAACTGGTATATCTTATAGGCATCCACAGCTCATAACTCTCCAAGTCAGAATTTTAATCTAGACCACATGCACTTAAACCTACACTATCTTGCCTAGGAAAGATTCCTCTCCATTATGGAAATCAAATATATTAGCAGTGGCACAATTGCACTTATTTTTAGGAAAACAAAAGAGAATTTTTCTGGAAGGTGTGACTAAACATACTCCAAGTTGAGTAAATAAACTATATTATGGCAGTGAATAAGGTACCTGGTTGAGCTCTCCCATGGAGAAAGAAAAATCTCAGGATTTTCCCCAGGGAAAAGCAATGGACTTGCAGGGATTTATGAACTCCAGAACTTCATTATCCAGTAGAAGAATTAGACAGTCTGTGGCTTCTATTTCGCTTCCTTAACTTCTACTATATTGCAAAAATTGAGGGAAGTTGCTACAAAATTGTTTGAGTTACTGGACAACAGTATCAGTCAGTGAAATTTGGTCCATGCTTAAGTTAAAGAGGAGATATGGACATGGTCTCTCTTCAAATAATTTCTCCCTAAAAGCTAATTAAATGAGAACAACTCCAGAGTTTTCTACCTTCTATTTTTTTTTTTTTTTTTAACTCAGTGTAGACAAGTATGGCTTCATGTATCAGATTATTAGACTTGAGAAATCCAGAAAGTACTAACAATGTTCAGATGGGAGGAAATGAGCAAACAAAATGGATTATTTACTATAAGTTAGTTGACAGGTTATTTTACTGGAATAAACACTTAACAGATATAAGTAACTCTATAGAAATCAATATTAAAAAAGACTTCACATCCTACTGAGACATAAAATTTCAGTTATGGCCATAAATTTATTCTAAAGTGATGTCAACTATAAATATTGATCACTGTACTATATACAGGAAAATGTGTTATCCCCAAACATGTTTAATTCAACATTAAAGTGTCAGGAATGTACAGGAAAAAGAAAAAGAATGGAGGTTTTATGTGTAATAAGAATAGTTAAAGACAGAAAATTTGATTGGCAGAGCTACTATAGTGAACTTTATAATTTTTTTAAAAATACAGTACATTTTATTTACACATAATTAGAGGACAAATTGTATCAGACATGGTTTCCCCTTCCAAGGTATGAGAGTGATTTTTGCAAACAAAATTATGATGAGAGATCAATACCATATGTGCTTAAGTTCACAGGTCCCACACTTTGGAAAATGGGCCTAGATGGAACTAAACCCTGACAAAGTTCATTTAGCTCCCAGATATATTTCACTTTCGATTTATAGTTCATAGTAATAACATAGCTCAAGATTAAAATGTTCATTGTATTGTGAAATGAATGCCTTTGTTGGGGAAACATTACTCTGTTAGGAAACTGGTATTGAGAGGAGGCTTTTGCAAGGAAGTACAAGTAATTGGTGCTACAAGTCCAATGTATCGTTTATCCTCTAGGAAAAAATAAGATAGAAGAGATGTTAGAACAGGGTAGATCCTACTTGAGAGGTGTTGGATGCTACTAAAGGAGCACTGGGAACTCATGGAATGCCAGCTCAGGCTACAGCTAGTGAAGAATCAGATACTCAGCCAGCCACTGCTATCTAGGACTATTATCAGCTAAGACTAAATGGAGAAAGAGTCTTGGTTTTGTGCTTATTTCAAGATTTTAATTTTTTCATACTAACAAAAGGTTGAAGATTCTTTACATTAGGGGTTTAATTTCTGTAAGGAAAAGGGTATTACCTCTAAAAAGGGAGTCATATTGTGCAAATTAAGGGTATATTTATCTCATCATAAATAACATCATAAAAATGGGTACATAAATCACATAAGGTATGTATGGCTATTTGAAAAGACAGATTTAAGTTGAAATCATAGATTTAACATTTTTCTATCAGCTTTCTGAACTGGCAACTTAAACTTCCTCAGTTTTAACTTCCCTGCCTTCATATTGGAATAATTAAACCACGTACCTCACAGTGTGAAATAATTAATTTCATGTGTCAACTTGGCTAAGCTAAAATACCCAGGTAGTTGGGTAAATGTTATTTAAGATCTTTCTGTGAAGGTATTTTCAGATGGGGTTAACATTTAAAGTAGTAGATTTTGAACAAAGCAGATTACACATAAAGTGGGTGGGCCTCATTGAATCACTTGATGGCCGAAAGAAAGAAAGAAAGAAAGAAAGAAAGAAAGAAAGAAAGAAAGACCTCCCAAAAAGATAAAGGAATTCTTCCATGAGACTGTTTTTGAACTCAACCGCAACTCTTCTTTGGGTCTCCAGTCTACCATTTTAGCCTGAAGATTTTGGGCTTGCTAAGAACCACTCCCCACCACCACCACCACCACCACCACCAATCCTATAATCTAACTCCTTGAAAGAAAACTCACTCTCTCTCTCTCATTTCTAAGTAGGGAAATTAATGTTTGATAAATCAGATAGACAATAGAGATTATGTAGATTTAGAGATATACACAGCATATATAGATATATAGATATAGATATATAGGCATAGATATATAGACATATAGAGATAGATATAAACCCTGTTGGTTTTGTTTCTCTGGAGAACCCTAATACATAGAGTTACTGTTAGTATTTTATAGAATAATACACAAAAGTGGCTAGCATTTAGCAAGTGATCAAGAAGTGCTATTTGCCATTTTAGCTTTGATTAATATTTATACTTTACTATTTTCTGGGGCAAATAGCATAGTATAATTTGGCAAGTGGGTTTGGAGGTGAGATTTTGGAGTAAAGAAAATCTAGAATTGACTGAATTCTTACTGTGCCATATACTGTGCTGAGCACTATCATTCAGATTATGTCTTGTAATGTTCTTTATAACCCTGTTTCAAATCCTATTATTTTACACAGAAAAAAGCTGAGGTCCAAAAAATTTAACATCGCTTTCTGAGTAAGCAGAGGTAAACACTAGTACACCTAGGCAACTGAGATGTAATCAACCTGAGTCTATCCTCTTAAATTATACACATCCTAAAAATAAAATATAATTGAACAAAATTCAAGTAAAAAATTAAAAAATGGATTTATTTATGCTTTACTGTGCAATATGGCCTTAAGTTTAGCCTCAAAAGACATCAGGGAAAGCCTCAGAGACATTCACAAAAGTCATGGGGAACTAACTGCCCATCTCTAATGGTCAAGCGCAGAGAGAGGAGTTAAGCTAGTCGCCTCAGGGAGATGGGGTCCAGACTTCCCTGAATGGTTACTGAGTTTGCTCTCTCACCCCACCTCAAAAAGTAGTTTGCCATGAATTAGACCACTGTCCTTGGATCTGGATTTGTTCAAAGGAGTTAAATAGCATGTTCCTAGATATCCTTTTTTGTTTCTCTTTGGCTACAGAGAAATAAATGGAAATGATTTTCAGTCTTAGTTCAAGGGGCCATGTGAACGGGAGTAGAAGAAATTAATAGAAACCAGGGAAATCATTCCATGTCTAAATCTGGCAGTCTACTCAGCTTCAATCAATTGTTTTTACACAGACAAGCAGGGTCAGTTTTCCAAATCTTCCCATTTTTCCAAGCAGCTAGAAATATAAAATTTTATAAGACATGCCTGACCTTTTAAGTATTGGGAACGAGCAATTATTTTTTTAAAATTGACAGAATTGAGCACATTACATTGTCAGAGGGTTTTGTACAAGGAATGTTAATTTACAAATGCTAATGAAATTATGAAACAAAATAATTAAAATGATAAAAAAAAAATAACCCAGGTTTCATTTAAAAAAGTGAATCAGCCCTGGCTGGTGGCACAGTGGATAAGACCCCAGCCTACAAACCCAAAGGGCACTGGTTCAACTCCCAGTCAGGGTATATAACCAGGTTGCAAGCCAAATCTCCAGCCAGGTCTGTAGCTGGAAGCAGGTGAAAGGCAACCATACATTGATGTCTCTCTCCCTCTCTGCCTCTCTCCCTACTCCTCTCTCTAAACATAATAAATAAAATTTTTAAAAAGTGAATCACAGATTAATTTTCGATTTTCAGAACATGCTTGTCTTGTGATTTAATGGAGACTTTAGAGAAGGTGATCTATTCACTATTTGTCATAAAGTTTTCTAGTTCATATTTAAAAGTCAGTGATCACCTCTTTTCCAAAGTATCTCTTAGCCTGATCCCTACAGCTCAAAAATGATAAATAAACAATGCAATTACCTGGATAATAAGCAAGGTATTCATATGGCATTCAGGACATTCCATTAGCATTTTTATTTCTAAGTAGACAAATTAATATATTACTAAACCAGATAAAGACTGTTCACACTTATCAGGAGGAACCACACAGGCAATATGCAAATATCTCAATATGTTTTTTTTTAAATCAAATGTAGCATTTCAGTTAATCTTTAAAAGCACCTTTCCATTATCAGAGGAAGGTTCAAAGCAAAGCAAAACTCTTTGTCCAATTAATTATTATGCAATCCCCACATTTACTTATGAGTCATCACTAAAAATGAGGATATATATATATATATATATATATATATATATGCATTACATATATATATTTATATAGTATCCATGCATACTACTTCATTAACCAATGACTGCTGACCATGTGATGATTTTAGACTTTCAGTTTTGTTCTACCAACAAGCACAGAGTTGAGCCTTCTCAAATTAAAGGAGAGCAGTCTTTCAAGTCATCACATTTTGTGATTCTTGTTGCCACCCAATGAACATTTGAATGACATTCTCTTTCCAACGAGAATAGTGAGAATCCTGAATCTTCTTTCCTATGAATAAACATTCACTGCCAAAACTTGATCTCTGAGCTAAGCCTCAAGAGGTTATTTTGGCTTCATGGAATATTTATGACATTTTGCCCTAAAAAGTATTTGCACTCTACATAAATGATGGTACTAAAAATGTTTAATTTGAGAAACGTAAGTTGCTTTTTATTTTTTAAATTTTTTTCTGATTTCGTGTAACTTTCAAATGACAGGACATCAATCAGCAATGAAAGTGCTAAGAGCTACTCTCTTCAGGCATGTAACCTGCACAAGTATTTCATGCAAAACTTAAATGCATGTTGGTCTGCCTTGGATAAAGACCTTACCCATATATTTTATTCTTATTTTTAATGTAATGTTCAAATACCCTCCTTCATTGAAGGTCATGGTAAGCATCAGAAAAGCAACAAGAATGATTATTTTTCAAATGGCATGTTTTTGCAACTGATTACTCAGATAAACAGCCAGAGAACATCAAATGTGTCACAGAGTGATTCTGGTTAATGTTTCCTGGGATTTATTACTAGAGATTTTTACAAAGAGAGGGTCTAGTGAAACAGAATTTTAAAAGCAGAGGGTAGGTACCTAATAGAAAAGAGTTTTCCTCAAAATGGAAAACTCCACCCTCTGTGGGTATCTGTCAATACTTGAAGGTAGCAAGTTCTGGTGGACTATGAAATAGCAATGCATGTACTTTATAGTTATGTTTAATTGAAGAGCTTTTGTACTTCCCATCACCGAATACCAAGTTCCATGAACTTTTTTCATTGAACTAAGTGCTGGACACAATTGTCTTAAATTGATGGGTAATTCAACCTTTGCCTACATAGCACTAAAATTATAGATCAACCCAGAGGGAAAAAAATAACAATTGAGCAAATTAGGTTTACACAAATTTAGCTAATTGCCAGTACTTCCCACCTTTTAACCCACCATTTCTGCATTTTAGATGAACAGCTTCAGTTCAGCAGCAATTTGGGTTGAAATCTAAAACCTACACATTGATACCCCCTGACCTCATTCTCCATCACTAAATTCTAGCCTTTCTATGTCTGCCTTTAGGGAATTAATATTTTTACATTTGCCTCCTCCATACTAAGCAATAAGCTTGGCCAGCCCAAGACAAAATAACAAAATAAAGTGTGCTCTGGGGATAATCCAAATATCCTAATCAAAGATTTATAGCTTCTTGAAATTTCTGCCATCCTCATAGTCTCTGTCAATTTTTAACATAGCTTATAAAGTCGGTGCCACACCATGCTCAATCTGGTCTCTCCCAAGAACATTTAACTTCCCAATGAGCTGCAATCCTTGTGCTTCACTGATGGATTTTGATAATGTAGTAAACTTCATGATTAAGCTAAAGGCTCTTAATGAGTTAATTCCGAGTAACTATCACAAAGCTTAGAAGCTTTTGGCACAGAGAGTGGGTGAGGAGACTCTCAGAACTTCACTTAAGACTTTGCTTCCTTTATGTTTAAGAAGTTGCAACTGTCACTCCAAGGATAGAATTCCTCTTCTTTTCAATCTTAAGAGGCTTGTGGCTATTAGCCCCACCTCTGGGAATTCTGACCCACTGTATCTAAGTTTTATCCAGGAGTTTTTATTTCTTGGAAGTCACACAGTAAGTGTGAGGGATAGCCAATGTTTAATGTTGTATGAGTAGATTCTGGTCATTAGATGATTACCCAGAACCTCAAAAAGATTATGTAAGTGAAAGAAACCAGTCACAGAAGAACAGATGGTATATGATTCCATTTATATGAAATGTCTAGAATAGGCAAATCTATACAGATGGATAGTAGATTAGTGGTTGTTAAACCTGGGTGGGAGCAGAGAATAGGAAATTGGGCGGTGATAGCTAAACGATATAGTGTCTTTTTGAGGTAATGAAAATATCCTAAAATTGACTGTGGTGATGTTTGTACACATCTGTGAATATACTAAAATCCATTGATTGGTATACATTAAGTGGGTGAATTTTATGGTGTGTTCATTATAGCTCAATAAAACTGTTATAAAAATTATTGTGATATGCAATGAAACATCTATTCACAATTGTGATATAAAATTACATCACTCTGTGTCACTCTTTTAGGGCCTAAAAACTTGTAAAGAGTTTCAGTACCAAAAATGCAGTTAGGTTTTTAAAACCAGATTTTATTTTTCTTCTAACACTCAACATTGGTGACTTGGTGATTGAAATCCTGTGGGAGCTCTACTCTATTACTGACATGCAGTGACAGTCCTCAAAAAAGCATCTGGTCCACACCATCAAAAATGAAAAATGTGCCCTGGCTGGTGGCACAGTGGATAAGGCACCAGCCTGCAAACCCAAAGGTTGCTTGTTTGATTTCCAGTCAGGGCACATAACCAGGTTTCTACCCAGGTCCCCTAGCTGGAGGCAGGTGAAAGGCAATCATACATTGATGTCTCTCTCCTTCTCTGCCCCTCTCCTTTCCCTTTTCTCTAAAAATAATAAGTAAAATCTTTTAAAAAATGGAAAATGCCTTGTGAATAGCATAGGCAATATTATTTTTTGTGATAATATGCTGCCTGGATTTTATGTGTGTGGACGATTATTTAATTAGGAGAGCACATTATTTCTGTCAGGGCAAAGTTGCTCTTTTGGCCACCCACCAAATCTTAACCGCATTCCATCATCCACTGTTCAAAGCCCACAAACACACACAAAAATCTGTCACCTTTAGAGAGAAGTAGCTACTTCAGCTCAGGCAGAATTGTTTTTATCGTCTATGGGCATGGTCGATTCAACAATGTTTGAAGCAATTAGGAGGTCAATGAGAAAATGTATAATCCTTTAAATGCATTTTAAAAAGCAGTTTAATAATTTTTGTTAATATATAAGTAAGGAGTTATTTGACTAAATAAATAACAAATAAAGAAGAAAACTTAAAAACTTTAGTCTAAAGATTATTATTCATTAAAATTAAGTGAGGCCATTTTTGGTGTTACTAATAATTTCTGATTTAAGTACTTTTAAAATGGATGCTATATACTAATAACTTTTAAATACACAAGTGTCAAAATTCTTTAGGTATATTTATTGAGATTTAAGGTTGCATCATAATACAGTTTTCGACACTAAATCAGATCATGTTTTAACTACTTTGTCAACACTGTTTCTCTTTTACTAAGCTTAGACTCATACACTTATTTTTCTTAGAAGGATACTTAAACTAATTTCCCATTTTCTAAATAAGAAAATGAAGGTCAAAGACATGAACTTAGCTGCTCAATGTCCCAGAGCCCGGAAGTGGTAACACTGGGACCAAATTCAGGATTCTAGAACAAAACCTCACTATAAATCAATGCAGACCCTCAGGCACCACTCACAATTTAATCTGGCTTCCAAGCACATTGTATTATTCAGGGTGGGCTGCCATAACAAAAGACCAAAGATCGTGTGGCCTAAATAACAGAAATTTATTTTCTCACATTTCTGAAGACTAGAAAGTTCAAGATTAAGGTGTTGGTTGATTTTGTTCCTGATGGGAACTCTCTTCTTGAATTACAGACTGCTGCCCTCTGGCTACATCCCTTCAAAGCCTTTTTCTAATGAAAAGGGTGGAGGGAAAAGGGAGAGACTGAGAGAGAATCTTTCTTTCTCTTCTTATAAGGCCAACAGTCCTATTAAATTGGGACCCCATTGTTATGATTCCATTTAACCCTGATTCCCTCCTAAAAGGTATATCTCTAAATATAATCATATTTGGGGTTAGGGCTTCAACATATGAATTTGTGGGGACATAATTCCATCCATAGGATACATCAAACTCAAACATCATGATTCAAGAAAACAGATAGTAATGGTCAGACTGCCACATTGCCTCTGACCCTTTGAAGCTTGATAAGCAAAAAAAAAGTTCACTCATTCGACCAGTATTTAGGATCGAATATGGACCAACCACGGTGCTAGGCATGAGAGCTATAAGATGTTTCTCGTCCTCAGACTATTTCTGGTTCATCCTCACTAGTTATCAATAAATGCATCAATAATTGCAATTACTTAACCATCAAATTAACATACATTTGTAAAACAAACTGTATCCTGAATGTTGAGAACCAAGCACTCTTCATAATCTCCTGGTCATTTATAAATGAGTATAACCTGTCAGTACATATATATTAATATATTAATCAATATATAATATATATGATTAATCATATATATTAAACTTATAGTATATATGATTCTTTTAATATTCACTACAATATGTGATAGTATATTTATGCCTCAGCTGAGGGAAACAAAACAGAGATGAAACAGGACCTGCTGAAGGATTTCTGTGGTCATTGTGCTGCCTCTCACAATTTTTTTTTTTTTTTTAAGATTTTATTCATTATTTTCAGAGAGGAGGGCAGGGAGGGAGGGAGAGAAACATCAGTGTATGGTTGCCTTTGACCTGCCTCCAGCTACGGGCCTGGTTGGAGACCTGGCTTGTAACCTGGTTATGTGCCCTGGCTGGGAAATTGAACCAGTGACCTTTGGGTTCACAGGCCGGTGCCAATCCACTGAACCACACCAGCCAGGGAAATGCCTCTCACAATTTGATGGCCTGCACTCGTCTGCTTGTCAATTTTCAGCCGATTAGGAACAGTAACAGTAAACACTTTAAAGTCATAATATTTAAACTTGTAGCAAAAGTGGAGGATTATTTCTGTACCACTAAATGAACAGGCTGTGACACCAATTGGCTGGGTAGGGCCAGTTGCTCAAGCCAGTCTGGCTTCATTTGCAACACAGTAAATTCTGCATTGTAGTTTCTACCGGTCTGCCAGGCCTTTGGTCCTAGGTATCCTAGATTTACCTTCTTCATCTTTCTCCACCTTTCTCATTGCCTCCTTTTTTAGAGCCAACATGTACACACACACACACACACACACATATTCTATCCTATAGCTTAATTTAAAAAAAAAAAAAAAATTGTGATTAGTTACCTTTACCCTGAAGAGACACAAACTCAAACTCTACACATACTCTTTTTGTGCCTCAGTGTGGCTTTTGTATAAAATTACTATACAAAAAAAATCAATGTCAGCTATTCCAAAATCATTGTTAAAGAACATTCAAACTCCTCTTTCATATCAGTCTCATTTATACAACACTGAAGGTAGAAATGGATCATTTTATTTATTTTCTGTTTAAACAGAATCGTCTTTTTAAATAGGAACAGGTAAAGCAGTAGTGGAGAAGGTCACCTTCCAAAACTAGTCAGTCGAAGTCTTTTAATACCTCCCTCTGGGTGGAGCATTTCAGAGTACTCTCCTGGAGCAACAATGAGAGAAGAAAGAATTCCATACAAAGAAACAAAGATTCTAAAGCACAGAACCAGTTAACAACCTTCCTGTTCTCAAAAGAAACTGTCTTTTATCAGCAATTAGCTGCTTAAAAACAACCATTGTGGAGTTTAATTTCACCCACTGAAATTGATAATACATATAGTAGTTGGTGTACTTCCCTTTGGCTATTGAAAATAAGTTTCTTGAGAAGATCAAGAACATTGTCAAGAAGATGTGGGGGAAGGGAACTGTTTTATACATAGTAAACATTTTGTGGAATATTCTGTAAAGAATGCTCTTCATTTAAGAAACAAACATTATTGTTTCATTGTATATTTTGGTCTCTTTAGTAGAAGATGAGGACCTCAGAGACACCATCAGAATGCTTTCTGCAGCCATGGTGAGTGTACTGTCTTACACTCCTAGTCCCACTGAACAGCAGGGCTAACTGAAAGGATATATGATTCTGACTCAGGGAAACTCAACTTACCTACGGAGACATGATCTGAGACTGGTGAAGATTAGCCCACAGTCCTAAACAATTCTAAATACTATCTACTTTCTCTTCTTAAAATGTTCATTCATTCACAAGTAATGTGATAGTAATAATCTTAGACTTGTACGGGTTAATATAAGCCTTATAGGATGTTTTAAGTATATGTAGGCATGTGAGGGACATTTTTTACATCTTATTTTTCCTCCAATATTCTTGTACTCAATATTTTCTTCTAGCTTACATTGTTTCAGTTAGTCTTAATTACTAACATGGGACAATGCCCTGAGTTTTGTATGTTACCTGCTGATCCTCTATTAACATGCTTTGTGAACCTGAGATGTATTATACTGGGTTCTTCTACATTTTTAAAAAATATTTTATTTATCATTTTTAGAGAGACAGGAATGGAGAGAGGCAGATAGGGAGAGAGGCATCAATGTGTGGTTGCCTTTCACCTGCCTCCAGCTACAGACCTTGCTAGAGACCTGGCTTGCAACCTGGTTACGTGCCCTGGCTGGGAATCGAACCAGCGACCTTTGGGTTAGCAGGCTGGTACATTATCCACTGTGCCACCAGCCAGGGCTTACATGTTTTGTTTTCTGTTTTTTGGTTTTTTTTTTTTTTTTTTTTTTGACTAAGGATTATTTTATGTTCTTCACCTTTATCTAATAATTTAACATAATTTTTATTTTAAAAGATAATACCCTCCAACACATATATATGTATGTATATACATATGATAAATTTGTAAATATAAATGATATCTATTTAGCATCATGAAAAGTGTAATCCTGCCCTGGCTGGTAGCACAGTGGATAAGGCGCCGGCCTGCGAACCCAAAGGTCGCAGGTTCGATTCCCCAGCCAGGGCACATAACAAGGTTGCAAACCAGGTCTCCAGTCAGGTCTATGGCTGGAGGCAGGTGAACAGCAACCATACATTGATGTCTCTCTCCCTCTCTGCCTCTCTCCCTTCCCCTCTTTCTAAAATTAATGAAATAAAATCTTAAAAAAAAAGAAAAGTGTAATCCTGCCATTTTTTATATATCTTCCATTTAAAATATTGATATTCTTCGTGAAGCATATTTCAATGAAGGCATGATTTAATATGGATATGGAAATATTCATTTTACATATGGGTGAGGGGAAGGAAACACATTAACTGGAAAAGAAAATGCATTGTCTCCTGCAAGAATATTGATGTGATCATATAGATGGGATATCACTTCTATAGTTTACTAGCAGGAATCTGGTTTTTCCCCTTAGGGTCAATTTTTCATCACAATTTCAAACATTTGAAAGTCGTATTCTTTCACCAAATTGCAAAATTATTCTTTTCTTGCAGCAAAAATTGAATTTTCTGACTGTATTCCATTTTAGCACAAGTAATTTATTGCTAGATGTCTTTATGAGACCACAGGAAATATGCTTATCTCTTCAATATCTTTTTAATACAAAAAGGACTGGAGTCCACCAGGAATATTTAGTCGCATCAGGAGAGAGGAATTTGACTAATCTGTTTTGTTCTTATGAAAGTGTTGAGAAGGAGGATTTTCTAAATAAGTTCTAATCTTTGTCAAATTTCTCTCTCTAGGGATAATGCCAATATTTGACTACAGTGACAAGGAAAACTCATCTTCTATTTATACCTTGTCCACATGATTTGGGTAGAAAAGCATGCAAGGTAAAGGAAGCTCTAGAAACTTGACTGTCACCAATGCTATAGTGTCATGTGCAAAGGAACTCTCTACCTTATACACTATTAAATGAAATAAAATCTTTATCCTCACCATCACTAATGATCTTCCATTCTATGCTTGATGTAGGATGCTTTTAAGCAACAGTTAAAGAATTGAGAAACCTGTGCTGTCTTTATTTACAAGGTATTTTTGAATTTATTTATATAAAATGGACCCTAAAGGTGACCTTCCTGTCCAACCAGTCCATCAGTACAAAGACAAAGAAACAAGATTCAGGGAGGGTGTGTCAGTCAAGGTTCAGCCAGAGAAACAGGACTGGTTAGATATGCATATTAAGGGATGTTATGGGTTGAATTGTGTCCCCCTGAAAGATGTTTAAGTCTTAACCACCAGCACCTGTGAGTAAGACCTTATCGGAAAGCTTTTGTAAAATATAGTCAATTCAAAAATCTGGAAATGAGATTATCCTGGATTATCCAGGCACAACATAAATCCAATGACAAATGTCTATATAAGATCACAAATAGGAGTGACTTATAGGGAGAGGAGAAAGTCATGCAAAGGTGGAGGCAGAGATTAGAGTTACGCAGCCCCAAGCCATGAAATACCTAAAGTCATCTGAAGCTAGAAGGGCTGGAAGCTCTCTCCCCTAGCCCTTGGAAGACAGCATGTCCCTACTGAAATCTTTATTTCAGATTTCTGGCCTCCAGAATCATAAGAGAGTAAATTGCTATGGTTTTAAGCCAGGGAATTTGCAATAATTTTTGACAGAACCCTGGAAGACAAACACAGTGCAGGCCACAGAAAGTATAAAATGGAACTCTGGGGCCTGTGCTAAGCTGTAGGCCACAGATAGAATTTCTTCTTCCAGAAAAATCTCAGTTCTACTTAAAGCCTTTTAAATGATTAAATTAGGTCCAATGAGATTCTCTAAGGTAAACTCTTTTATTAAAAGTCAAATGATTATGAACATTAATCAAATCTGTACTACTTCCTCAGCAATATCTAGATTAATGGTTGAATGAATTACTGGGCAGTATAGCCTAGCCAATTCGACAAATAAAACTGATCATCACAAAGAATAAGAGGCTTCCTCATAGTCACAAAATCACTAACAGTATTCTGACTTTCAACTTAGTGAAATATTAAAATAACTTTTACATCATCCAGCTGACATAGAAGATGAATATCACATAACTGTATTATTTACATATATAGTTAAAATAATAATATATATAGTATTAACCAAGTCATCCTTAGAAACATGACTCTAATTGAAGCCAGGGATTTTATCTGTAGATGAACTGGGAAAAGAAAAACTCCCCAAGGTACATGTTTGTATAATAATAGGGGGTGACTCTCTAGCTAAATGAAAGGACTTCTGTGTTGTTGAAGGAATTATTCATATGGTGAAGGAAAAACTGAATTGCCCCAGACAATATAGGAGCTTCTGATGGACTGTTATGTGGACGTTGTGTTTATACCATGTGCAGACTGACTTATGCTGGTTTGACTAACAATTTTTCAGTTTTAAAATGGTACAGAAGTTCTATGCATTCAGAATAACTGTACTTTGAGTTTTGAATTGTGATCTTTTCCTGGGCTAGCGATATACAGTATGATGTGCTCTGGTAATGTGGCAGGGAACAGTAAGCCCTACATGATCATGGGGGTAAACTAGCAGCACTCTACGAGGTAGGATCAAATGAATTTCAATTTAGAGTATTTTCAAATTATGATGAGTTTATCAAGATTTAACTCCATTATAAGTTAAGAAGCATCTATCTGGTATTTGTCTTTGTCTTTCTGTGAATAGCTTATTTATTTTACTTAGCATTATGTTCTCCAGGTCTATCCATACTGTTGCAAAGGCTAATTTTTTTCTGCTCTTTTTATTCTTTCTTTTTTTTTTTTTTACAGCCAAGTAGTATTCTATTGTGTAAATATACAATTGGAAAATGGACAAAGGGCCTGAATATTCTCCAAAGAGGACATACAGATGGCCAAAAGACATAAAAAGATGCTCAACATCACTAATCATTAGAAAAATACAAATTAAAACAGAAATGAGATATTACCTCACACTAGTCAGAATGAATTAATAAATCAACAAACATGTTGGTGAAGGTGTAGAGAAAGGGGAACTATCCCCTCATGCACTGTTGGTGGGAATGCAGACTGGTGCAGCCACTATGAAAAGCAGTATGGAGATATCTCAAAAAAATTTTAAATGGATATGCCTTTTGACCCAGGGTTCCCACTTCTGGGAATACATCCAAAGGAACCTAAAACATTAATTAGAAAGAACATAAGCACCCTATGTTCATTGCAGCATTATTCACAATCGCCAAGATACAGAAGCTGCCCACATGCCCATCAGTAGATGAGTGGATAAAACAACTACAGGACATTCATATAATGGAATACTACTATGCCATAAAAAGGAAGAAAATTATGTTCTTTGTGACAGTATGAATGGATACGGAGAACATTATGCAAGTGAAATAAACCAGTCAGAGAAAGACAAACATATATTTTCACTCTGATGTGGAATCTAATGCACAAACTGAACTAACCAGCAAAATAAAGACAGACTTATACATAGATAGAGAGCAGGATAATAGCTAAGGGTTGGGGAGGTTAACAGGTGGAGGGATCAAGCCAAAAGGAAAAAGGACTCATGAACATGGACAACATTGTGGTGATTTTAGGGGGAAGGGAGTATAAAGGACTAAATGGTAATGGAGAAAAATACAATACATTTTTTAAAAAAACATTTCCTTTCTTAGATTTGAAAATCAAGCACTGGCTGGTGGCACAGTGGATAAGGCACCAGCCTGCAAACCCAAAGGTCTCTGGTTAGATTCCCAACCAGGGCACATAACCAGGTTGCAAGCCAGGTCTCCAGACAGCTCTGTAGCTGGAGGCAGGTGAAAGGCAACCACACATTGATGTTTCTCTCCCTCTCTGCCTCTTTCCCTTCTCCTCTATCTAATAATAATAATAATAATAAAGAATTGAAAATCAATTGGAGAAACCAAAGAAACATGAGGAAGTGCTACAAGGAGAAGCATGGGCTGCTATGGAAAGAACAAGGTGGCCAAATCTGGTCTGAAGGATCAGAAAGGCTTTTTGGAAGAAATGATAAATCAGCACGTGAGGCCTGAAGGATGAGCAGGAATTAGCCAGCTATCTTCTCAAGTGTCCAGACACTGCATTTTTCAGGCTCCAAAGGATACACCTATTTTGGTGCCTCACCCTAGCTTTCCTTTCCTGGGAAATACTGCATTTCCCCTACTCACTCCAATCCCACAACCCACAATGAAATATTAAGTCTTTGTCTCATATTGTCTTGGAACCTCTGCAAATAGCTCTCATACTCACATGAGCTGAGATTCTGACTGGATTCTGCCTCCACCACTAACAAAATTTGTGAGCAATGGAAGTCATATTTTCTTCTGTGGGATAATGCATGGTTGACTACTCCAGAGAGAGAAGTGAATAAAATAGTGTTGCAGTTGTTACTTTTTAAAGAAGAACTAAAAAGGAATATTATCAATTTCTATCAGGTACCTTGCTTTCAAAATACCCTTCCCCGGTCATGTTTGCATTTAATCTTAATTTTCACCATCATCACTGTCATCAAAGCTAACACATGCTGATTGCTAACATAGCAAATGTACATAAAAGGAATGTAAAAATAATTATTAAAATCATTTAATAATTCTATGATATTAGTATTATATGCCAAATTTACAAATAAAGAAATTATGCAGAAAAAGATTAAACACTTTGTCAAAGGTCAAGTGTAGTTGTACCTGTTAGCACATCACATCTGAACTTCTTTTATCACCCAACTAACTGCTTCTAGACTCCTCCCCTTATACTGTCCTTGGTGTTGTTTCCTGTGGTTCACATTAAAATCCAGAAGCAGCTGGTCCCACCCTCATATCTTTATAGCACCACAACACAGCTATTTTTTACATGCTGCCATCACAGAAAATTTCAAGCCACTTCTTGAACAGGCAGACACACAGTGTTACAGAATGTGACAGTGCTCCACTCGGTAGTCTCCGCTGGGAAATTTATTTCACTGAGTGATAGCAAAAAAGCAGGTGAAGTGAAAGCCTCCTGCCATAGTGTTAGCTGTCATTTTACACAACAATATCAACCTCTATTTGCAGAGAACAGCGTGTGCCTCTGTCAGGACACCTGACTCATGGCCTCTATTCCAGTCTCTGCATTAGTTTCAGAGAAGTAAATGAAGAGAATATGATGCTATCAGAGAATTCTGTCTTTTTGCTACCTTGAAATATTCTGGCTACTGATCATCACTATTGATGCTCATAGTGGGAATGAGTTACTTTACTTGTTTTCTCAGTTGAAATTCATGAGAGACTTTCTTTGGAGCAGTCAGGAAATTGAGAGTCCAAGATAGTATACACTCAAAGCAATCTTCTCTAGACCATTAAAAAAAATTAAGTGAAATCTATTGCCTTTGGGGGCTACACTGAAAGATGTTTTATATATAGTGAGGTAATAGAAGAAGTAAGACTATAAAAGAATGAGACAAAAACCAAAAACATATTTATTCAAATAATGTAGTCATCTCAGGAAGCTATGTACTTATTGAGAAAAAGTAAAGTTATGTATTTGCTGAATGATCCTGGCATTCACTCACTACATTGTCCAGCAATGAGTTAGCTCAGTAGGAAGGAGCTGGATGAGCTAAAAGGCTACAAAATCACTAGCTCATACTATGCTAGTAGAGAAACTCCCTAAGTCACTGACATCTGGCCCTTGAATACTCCATTTCCCCAAAAAGGTTATTTCTTATAAGCAGAAAGCTTCATTGCCATAGTCTTAGCCACTCCTTCCATATTCTCAATAAATATCCAGATGGCACCAGAATGAAGTACCTCTCTGGGCGAACTTTCCTTGGCACATCCAGTTATCCCCACATACCTCTCTTTATTAGACAATAAGATCCCCAGGAGCAGGGCATCCAAGGGTAGAAATGATACTGCTTTCTATATATTGGAAATAGAGATGTATGTAGCAATGAGTTCAGTTTAACAGTTAGTTGAATGAATGGGTGCTTTCTGCTGACTCATTGCTTGGAAGTTTTCTCTAATAAACCTTGATGTATGCTTAGCCATTTGACTTGAACCCTATTTGACATGTCTTATTAATTTGATATGCCTCAGGTAATTTATTAATTTCTCAGCTATAAACTGAAATAATAATGCCTTTCATGTAACTTCATACAAGAATTAAATAAGGAAATTCAAAGAACTTAGCATCATAAATGAGCCAAAGCATGTACTCAACTAATATTAATAGTTATATACGTGGTGTTTGACAAAGATTTAGCACATAGTAGACATTTAAAAAAAAGTTATTCTCTTTTACTTTCACAACTACTACCCCATAACCTTTAAACTTTTTCATTAATTAACATACCTAACTTTGATTGCATTTTGGCTATTTGCAAAAATTATATCATGCTTCATCAAATAAAATGTATTTAAGTATAATAACTTTATCAGTTTAAAGTAAAGTGGCCCTGACTCTGAAGACAATTTCACACAGTAGCTCTCAAAATGAAATGATCAATGGAAGCATCATTTATTTAAAAAATGTGAAGACAACAGGCATTGTGTTGTATGAGTTTTAGCTTGTTTGGATTAAATTAATGAGAAATCAGATAATAGTAGTTAATCCTGTCTGGTATTTTACCTCAGTTTAATTCTGCAAACATTTGTTAAGCAATTTCTAGCATCAGAATACATTGCTGGGCTCTGTAGGAAACACATAACTTAATAAGATGGCCCACACATATACAAACTCATGGCTTGTTATAAGAATTTAAATTAAAAAAATACATGGTATAGCTTTGGTAAATGTCAAATAAACAGGACAAGTATTATTACTTGGGAATCTCCTAGTTGCAAATGACAAATCCACTAGCTTAAACCTGAGAGAGTGGGTAGAATAGGAAAATACACAATACTTAAAGGAATTGAAGTTAGGGGATATTTAAGTTCAAGACTAGGTATATAGATCCAGATCCAAAGGCTTAAGTGAGGGTATATTTTATATATTATCACTCTTTTAACTGGGTTTCCTCTCTGTTGATTTCATTATTATAGTGATTCCCTCTTCCTGTGCTATTCACTGATAGCTAGGTTCAAATTCATACCCTTATAGTTGAACAATTATGAAGAAAAAAGAGTCTTTCCCAGAAGGTTTTGCAAAAGATCCAGGAATCTGAACGATTATTCTTGTTTAGATTGTGTAACCATCCATGAAGCTATCACTTGGCCTGAGGGATGGGATGGTCTGATTGATCAGGCCAGGGTCATATGCTCACCCAAGAATAAAGATTAAAGTCAGCCTTATATAAAACATTTAGATTAAAAATAGCATATTCAGATAGCATTTTCTAAAGAATAGAAAATGCATGCTGAACAATTTTTGAAAAAAAAAGAAAGAAAGAAAACTATAAGGCCCTGACAGCTGAGTTGATTGAGCATCATCCTATGAAATGAAAGGTCACCAGTTCAATTCCTAGTCATCGCACATGCCTGGGTTGAGGGTGCTTGATTGATGTTTCTTTCTCTATCAATGTTTCTCTCCCTCTCTTTCTCTCTCCCTTCCCCTCTCTCTAATAAAATCTTTTTGAAAAATGGTAAAATGCATTAGTAAAGATTATGTTAGAAAGTGGCAACAGAGTAACTAACTGTTTTAAACAACATATGAGTTTATTCCTTGTTTGCAGTCAAATCTCAGAGGTAGTCAATCCTCACTGATAAGCTCACCATAGTATAAGAAACCTAGGCTCATATCTTTTGTTGCCCCAATATGGGTTTTACTTTCAAGAATCTGAGATATTTGGTAAAGCTGCAAACATTACATCACATTCTGTTTAACAGGTAAGGGGTTGTAAGTATTTGTAGAAACTCCTCTTTTTTAAAGGATGTGACTTCTTGAAAGTCACATATACAACTTCCTGCTGCATCCTATTGGCCATAACTGAGTCTTGTGACCACAACTAGCTATAAGAGAGGCTGAGACATACAGTTTTTTCTGCCAAGCTAATACTCATGATTTATATTTTGGTGCAAAGCAGAGAATGGGATTTGGTGGCCATAAGAAGCCTTCACCAAACATACGGAAATAAATATAATGCATGCTAAAGGCTATACAGACACAATAAAAAAGTAATTAGTTTGGGTTTCGTCCTTCTAGAAAGCTATGAAACTCTAAAACCAAATTAGCTTCTTGCTAACACTGCCAAATTTGGAAAATGCTGATGCTTCTATACACCAAGATAATGCTAAATAATGATAAAAATGAAATTGTGCCAACTAGATGCTTCAGGCACCCATAAACATATCTTTGAAGATCCATCAGAAGCAGCCTTTCTGAGAATGTAATGATATAATTTCTTAGCCTTAGGATTTCTTCACTTTAGATCTCCCAATCATAGAACAAATAGAACAAGCAGTTAACAGGACAATTTAAGAATGAAATTAAGGGAATAATGTCTCATTCTATCATTAAGAAGTAAAAGTCAAGAGGCCAAGATGACTTACTCTGGGCAGTAGTGAAATCAGAACCCAAACCAAGGAAATGTTCTTTGATGACTTAAGTCTAGCACGGGGGCAGAAACTTTTGTCTGTAAAGAGCCAAACAGTAAGTATTTGGCAAAACATCAATTCACACAGATGACTCAGCCCCACTACAGACCAGATTTGGTGCTCTGAGACTTCTGGCTTTTCCCAAAACTAAGATCACCTGTGAAAGGGAAGAGATTTTTTTAGACCCATAAATGAGATTGAGGAAAATATGATGGGACAGTTGATGGAGATTGGAAAATCTGGGTGAGGTGTAAGGTGCCTACTTTGAAGGGGACTGAGGTGTCATTGCCTTAGTTATAATATGTTTCCTGCATCTTCTTCAATAAATGTCTGTTTCTCATATTACATGGCTGGATACCTTCTGGACAGACCTCAAATTATTAACTACATTTTGGGTGAATAATAATTTGTTGTTTCTTTTAATAGCATGTCTAGATTCTCTGTCTTCCTCCTCTCTCTCACTCTCTCTCTTACACATACACACCATCTAAAGAGTTTTTTAAAGTGGATCATAAGTTGATTAAATGAGGTGCTTGTGTGTATTTCTACTAAAAATGAGAATAGGGAAACAATATTTAAAGCCACAATGCAATGCCACTACACCCTCCACCATCAAAATGTCTATAATAAAAAAGAAGGAAAACATTAAGTGTTGAAAATTCTCATACACTGCTCATAAGAGTTTGAATTGGTAAAATCACTTTGGAAATTTGATTGGACTACTATGATCCAGCAATTCCATCTCTAGGTATAGACAATCAAATGTGTATGTATTCACCAAAATACGTACTTCAAAATATTTATAGTAATACTTTTCATACTGACCTCAAAAATGAAAAATATCAAATGTATCAAAAATAGAATTGATTTAAAAAATGTAGGTTATTCATGACATGCATTACTATATTACAATGACAATGGATAAGCAACTACTTACAACACTCTGGGTGAAGCTCACAAGCAAACTTTTGAGCAAAATATGTGAGATATAACAATTTATGATCTTATATAATATAAAATTCAAAAATAAACAATAGTAACTTATGGTATAGAATGTGTGATCAAGATACTAGTTATCTTTGGTAGAGTATAGTAAATGAAATGGGATCTTAGAAGGCACTTGACATCCTAGTACTATTTGTATTCCTGATATGGCTTCACATTAATATGTACTTGTTAATTTTAGAAGAATTTAGCAATTGACACATGACTTGTAACAACTTTTATGTATTTTTCCTTTAGAAACATTTTTTGGAAGAAAGATGAGGATTAAACAGAAAAAAATAGATCTGCTTCTGTTATAGTTTTTACGTATCGTTTCAAATAACAATATTTAAATCATTTCAAGTGACAAAACCTTTAAAGATATTAAATATTGAACAGGAAACTTTGTCTAAACTTGTTCATTAATTGCATTAATTGTGAATTTGTGTGGGATAATCTTTTACAGTAATAACCAATGAATTTTATAAATCTAACCTGTGAAAATAATATGAAAATTTTCTGAATCTGTACTAAAAAATGGAATACTGTGCATAACTATTCCAAAACACAAGTCTATAAAGGACAGAGGTCATTGCATATTAGAGGTCATGTAAATTAGATATAGTACATAATATAGTATTAACCTAAAATTTTATTCTCTGGCACAAAGTCAGTAACTCAAGAACATACTCACCAGCAAAAATTAGGATTATCTAAACTGAGTCCAGCTGGCTAATTTTAAATATAAAAATTTTACATGGTAAAGAAAACAAAAAAACCCACTATAAAAACAAATAAAAACAGGTACATAACTCAAAAAAGTCTACCCCATATTATAACTAAATAATGTACTAATTTGTATACTGGTTCATATAAACAGCATTTTAACATCTTATTAATATATCTGGATTTTTAATGATAAACTCAATTTAAATGCAAACTGGCATTTGTAGAAATAAACATTGAGCCCTGGCTGATGGCTCAGTAGATAGGCACCCGCCTGAGAACTCAAAGATCGCTGGTTCGATTTCCAGCCAGGGTTTATAGCCAGGTTGCAAACCAGGTCTCCAGTCAGGTCTGTAGCTGGAGGCAGGTGAAAGGCAATCATACATTGATGCATCTCTCCCTTTCTTCCTCCCTCCCTGTCCTTCTCTCTGAAAATAATAAATAAAATCTTCAAAAAAAAAAAAATAAATAAAAACACATTGACCTAGATTATCTTTCCCTTATCTTGAGTTATTTTTACAGTACACAATTTTAGGAAAAATATGAATTTAATATAAAGTTATTTATTAAATTGCTAACATACTGGAAATTCTAATGCTTTCTTTCTTAACACAATTAACTTCCCAGAAATATTGTAGTTCTGATGTCATTATTGCAATTTAAAAAATAATATGTTTAAAGCCTGTCGCTGGAAATCATAAAATTTGAAAGGAAACAGATATAATTAGGAATTTCTGGCCAAGATGAAGGCATAGGCACCCACCCTGCACCTCCCTAGACAACTAAGAAGAAATTCTTCTACCTTAAAATTAGAGAAAACTAGAAATTCCAGAAAATTGAGCTGCACTGAAATCCAACAAACAAAAATATAAAGAAGAAATACTCACCTAGATAGGTACGAGGGGCAGCTTCCAAATTCGTCAGAGCTATTCTACCGAGGTGGAGGACGCAGTCAACCTCCTGGCCAACTTGCATCTGCAGGCCTCCTACACCTACCTGTCTCTGGGTTTCTATTTTGACTGGCGTGGGCCACTTCTTCCAAGAGTCAGAGTTGGCTGAGGAGAAGTGCAAGGGCACCCAGCATCTCTTAAAGCTGCAAAACCTACGAGGTGAGTATATTCTCTTCCAGGACATGCTGAAGCCTCCCCAGGATGAGTGGGCTAAATCTCAGGACATTTGGAAGCAGCCTTGACCTGGGAGAAGAGCCTGAACCAGGCCCTTCTGGATCTGCAGGCCTTAGGTTCTGCCCGCACAGACCCTCATCTCTGTGATTTCCTGGAGAACCATTTCCTGATGAGGAGGTGAAACTCATCAAGAAGATGGGCGACCACCTGACTAACATCTGCTGGCTAGCCGGCCCCCAGGCTGGGATAGGAGGGTATCTCTTCGAAAGGCTCACCCTCAAGCATGACTAGGAAGCTTTTGGAGCCCAGAGGCCTTTAAGGGGCCCCTCTGCATTTTCCTGATATCTGGCTTTTGCCTGAGCCTCTCCCTGAAACCATTAGACACACTTTTAGCCTCCTGGAACCCTCTCCCATGCAGTGGACCAAATGGAAACAATAAAGCCTTTCACAGCAAAAACAAACGGACAAAAAGAAAAAAAAGCAAAACCTGGAACCAGGACAGAGAGGACATGGTTTGGCAGCATGGAGCTGAGGCAAGACTGGGGCTATGACCGGCCAGTGAAAAACACAGTCATACAGTTTTTAAAAATGAAGGGACAGCTGCGGAACGCTCCAGGCACAAGACCAGACTGCTCAGCTCAGGGTTCCAGCAAATAGGGGGAAAATAAAGCCTCATTGCTTCCGACTATGAAAAATCAGTGGGGATTGGGGCAGAGGAAGAAACTGCTGGTCTCTCATCAGGGCCTATTTATAGAGACCCCCATAGTCCCAGAACATCTGTAGACCCACCCATTCAGGGAACCATGGCCAGGGCAACAGCTAGAGAGGTGCCAGTCTCATGTGGGAAGTGGGAGAAGTGACTGGAAAAGGGGCGAGTATTGAGCAAGCAACACTGTTCCCTCTCAGACCCCTACTCCACAGACAGCACCACAACGTGGTGAAACAGGTTGCGGTAAACTGAGGCTCCACCTCTTACAATGTAACAGGTGTGACAACTCTACCTAAGACACAGAGACAAACACAGGAGCCTGGCAAGTTGAGGAGATAGAGAAGTATGGCCCCCAAAAGGAATCAGATCAAAGTTCCATTGTGAAAACTAAGCAATGAGGAGATAGCCAACCTAACAGACACAGAAGTCAAAATGCTGGTGATAAAGATATTCACAAACTTGACAGATATGCTTGAGTATGGCAGATGCAGAAGGGAAGAAGTGAAGGCTAGGCTATGTGAAATGAAGAAAAATCTACATGAAACCAAGAGCTAAGGGAAGGAAACCAGGGTTCAAATCCATTATTTGGAATATAAGAAAGAAAGAAATAGTCAACCAATACAGAATGAGGAAAAAAGAGTTGAAAAAAATAAGGGGAGGCATAGGGGCCTCTGGGAAACTTTCAATCTGCCACCATCCAAATCAGAGGTGCAAGAAGGAGAAGAGGAAGAGCAAGGTATTGACAAGTTTTGTGAAAAATCAATGAAGGAAAACTTCCCTAATTTGACAAATAAAATAGACATACAAGTCCAACAAGCATAGAGAATCCCAAACAAGCTAGACCCAAACAGAACCACACCAAGGCACATCATAATTAAAATGCCAAAGTTTAAAGAAAGACTCTTAAAAGCAGCAAGAAAAAAGAAGAGAGTTACCTATGAAGGGATTTCTATAAGACTATCAGTTGATTTCTCAAAGGAAATTTTGCAGGCAAAAAATATTTTAAGTGATGAAAAGCAAGGACCTACAACTAAGATTACTCTATCCAATGACACTATCATTTAAAATGGAAGGATAGATAAAGTTCTTCCCAGACAAGGTAAAGCTAAAGGAGTTCATCATCATCAAGCCATTATTATATGAAATGTTAAGAGGGTTTACTTAAGAAAAAGATCAAAACTATGAACATTAAAATGACAACAAACTCACAACTATCAATAACTGAATCTAAAAAAATAAACTAAACAACTAGAATAGGATCAGATTCATAGATACAGAGATCATTTGAAGGGTTATTAGCTGGGAAGGGGAAGGGGGAGAAATGGGGAAATGGTGCAGGGATTAGGAAACATAATTGGTGGATACAAGATACAGAGTGAGAAATTAAGAATAATATAGGAAAGGTGAAATCAGGGAGCTGATATGCAGGACCCAGGACATGAACTAAGGGGGGTTGGGGTTGTGGGAGGGAAAAGGGATGCTGGGTGGAGGGGATCACAGGGAAAAGAAATTGGGACAACTGTAACAGCATAATCAATAAAATAGACTTTAAAAATATATAATTAAATTACCAAGTATAAAGCAACTGTAAAAATGGGCTTAATCACATAAAATCTTTTACAAGTACTTAAATAACACTAATTTTCTTTCTTTTTTTTTTTTTTTTTTTTCAATGCACAGTTGCCTTTCACCTGCCTCCAGCTACTGACCTGGTTGGAAGAGACTTGGCTTGCAACCTGGTTATGTGCCCTGGCTGGGAATTGAACCAGCAACCTTTGGGTTTGCAAGCTGGCCTCTTATCCACTGTGCCACCAGCCAGGGCTAACACTAATTTTCATTAACATAAAATATATCGTGGAATTTTAAAAATATACTTATTTTATTTATTTATTTTCAAAGAGAGGGTAAAGGAGAGAGAAAGAAAGAGAAACATTGACTAGTGAAAGAAACATCAATCAATTCTCTCCCCTAGGTCCCCAACTGGGGACTGGCAGCAATCCAGGCAAGTGCCCTGCCTAAGAATGCAACCAGCAATCTTGTGCTCAATCCACTGAGCCACACCAGCCAGGGCTCAAATGGGACTTTTATACCAACATTTATGCTAACAGCATGTCACTCACATCAAGCTCTCCATTGTCCCCCCCATGTCAGCTTGTCAGGACTCTGCAGTAGGGCACAGTGTGTTCCTGCTGCTCTTAGAAACTCAAGTTTGGGGATTATTTTAATATCCTTTTCAGGAGGGTATTCCCTCCTTTCACTTGTCTTCTGAAACATTTTGCCATCTCTTCTCCCCTTCCAGAACACTGACAACTGACTTTTCTAAAGACTTATGGTTTTATCCAAAACTAAGCGAACCTTTTAACTTGTCTACTTTTATTTTCTGAAAACAAAACATAAAAAATTCTTTAGTCAAAGGAAAATAAATTGGCTTAATTAAATATTTAAAATAGCGTAACGGGGAACATATATGGAATCCTCACAAATTTTTCTTAAATTTTCCTTTGAAATGATAGTAGTTTGGGCTCCCAGGATCACAACACAGGAAGTTTTCAAAGCTAGAATAATGGGACAATATAAATTTGCTTATAGTAATAGAAAGAATTCAAAAGATGCTTTTAATTTCTTTACATATCCGGAAAACTGAGATAAGTCCTTGGATTTGTATTTCCAATTTTTTGTCATGATGTTCTCACATGTGTGTTTCCATATATTTGTGTGCATGTGTGTATGTGTGTAAAAGTATGTGCAAGTCTGTGCAAGTGTACACACTCATGTGAGAGGGAATGAATAGATTCCACTTTTATCTGTTAATCTGATTCTAATTTGCTCTGCTCACAGTTTTATAACATTGACAAATTTAGTTCTGAATATATTTTATCTTTGAATATAGAAATATATTCTGAAGTAGAGCTATGATAAAACAGGGATCCATTAAACCTTTGCTTTGGAGAGTATTTTTATGCTCTATCTCTATTCTGATTCAATATTGTCTGGTTTTAGTTTCAATTTATTCCAGAGTTCTCATTAGGCATATTTTATTTATTTTAGTTTGTTTTGATGGAAACTTCAGAGTTACCAAAATAAAGCAACTTGTTCTATGTTGAATTTAGTAAATTATTATGTGTGGCATTTTTGAATTTACAAAGGAGGAACTAAGAGGACTATGGAAAATTTGATATGCTTTTCCTTGGCCCCGGGCACTTTTCATTCAAGAAAATTCAAAAGATGATATGATTGACAAGATTAAGGTTTAAACTGGTTTTGCTTTTCTTATTTAGTTTCTTAAAAGCTTTCTCAGTAAGTGGTTCCAGGGCTCCTTGGAGAAGTGGTGAATTTGAGTAAGGAATACATAAAGAGAGACTGAAGGAAGACCGTTGGAGTAATACTATTAGTAAACATGAGAAAATGTGATTTAAGGTTGGAGTGTTTGAACATCAAAAATAACAAATGTTAACTAACTAAAACATAGCAAATGAATAAAAACCATGAGTTTTTAATGATACTCTAGAAATGTTCTCTTTCTTTCTTTCTTTCTCTTTCTTTCTTTCTTTCTTTCTTTCTTTCTTTCTTTCTTTCTTTCTTTCTTTCTTTCTTTCTTTCTTTCTTTCTTTCTTTTTTTATAGGCAGACTATGGCCCACTGGCCACAGTTTGCCAACTCACTGTTTTTTAAGATTTATTTGCTTTTAGAGAGAGGGGAGGGGAGGGAGAGAAACATCAAAGTGTGGTTGCCTTTCGTACAACCCCACCTGGGGATCTGGCGCACAGCCCAGACATGTGTCCTTATTGGGAATTGATCCAGTGACCCTTTGGTTCACAGGCCGGTGCTTAATCCACTGAGCCACACCAGCCAGGACTGGAAATTTTCATTTTTTTCTTACAACCGAAATCTATTTCAAAATTTGACAAATAAAGGAAAAGAACCACATCTTAATTTTACCTTTCCCATACAAACTGTTTTTCAGACCAACCAAACAGTGGATGAGGAGATGTTTATAGAAGTATTACTATAAAGCAGAAGCTTTAATGAAATTAGAAAAATTTCTATTTTGCTGCTCCTAATGAAAGAATGGATCCCAGTACTAACCATCAATTAATGCTGAAGCCACATGATATAAGGTTGATGGAAAGCACTGTGATACAGGGGTCAGGTGGATATCACCTGAACCCACTGTTAATGTCAGAAGTATGGCAAGTGGGACAACCAGACATTGTATCCCTCATGCTCTAATGCAAAAACTATACTGCCAGACTCTATTCATATCTTTAGTTCTAGCTACAAGATTATAAGAAATATAAATATGTGAGAACTAGGTAAATATTACCTATTGACCAAATACAGAATGTGAGGTTTTCTAAATGATTCCATTTTTCAATTGAATCATTGCTAGGTCAAACAAAAGAAAAGGAGGCTGTTACTGAATTTTTAAAAATTCAATGCATATCTTAAATCTGTATAAACTGATAGATTTAGTGTACCCAAGTAGTGATTATTTCTAAATATAACTTCAGCTCTGAAAGAATATGATTTCTAAGAAAATAACAGCTTGAGTAATGGATCTTTCTTTTTCTCAAATTTCTGCTGCATCCTAACCACTCAAATGATTATCACCATTTATGGGCAGAATCCTGAGACCTTGAGTATTTAGGATGGGAGATGCAGATTTACAGCATCTTTGTTTGGGACAGGTCTAAGAACCCCAATTTGGGGAAGGAATTTCTTCTTGAGGAGCCAGACTTGGCTCTGTAGTTACCTGGGGAGGCTCGCACTAGGAAAGCTACAGGGCAACCCTCTCTCCCAGTGAACCCCCTGCAGAGTAGAAAGGTGGAATTCTCTGGTATATTGATGTGCCTAGGAGTATCCCTCGGGCCTATAGTTGACTCACATATTTGCACTTGATCAAATAGAAGTCCCACAGAAAAAGGAATATCCCCAGCATGCTAATTCAATCATTGGTAGCTCATTACAATGTTTCCATCACTATCTACCCCCTACTTCTAAAGAGAACTCAGCAGCTTAAACTGCACAGATGCTAGATTCTCTACCTGCTGATATAGCAGGCAAAGAAAGATCACAAATTACTTAAGGGTCACAACTGAATGAAGACGGGAGTCAAACAAATGATTACTCTTGGTAAATATTTGAAATAGTACTACCCCTAGTCATTTGCTGGATAGATAAACCAAACTTGGGAAGAAATAACTTGGTCTCAAAAGTAAATATACCAGATGTAGTATTCATAAAGGCAAATAATTCAAGCTAAGCATCTGTATATTGAAGCATAGCTAAGTAATTACTCTCTGTATACTGCTTAGAGAAATGGAAGTTAAACCATAGACACCAAACTATACCTGTAGATGCATAAAGTTAGGTTAAGATAAAGTTAAAATTAAAGGAACAGAAATAGTGATTGGTATACTAGTACTATGAAAAATTGGTTATTTCCCCATCTTAAATTTTTTTATTATTTCCCCTTGGCTGGTGTGGCTCAGTGGATTGGTGCTGGCCTGTGAATCCAAAGGTCACTGGTTTGGTTCCCTGGTCAGAGCACATAACCAGGCTGCAAGCCAGGTCTCCAGCCAGGTCCATAGCTGGGGGCAGGTGAAAAGCAAACATACATTGATGCATCTCTCCCTTTCTTCCTCCCTCCCTACCCTTCTCTCTGAAAATAATGAATAAAATCTTTAAAAACATTTCTACTATTTCCTTTAATATAATGAATTTAACAGAATATTACCATTAGTATGATTATTTGATTAGCCACATTATGAGGAATGAAGCTAACTTTTAGGTAATTCAAAAATAGGAGAGATTGTAGATAGCAGAGAAGTATTACTTATCAAAAACAATTATATTTTTGACTTCAACAAACATTATTAGGATTTTTAAAATCAATTTTTATTTTAAATTACAGTTGACATAGAATATTTTATTAGTTTCAGGCATACATATAATGATTAGACATTATATCACTTATACTAGGTGATCATACCAGTAAATCTCATACTCATCTGACACCATAAACAGTTATTAGAATATTGACTATATTCCCTGTGCTGTACTTACATTCCTATGACTACTCTGTAATTACCAATTTGTACTTCCTAATCTTCACGTTTTTCACCAATTCCACCAACCTCCTGTGAGTCTGTTTCTGTTCTGCTTGTTCATTTATTTTATTTTTTTGTAAATAGAGTTTGCTGATAGATATGTATTTATTGCCTTTTTAAATATTTTATTTATTATTTCTGGAGAGAGGGGAAGGGAGGGAGGCAGAGAGGGAGAGAAACATGAATATATGGTTGCCTTTCACCTGCCTCCAACTAGAGACCCGGCTTGCAACCTGGTTATGTGCCCTGGCTGGGATTCTAACCAGCCATCTTTGAATTTGCAGGCCCGCACCTACCCAGTGAGCCACCAGCCAGGGCTTATTGACTTTTTATTGTTCATATTATTTTTTTTTTCTTAAAGACATTTCATAAAATAATGGCTTGGTGGTGATGAGCTCCTTTCACTTTACCTTGTCTGGAAAGCTCTTTATATGTCCTTCCATTCCAAATGATAGCTTTGCTGGATAGAGTAATCTTGGTTGTAGCTCCTTGCTTTTCATTGCTTTGGCTACTTCTTGACACTCTCTTCTGGCCTGTGAAGTTTCTATTGAGAAATAAGCTGATAGTCTTATGGGAGCTCTTTTGTAGGTAACTAATTGCTTTTCTCTTGCTACCTTTAGAATTTGTTTTTTGTCTTTAAACTTTTGCATTTTAATTATAATGTGTGTGGGTGTGGGCCTCTTTGAAATTCATTTTGTTTGGGACTCTGTGCTTCCTAGATTTACATGTCTAGCTCCTTCACCAGGTTAAGTTTTCTGTCATTATTTTTTCAAATAGATTTTCAATTACTCTCTCTCTCTCTCTTATTCTTCTGTCACTCCCATGATACGATTGTTGGTATACTTGAAGTTGTCCCAGAGGCTCCTTACACTACCTTAATTTTTGTGTTCTTTTTGATATTTACTGTTCTGATTGGGTGGGTTTTGTTTCTTATATTTCAAATCACTAATAGGATCCTTAGTTTCATCTACCCTGCTGTTAATTTATTCTTCATTTCAATTAGTGAATCTTTCACTTGTGACAGGCTCTTTTTTATGGTCTATGTCCTTTTTCATGCTGTTGAAATTCTTAGTAAATTCTTGAAGATCTCACTAAGTTCTTTGAGCATCCTTATAACCATTGTTTTGAACACAGTATCTGGTAGTTTGCCTCCATTTCATTTAGTTCTTTGCCTAGAGATTTTTCCTGTTCTTTTATTTGGGACCCATTTCTTTATCTTCACAATTTGGCTTCTCCCTTATATTTGTTTATATGTATTTGGTAGAGCTGTTATGTCTCCTGGAGTTGGTCTTGTATAGTAAGTATCCTGTAAGGTCCAATCACACAGCCTCCACAGTCACCCATGCACTCTGGGTGCTCCCCTGTGTGGGTTGTGTGCACTGTCCTGTTTTAGTGGAGCCTTTATTACAATTGATGTCAATGAGAGGAATTTATCCCCCAACCTGCGAAGACCTGCTGCTACTACAGCAGAGGAGCTGTTGTGCAGGAGCCAACCCCAAGAAACAGTGGGGCTTTGGTGCTCATTGAGCCTGCCCTTTGAGTGTGTCACTCATGGGCATGACAGGGCTATAATCCAGTGTGGTCTGAAACTCTCTACCATGCTCTGGGGTTTCTTGGAACATGCAAGGTCAGCCACCACCTATGTCCTGCCTGAGATAGCCTAGCACAATCCACACAGAGATCTGTAGATGGCTGCTACTTATGCTGGGCTTGGTACTGCCCCAAAGAAGCCAAGCAGTGAACCAAGGTTGGCTGTTATTAGGGTCATTTAGTGAGAGGTATGGGGTACATAGAAGCCAAATTCTGCTTGTTGTAGAGACTTTAGGAAAGTCTGAAGCATGAGACCAGAGAGGCCGTTTGGATGGAAAAGTCTCTGGAAATGGTGTGGGTGGGCCCGCAAATTGAGTGAGGTGAAGGGTCTCATGGATTCACCAGGCTGGAGAAAACAGTGTAAGCCAGGATGATATAGATTCAGATATGATGCCTGCCTGCCAGTTCTGTGTAGGGTTAGTCTCAGAAAAGGAATAATGGTCTCTGCCAGCACTTTTTCCTGGTAGAGAGTCACCCTTCCAGCTCTTTTCCTGATACCACACAATTCAGTTCCTGACTGTATGTTCCTGGTTCCTTTCAAGCTGCTGCCCCATCAATAGAGCTTAGAGGGAGTAAGTTCAAGTAAGTCCATGCATAGGCCCTTTAAGAGGAACTGCCTGGGACTCCAGAAGCCCTAAGTCTCTCTCAGCCACAATCGGTGATGATTTTTACAGCCAGAAGTTATGAGGACTTCTCTTTCTGGCACTGGAACCCTGGACTAGGGGCCTGGTGTGGGCCTTGGTCTCCTTGCTCCTTGTGGGGACCTCCACAGCTGAGATATCCCTCGCAAATTTTTATCTATGGGCATGGGACCAACCTGTTCTGCATCTTCACCTCCTCCTACCAGTCTTGATGCAGTTTCTTCTTTAAAACCCAAGTTATAGGACTTCCTTTCAACTACATTTCAGGTGGTTCTGAGTAATAGTTGTTCTGAAGTTTAGCTGTAACTTTGATGTGGTTGTAGGATTCAAGTATCATATTTACCTCTACTATCACCTTGACCAGAAACCCCAAGCTCAATGATTAAAATAGAAAGATTCCATTATTATTTTAACTATAGTCAATATAACCATAAAATATATTTGGGCATTTACAACAGATAATTAAATAATTTCAACAATTGAAAAAGCTTGGGTTTGAAAGTGGTAACACAAAAGACCAAAACAGGGGAAGCAAAAAATCATAGAAAAAAAGTAAAATCTAAGTACTTTTGACTTAAGCGCATCCTTAAAATACTCCATGAATTAGAATGAATTGAAGAAGACTTAAAATATACATATGTCAGGTCCTATGGTGTTGGGTTTGAGACCACCAAGTGATGATAGCAGGGAGGGCCCTCACCTGGGGACAAAGAAGAATTTGCACTGAGCCTTTAAGAGGGTTTGCATGCTTTATCCCAGCAGCAAGCTAACAACCATACAGATGGGCAGGTATGAATGTTGGCATCCTCTTGCATGGTTGGCCCACCCTTTTCACAGCTGCACTTAGGCAAACAACCGCAGAGAATCCAGGCATTTTTACACGCATTCTGCTTTCATGTGGCCAGGCACTGGAGAGTGTTGGCGTTGCTGTGCAGTTTTTCCACTCTCCCACAATACTCATGTGCATGCACCGAGCTTGCAGAAAGGGCAGTCTTATATACACATTGGAAAAAAGGAGGCTCTATGTCCAAGAGTTAAATATGGGGGTGACATCAGCCTGCACAAAGTTGCTAAATTGGTTATCTCTGGAGTCACAGTGTTCCAGAGGCTCTGGGGATAAAATTAACTCCAAGGCTATCTCCCCGGCTGGCCCTGTGGAAGGCCCAGCCATGCATAGACAGAGAAGTTCCTCTGCCTTGACAACATATATGTAAAAAGTATACACATTCACACAACATATTGGCCTTTGAAGGAAAATAGCATGCTTAACACACTGTACTTATCTGGTTATGAGCAAAGAAATAGGAAATAAGCATTAATTAAATATAAAAATAGTTGAACAAATATATCCTTGGTAATGTTAGTTATCTTAATCTTGAAATAAGTATAATGATTTATATTCTTTTTGTATATGAATTTTAATACTTTTTCAAAGGAGGTCCAGAATTTTTAAAAATAAATAATAATTGTTTATTAAATCATAATATAATTAAATCCTTATTAATTAATAACATTTATAATTACCATGTCATTGAGAAAAACAATAAAGTAGTTTTTAATAGAGAACAGTATGGAAAAATGTATAAAGAATCATATTTACAAGGATTTGCTAAGAAAAATCCTGAAACTGAGAAATTAAGCAGGGAAAGCTCAGTGCTTATAATTGAGCATCTACTTTTCATGTCCATTGTTCGATAGATGAGTTATTAAATTGAGTCAACATTGCTATCAGGATGCAGTAGAAATTCTATGGGGTGTTTCCTAGGTTGAAAGAGAGGATTTAATGCTTTTCATAGTCAGAGGATGGAAGATGGTTTGAATCATTTTTTTGAGAACTAGAGTTACTGTAATTACTTATATAATCCTAAGGTCTGTGTGTGAAGATTTTCTCCAAGCTTTTGAAGCAAGAAAAGGTAAAGAAAATGTGGCCAGGGAGGGGGACAGAGGGGAGCAAAAAGGGGATGGATGTAATACAACAACAATAAAATTAAAAAAAAAGAAAAAGAAAATGTGGCCAGCCCTAAATGTTGTTATACAAGTAGTATAATGTAAGAAAGGTATTAAAAATGGAGACCGCACAGTGTCTGTTCAGATAGCTCAGAATACTAACTGGAGATTCTGCAAAGCACTTAGCTACAAGTAATTTGATGGCCATAAAATCATGTACTTCAAATATCTAGTCCAGTCTAAATCTAAAATACTGATTAATAATAATAATAATTTTCAGAAACTTAAAAATTAGATATATATAAAATTAAAGTATGTGGCATGTTGTACAAGGTAATGTCCATTTTTATGAGTGAGCAGACTATCAGTATATATAAATTAATGCACCCAAAAAGAGAAATTTAAATAAGATACCTGAACATTAACATTTTGGATTACGTGGATAGTTTAGAGACAACTATAGAGTGAGAAACCGAGGTTGGCCAAAGACTGTATTACTATGTGAAATTACACTTAGAAGAATAATCTTAATCATATTAAAAGTAACTTTCACTGTCCAAGATGCAGTGAAAATCCAAGAACTCAAGGTAATTAGAGCTATACTCAACATATTCGACCAAATATTAAAGAAAATAGTTTAAGGAAGAACCTGGGGAAAGGAAATAAGAATCCACAAAAAATGAAGTTGCATATTTCACTCCTTCGACTTAGCTTAAAGTACCCAAAACTTGAGTCTTACCATGTGAGCTAACCATAAAAATCAGTAATAGCAATTCTAAGAATATCTCTAGGGAGTGGTGGTTGTGTATATGGTATAATGAACATAGGAAGTTTTGATATGATAGATTTGCTATGCCTCCTACATCAAACTCAGTCTCTAAGCACATTCCTAAAATCTTGTTATCAAAGAGAAACATATGTTTTAAAATATGTTAACCTCAGGAAATATTTAAGAAATATTAAAAGCCAATAGAAATAAATATTTTTATAAAGTTGCCTAGTTACCTAGGGCATCAGGTATATTTGAATGTGTATAAAGTTAGAAAACATATTTAATGAAGAGGAGATACAGCAGAATTTGACAATAATTTTCTTTTCCTAGCTGATTTCCACAAAGTCTTTAGGCTCATGAATTATGCCATAAAATCTATGATCTATGAAGACATTATTAGAGAGAACATCATTTAGATTTATAAAAGTGACTAATTGCTTTATTTTAACAAATTCCATGAAAATCTCCATGGCTTCACATTAAAGCAATAACAACAGTTTGATATGTTGTAGAAATCCAAGACAAATGCAAATTAGTCCTCCTGAATATCTCTCCACCCACCCAACAAGTGGCAGCTCAGAAATTCATACAACTTCCATCTTGGAAGTATGGTGTTTGAGACATGCATTTCAAGGATTCCATTATAGAGAAAGTTGAAGCAATGAAATAACATATTCTTATTTTTCCAACTTGGTAATTGAGAGACACTAATAGAAAGTCTTCTACTTATCTTCTTTCTCTTTCTCTAAGCTCTTTTTATGAAACAAAATTAAATTAGAAGCTAGCCTAAATACAGTGATGCCCTTCCACCACACTTAAGAATTGCTATGTCAAGCACGACCAGAAGCATAATAGTTTAAAAATGAAATTCTTAAAGACCATAGTATTTATTTTCTGTATTTTATATGGATCAATCACATGAAGAAAATGAAATTAGCCATCTGATTATACATGGAAGATTAAGCATTAGAATTTTTTACTAACATTATTCAAATTTTTATTTTTCAAAGTATTAAAATTGTAAATGAAAATGTGTTCAAGCCCTTATACCTTCTCATAATGGAAAAGTAATAACACTTTTTTTAACCATCACCCAAGGGCATTTTTTCATTGGAGAGAGAGAAGGAGAAAGAAACATCAATTGGTTTCCCTGACCTGGGATTGAGCTCACGACCTGGATCTATGCCTTGATCAGGAGTAAAACCTGAGACCTTTTGGTCTACAGGGTGATGTTTTAACCAACTGAGGCACACTGGCTAGGGTGAAAAGTAATAACATTTTAAAATAAAATAAAAAGCTAAAATTGCCCCAAAATGATAAAAATGCAATAAAAATACAGAAATGATATTATACAAAAACATTTCAAAGAGAGAGAATGTAAATTAGCTTTAGCTAGACATTAACAATTCTAATGATACAGAACATGAAATTAGTTATTTAAAATAAAGGATGCAGAGGTAAACATTTATTAGAATTATGTAATATAGAATGAGATTATAGATACATGAAGCCTGGTGTTATAATAATAGGCTTAAGTAATGGGTATAAATCCCAGACCAGTAGTATAAGTGTGTATATGTTATATATGTCATATTTTAGATCAGATTATTTGGCTCTTAAGGAAAGGCTAAATGATAAATATTTTTGAAATTTTGAAATAAGAGACTTTTCACTTGCTGGTCAATGCACGATTTTATTTTTATGATAAAATTATGTACTTTTCTAATACATACATCGCCTCCAAATTGCCATTTAACCATCTAGTTCCAGTATTCTTGTCCCAACATTACTTATTCTATGATCATTACCCCAGATCCTTCTTACCAAACATATTATTGAATAAAAAAGGGACAAACTATGGAAAACACAACAACATGATGGATTTCAATAACATTAGTTTAATGAAAGGAGCCCAACACAGAATAATGTATATTGTATAATTCCAAAACTAGTTAACAGTGGTAAAAACAGTAGTTGCCTCTGAAGGAGGAGACACTTTGGAAATCAGCACTTGGGAACTTTCTAGAGTAAGAGAAATGTTCTTTATCCTCTCTGGCAGGATGGTTATCCTACCTTGCTTATTTGCCAAAATTGCTCATGCAAGGTGCATGAAGATCTATGTATTTTATTCTATGTACAAAAAAAATAAAAGAAATTATCTTCTGGAAGGTGGGGTCTTTATAGAACAGGCTTCCCCAGCTAGGTGGATGTTTTAGGGATCCATTTGTATCTATGCACCAGCTGGTGTTATGAGAGACAGTGTTTGGCTTCAGTAAAGTTTTTTTGAAGACTCTTTCAACATATTTGCCCATTTTATGATGGGTGATTTATGTGAGCACCAGCTCACACTGCACTGAGTGTTCAGCAATTTTTAACTAAAGAACAGCATGAACCCTGTGCCCCATCCTCCCTATTCACCAGATCTTACCCCAAGCAACTTCTTTGGTTTGTTTCCCTTGATGAAAAAAGTCCTCAAAGGCAACATTTTGCTGTGTTAAAGAGTTGAAACAAAAAATGGCAGAAGCACTGAAAAGCATCAAAATCTAGAGTTCAAAACTTTTTGGTCAGTGGAAAAAAATGTTATTGATAGGTGTATTGTATTAAATGGAGAGTCAAAGTTCAAACATGTAAGAATAAATACACATTTTTTATAAGTAAATTCCAGGTTTTAGGGCCCTATCTTGTAAAATATATCTCAACAATTAAAAAGAAAAATAAATAATGGGGAAGAAAAGGGCATAAGACAACCATCATGCCAAATGTTGTTAGCCTGTGGTCCTAAAAATTCAAACAGGGTTCATGGATAAACTTCAGTTGATCTGCAAAAACCCTTAAGTTTAATGCCAAAATGTTATATCTTGGAGTAAAAAATGTGTATTTTTCTAAAAGATGAACAGTGTTATCATTAGATTATCAAGAAGGACTACAAACATTCAATGAATATAAAACCCTTGGATAATACCCTAAATTTATAAATGAAGAAGAAATTGTTCAAGGACACATGATTTATTGGCTTGTGTTCTAACCATTATAATTGTCCTATTTAGTGCCATTTCATACAGTAGCAAGCCTATTTTCTGGAACATATTTTGCATGTGTGTGTTGTATTTTTGGCTAAGTAAAAAATAGAAGGTACCAATTTTCAAAGATTTTTTTAATGTCAAAATAAATTTTTATTAATATATTTTATTTATTTTGCTATTACAGTTGTCCCAATTTTCCCCCGTTTCTCCCCGCTACCCAGTACCCCATTTCCTCCAGCAATGCTCCCCTTAGTTCATGTCCATGAGTCATGCATATAAGTTATTTGGCTTCTCTATTTCCTTTGTTCTTCTTAACATCCCCTTGTCTATTCGATAATCACCAATGTGTATTTTTTCTTTTTTCCTTTCACATTCAGAAAATTCACCATTAATTACTTCCTTCTGTCACTTTCTCAAATCATATTAATACAAGGTTTTCTTTTCATTATTCCAAAATGCCTATGTTAATTCATTTGTTTAAAGAATTACTCTTTTAAGTAATATGAATTGCAATATTACCAAACACATGCAAAAATACATTTACAGCTATACATATTTTTACACATATTTAAGGTACATACTGGATTTTGAAGAGTTAATTAAAAAATTTAAAATATGTCAATAGGTTACATAATTATTACATGTTAAATGATAGTATTTTAGATATATTGCAGCAAAATTAAGCAGATTTTTCTCCTTTAATACTTATTTTACTCTGAAATGCTATTTTTGCGAAATATATCACAGAAATGGTGTATTGCAAAACTCGCTTTTGTGAGAGTTGTCCTAGAGACAGTGCCAAACCCATAATAAAAAATGAATTTAGTTTTTGAGTTAGATCCTCCCCACTCCGATAATACAACTCAAATGAGCAATTATAGGGGTAAAGTAATAGTGATTATTACATCATGAGATTTTCTTGTGATGTATTTAAATAAAAGAAAGAGATACTTTTCAATTCCCATAATATTCAGGAGTATAACCCAGTGGATCAAGATACTATGTCCAATCTCTAGATTATCGAATTTTTGCTTTAGTGTACTAGAATAGTTCTTTTAGTTTAAATCTGAGAAGAACCTTCTGAGTGATATATATAATTATTGTGACCTTTACAAAAGAAGATTTTTATTCTGTGCTCTGATGTGTCTTGATGTAACTAACAATCAATCATCAGTAAGCAGCAGTCAGGAAGCAATCATTCAAATTGGCCTTTACCATGAGATTACATAGAACAAGAAAGGCAGGAATGTTAGTTTTATGTAGAAAGAGACTTTAATCTTTATCAAAATTGTGATTGTAAAGACAAGTAAAAAAGTATGGCAGGTAAATGGCATAAAGAGATTATGAAATAAAAAGTTGTAAGATGAAGACATGAGGGTAAAATGAGATAAAAATTTTCCCTTACTATAATAAATATAATATCTTAATTTCTCAAATTTACTACAGAAGTTTTACATTATATTTTTTAATAAAATTATACATTGTGCTGTTTTCCATTCTATGTCAGTACTATTCAATAGTGCTTTCTGCAATAATGAAAATATTCTTTATCTCCCACTAGCCTTATAGAACTAAGTACTTGAAACATGACTAATAAATTTTAATTTTAGGAAATTAATTATTTTTTAAAGACCTTCTTTATTATTTTTAGAGAGAGGGAAAGGAAGAGAACAGAGAGGGAGAGAGACATCAAAGAGTGGTTGCCTTTCACCTGCCTCCAGCTATAGACCTAGCTGGAGACCTGGCTTGCAACCTGGTTACATGCCCTGGCTAGGAGAAAATTAATTTTTAATTTTATTTAATTTTCATTAACTCAAATGTGAATAGCCACAGGTGGCCTGAAGTTACTGTATTGGACAGTTCAGGATTGTTGTGTGCTACGAAACTATAATCATGTTTGTTCTTTAAGTTACTTAATTCTTGAAGAGATATTGTCATAGATTTGAATGTATTTATACAGTATAATTGAACTAGCCAGTATCATGCTTCAATAAATTAGAGATTTCTAAGTGAATGATTTAATAAAATCAGGTAAATAATGTGGCATAGTAGTCATAATATGATAATGCTTATTTATATGACTGGATTGATAAAAACTTGGAATTGCATTTATATATTACCAGAGCAACAAGAGTAAATAATTTATTAATTAATTCAGCACTATTATTAAGTACTTAACAAGTTCTAGACTTCTTAGACTGTAGCTAGTACAAAGATAAATAGCATACTACTTCTTCCACTTAGTTCAAGGGTACTCAGGCAAATAATTACAAACAAAATGAAAAGAGCTATGATACAGATTATCTTACATGCTATTAGAATGAAATTGTCTTGCCTTATTGGGACATTACTAAAAAACTGTGATTTGAGCTATAATAATGAGAAAAATCTAGATTGAGATTTTATTAGGTCTTTTTGCTCATGATGTAAAATATCTAACATCAATTAACTTTCCTGAGAGAGTACATGGTGGTCATATTTCCATTGTGTCGTGAGTTCTTCAGGATGAGTCATGAATATAGTATTTGCTTAGGAAGCAAAGAGGCTAGTATGTGACTACACAAGCTTAGGAAATAGACTAGAGGGATCTCTGGGAAAAAAAAAAAAAAAAAAGCAGGATATACTAGGCAGAGGAAAAGAAAAATGCTAGAGGTAGAATCTCGATAATTATGTGTGCTTTGTGTTTTCCTAAGTGCTTTGTGGAGATAAATTAGAGAATTAAATGATGGTCTGGAGCTTTTGGTCTCCAGTGAATGGTAGTGATATAAAGATAAGAAATAAAGCCAAATGAATATGCTGAAAGTGAAGATATGTTCAACTGTACATATTCTATGTGGAGACTTTAATAAACAAATGTCCAAAAGAAAGTTAAATTACACACTCCAGAATGTGTACCTATTGTTTTTTACCATGTGCAATTTGGTAACATTTAAATTAATAAGCTGATATCCTACCCAATCACTTCACTAATTTAAAATATTAATCAGAGCCCTGGCTGGTGGCTCAGTGGATTGGTGCCAGCCTGTGAACCCAAAGGTTGCTGGTTCAATTCCCAGCCAGGGCACATAACCAGGTTGCAAGCCAGGTCTCCAGCCAGGTCTGTAGCTGGAGGCAGGTGAAAAAGGCAACCATACATTAATGTCTCTCTCCCTCTCTGCCTCTCTCCCTTCCCCTCTCTCTAATAATAAAATAAAATATTAAAAAATAAAATAAAATATTAATCAGGAAAGGATATACTATGTTTCAATATCACAGAAAAATAAAATTTTATTCTGTTTTTGCATAAAATCTTATATGGTCCAGGAAGCCCTTTTCCAGTTTATAGTTGTGCTATCAGAACTTGTAATCTCCAGAATTGTTTCTGGATAGATGCATAGAGCCAACATTTTCTTATATCATTTCTACCCTATCCCACTGGTCTGAACTGAGTTATATGGACCCAATATAACTAACAGGGAGTCTGGGAAATGGAGTCACCCTGTGTGTCCAGGAAGAGAAACTGATGTAACAAACATGTGCATTGACTCTCCCACATCAGGAACAGTTTTTGGTAAAATTTGGTGTCTATAGTTCCAGATAGCTTTATTTTTGATTGTATGCAAAATGTAAATAAAGATTATCACTTGATGCATGCATGCTATTTTAAAAATTTTGTTGAACTACTTAATACTATACTCAGACAATTTTTCTAGAAATAATGTTATGGATTACTGCATTATCTTAAATGATAGCACAGTGCTTTTTCATAAAGTTAACTGATATAAAATTGAGTGGCAGGGAGGTTTTTCATTGTACAATTGAGTAGAAAGCCTTATTATTTATTAAGATGGAGCAATTAGGTTTAAGATAAGGTTTAAGAGGATGGTAGGCATGGAAACTGTTTCATACATATTAATTTTAAGATACCAGACTACATATATTAAATTAGTATTTTATTGTCTAATTCACTACTCTAGTTAATTTAACGCTAGCTAATGTTACTACAAAATTAAATGGCCATTTTCACCATATACTGAATCCCCTTATATACAGTGTATTTTTGCTATTTGTTCCATTGTTCAGATATCCATTCTTGTTCCATTTCTTCACATTTAATTATTTTGTCTTTATGTCATATTTTGATATCTGAGATGTTTTTTCATTTCTTATTCTATTCTTTATTTCATTCTTACATATCACGTCTTGTAAATAACCTACATGATCAGTTTATTAGGTAGCATAATAATTATTCACACATACACACACACACAGCTTAGTGTTTATGTATATGATGTGTATGGTTGATTTGCTTTGATTTGCATGTTCCCACTGATGCAATGTGCACATGCTACTGAGCAGTATTTCCCACCACTACTTTCTGTAGAAAAGAAATCTCTTACACAGACTTTTTTGTGCTGCATATTTACTCCATCTTCAACACTCAACAGTATTATTTACAGCAGGATGAAATGTGAAAAACACCTATATATAAAATCTATTCTTTTTTTAAATTAAAATAATAATTCACTGAGTGGACATTTGAACTACAAGATGCGATGGATTTAGAACTGCTCATCATTCTTACCCAGTGTCAACTAACAAATACAGGAAACCTGACCATAAAGAAACACAGAAAATTGGGACAAATTTGCAGAGACAAAAAGGCATGAGGCCAAGGTGCTTCATGCCTGTGTGTGAGAGAGTGTTACACTATATTCCTTCTTAAACCATCATTTTTGTTTATTCTTTCTTTCTTTTGATTGTTCACACTATTGTAGATATCCCCATTTTTCTCACCTTTGCCCCCTTTTCCCCTATCCCCATCACCACAGTGTGGTCTGTGTCCTTGGGTTATACACATAAATGAATACTATTGTCAATTAACTAATGAGATGGTATATCTGGTACTTTACTTTCTGAATCAACCCATTCTCTTCCCTTTCTCTTTCCACACAGAACTCATCATTTTGGTCAACTGTACACACTCCATGGGCCTCATACTCCGTGGGCCTATATCCTGAAGAAGTCATAGCTGTAGCCCAAACCCAGGGGTTCCTATTTTGTTTTCCTTTTATATTTTCCAATGGAATCTGTGTTATATTGGTAATATTTCTTTTTTATTTTTTTTATTTTTTATTTTATTTATTTACTTTTTTAAAAGATTTTATTTATTATTTTTAGAAAGAGGGGAAGGGATAGAGGCAGAGAGGGAGAGAGACATCATTGTACGGTTGCCTTTCACCTGCCTCCAGCTACAGACCTGGCTGGAGACCTGGCTTGCAACCTGATTATGTTGCCCTGGCTGGGAATCGAACCAGCGACCTTTGGGTTCGCAGGCCGGCACCTTATCCACTCTGCCACCAGCCAGGGCTTCTTTTTTAAATGTTTGAGAGGGAAACCATTGGGGCCTAAGATGTTCTTTGTTGTAATATTTTTATAATTGCAATCAATTTATTTAAAAACTATTTAGATTTTTGTTCATGTTTTTCATGGGATATATCTGTTTACTCTATTTAGTCAAACTTATTAGTGTTTATAACATTCCTTCGTGATCTTTTTATTCTGTAATATCTCTAGTTATATTCCTTCTCTTACATCTAATGTAGGTGATTGTGTTTTTCCTCACTTTTCCTGAACAGTCTCAATAGGTATATCTCAACTTAAATTTTTCTAATAAGCAATTCTAGCATGAATAATTTTCACTGTAAGTCTTCTGTTTTCATTTCCCCCACCTGTTCTTATAGTTACTACTCCTTTTTTTTTATATAGTAAATGCAAGTTTAATTTGCTGCCTTTTTTTTTCTAACTTTTTTTGGGGGGCAAAATATTGAGCATTGATTTTATCATTTTTATTTTATTCTACTGTAAACCTTTAAATTCCCCTGTTTTGCTTTATCTGCACACAAAAAGGTTTTGATACATTAAGCTTTAATTATTAGTCACTAAAAATTATTTCTAATTTTCCTTGTGATTATTTGACCCATGAGTTTCATAGATACGTTTTTATATTTTCTACAACTCATGTTATTGATTTCTAATTTAATACTATTGTACCCAGAAACACTAATCTGTAGATTTCAACCTTTTGACTTTTAATGACACATATTATGACCCAACTTAAGGTCTGTATTCAGAAATGCACAGTGAAAACCAGAAAGCCACATGTATTTTGCCGTTGTTGAAAGTTGTATTTTCTAGATGTTGATTGATAATGTTGTTTAGATTGCCTATTTCCTTGCCTACTTTCTCTACCTTTTCTTTTAATTTTGACACAGGGACATTAAAATTTTCAACTAAGACTGTTGGTTTTCTTCTCTTTAGTACCTTCAATTTTTCCTCTCATATATTAAAGCTCTGTAATTATTTTGTTTTACTTTCAAATTAACTTTTATTAGTAGTAATATCCCCCTTACCTTTGGTAATTGTCGTTTTCTTGAATTCTACTATTTCTGATATTAATATTGGAATATAACTTTTTCATATAGTTTGCAAATATAACTTTTTTCAACCCTAGTATTTTCAACCTATCTATAACTATGTTTATTATTTATTTTTTTTTAAGATTTTTTTTTAAATTTATTATTTTTCAGAGAGAAGGGAAGGGCATAAGGCAGAGAGGGACAGAAACATCAATGTATGGTTGCCTTTCAACTGCCTCCAGCTACAGAGCTCGCTGGAGACTGGCTTGCAACCTGGTCATGTGCCCTGGCTGGGGAATCTAACCAGCAACCTTTGAGTTCCCAGGACGGTGCCTTATCCACTGAGCCACCAGTATAACTATGTTTAAAGTGCATCTCATTCCAGAACTTCAGTAACAGGTTTTTTTTGGTCACCTGACATTTCCCTAAGATTACCAAGTCTTGGTGCACCTAATTTTTGTTCTTATCCTTTATTTTTCAGATGGATAATTTCTACATAGTTTCCAGGCTCTTTCTACTACTATCTCCAATTTTCTGCTCAGATGACCTACCAACTTTATATGGCAGATATTGTACTTTTAAATTGTTGAAATTCTGTTGAATGCTTTTTAGGTTTTCATTTCACCCATTAAGAATAATTTATTTTCCCTGGCTAGTGGCTCAGTGGATAGGTGCTGGCCTGCGAACCCAAAAGTTTCTTGTTCAATTCCCCAGCCAGGGCACATAACCAGGTTGCAAGCCAGGTCTCCAGCTAGGTCAGTAGCTGGAGGCAGGTGAAAAGCAACCATACATTGAAGTTTCTCTCCCTCTCTGCCTCCCTTCCTTCCCCTCTCTCTAAAAATAATAAATAAATTTTTAAAAAGAATAATTTATTTTAAGGTTAAACATAAACATGTTATAGTAACTACTAAAGTCCTCTACTAAATCAACTATCTTAAATATATTGATATCTATTTCTCTTGACTTGTTTTCTTGATTATAAGTCACATTGTCTTGTGTTTTTGTATTATTTTAAAATATCTTATTCATTATTTTTAGAGAGAAGGGCAGGAAGGGATAATGAAAGGAAGAGAAACATCAATGTATGGTTGCCTTTCACTTGCCTCCAGCTAAGGACCTGGCCGGAGGCTTGACTTGCAACTTGGTTATGTGCCCTGACTGAGGATCAAATCATTGACCTTTGGGATTTGCAGGTCAGTGCCATTCCACTGAGACACTAGCTAGGGTGGTCTTGTGTGTTTGTATGTCTGGTCATTTATGACTATATGTTGGGTATCAAGGGTAAGACATTGTAAATTAGGTAAATAGGTAAAAAATAAATTTTTCACCATGATATAGTCATTTAGAATTCAGGATGGCTTGGCTATTTCAAATTATGTGAATTATGTTCATATAGTATCAATACAATAGACACTAAATATGGACTGAATGATTTTTCTAATTTTTATGTTTTAAAGTAATAAAAAACTATGATTCAGCTATATATTCATGTTAATTATTAATTATATAGTATGTATCTGTAACTATACATAAAATCTTACATTACAATTCAGCATTTTATAAACTATACACTTATAGTTCAATTTTGTTTTTTCCAACTATTTTCTTACCCAGTTTCCTGATGGATATTTTTTTCTCATTGGCACAAGCAGGGAGGAAGAAGGCCAAAGATATTATCATTACAGGTCAGCCACTAAGAGTGTGGAAAAATGTAGAAAATGAATCCATAAGGTCAAACAAAAGGTACTTAGTGTAATAATTAATTATTTTAATACAACTTGTGTTCCATAGAAAGCAATCTATTTCCTAGGCCAATTGTGCTTTATGTAGAGTTGGACCTACCCTTGCATATAAAGGTTCTGAATGCACTAACTCTGTACTGTTGCCTCATCAGTAAATTTGTGATTCTTATGTTTATGGTAAATAATTCATAGTTGCTCATTATTTTATCCCATAATGATAGAATATTAACAATTTTCTTTACTGAGGATGAATCTTAAACCATTGATTTAGGGACACTAGAAAATTAACCATTTTTTAAATGTACTGTAACTCACTTAAATTCTATTATACAAGCTTTACGAATTAATCATGGTATCTGAGTCATCACTTTTGCTAACAGATAGAGGTCTTAGATACATTTAACATTGTGCATATTTGGCATTCCAAGTTTAATTATTCCAATGACTGGGTCCATGATATTCTTTCCAGTTAATAACTTGCTACATTCTAGTACTTTGATGGTGACACACAAGTCTCACATATTATGGTTGGGTTTAGAGTAAGTAAAGATAAGTTAAATTCATAAATTATTGGTATTTTGTATATAATAATTTGATAAAAATTATTCAAGGTCTATTACTTATTTCAATAGGATTAATATAAATTTATTCAGGAGTTGAATAAATATTAGTTAGCTATATGGTTCATACAAGCATTGTCATACCTGATTATATGCATAAAATTCACTGGCCAACAATTAGGTCAGAAGAGACAGCTATACTGGGAAATATGTATTAAAATATATTAGTAGTATACATATTCCACATATTACATATATATATATATATTTCAATTACAGAACTGCAATACACAAATGCATGCACACACAACTGTTAGGTATTAAATTTCTTGCTAGCATGTAATAACCTGAAGTTTCCACATAGAAACCTGAAATAGAGTTTCTCTTGAAAAATCATGAGCCTTCATTTTGCAAGGCAACTACCTGCAGGATTGAGTGAATGGACTTCCCAACTTGCTTCGCTCATTTACATTGCCTTCCTGACCACAAGAACCAGTGGAGTTTGCAAGCAACCATTAAAAAAGATGAAGCAATTTAAATGATTAAGAAATGAACTGAAAGATTTATATAGAGCCTTATGGAATTACTGCATGCTTCTTGGCTTGACTATTATCTATAATCCAGGAAGAAATCAAGTTCTGTAAAAAAAGGATTGATGCAAATTAAACTTAAGAGAGTTATTATATACATGATATATATATATATGAAATAGAGATTGCACCATTTTCAAACATTTTACTGGCTAATTCTTCTGGGAAAATGATTTGGGAACATTGCCCTGGCTGGTAGCACAGTGGATAAGGCATGAGCCTGAGAACCCAAAGGTTGCTGGTTCAATTTCCCAGCCAGGGCACATAACCAGGTTGCAGGCCAGGTCTCCGGCCAAATTCATAGTGGGAGGCAAGTGAAAGGCAACCATACACTGATGTTTCTCTCCCTCTCTGCCTCTCTCTGTTCCCCTCTCTCTAAAAATAATGAATAAAATGTTTAAAAAAATGATTTGGGAACATAAAGTTTGTGCAGAAAAAGGAGAAAAAAGGGAATATCTATTTATTGTCTGGTGAATCAGATAATTTGTCTACACAAAAAGAAACAGAAAAATGTACATAAAATATAATAATAATATACATACAATTTTTAAAAATGAACAAATGATATAGGCAACAGTGTAGATCAATCTCAAAAATTATGCCCAGTGAAAGAAGTCAGAAAAAGGTCCATATTTTATTATTGCATTTATATAAAATTCTAGAAAATACAAACTTATCTACATAGTGAAAGAAAGCAGGTATTCTTGCTTGGGCACAAGGTGGGTGTCAAGGTACCAGGAGGATGGAGGGAGAGATTTTCCCAAAAAGTATGAGAAAACTCTCTGGGATGATGGTATTTTAAAATCTTTATTGTAATGATATTTCTTGGGTATACACATATGTCAAAACATATTAAGTTGTATGCTTTAAATATGCCTATTTTGTGTTTTAATTATATCTCAATGAATTAACTCAGTTAATCTGTCCCACAATTAGTCAGTTGAACTCAAGTTTGTTTGATACCTAAAGCACATTGTACTTTGGATTATATTTAATAGTTGAACAACTGTTCTCAGCTGCACATGATCCATGTCATTTTGCATGTCCTCCTATGTACTTCAGTCCGGGTTTTGCTTGATTATAGAAGCTGTTCAAAAAATAAATTTTGAATAATTAAATTATTGAATGAAAAGCTATCAACATTTTAAACATTCCCTTTTTAAATTATTACTCCATTCTAGTAAGCATTTTTGCTTCAACATTGTTATCTCATAAAGCAAAGTGAATTTTAAAGTCAGCTGGTATTCTTTCAGTCTTTTGTTTTTGAACTTTTAAAATCTCCCGTCCAGTCATGTCATGCTCCTGCAATTAAGATTCGTGCTCTCCAGCCCTTGTTTCAATGGACAGATATAGATTAACTTGCTAGGCTGCTGCATGGTTTTTACAGGAAATCTACACATTGAAAAACACCTCCTTTTGTCTATAGAAAATTATGACACATGATTGGATATTTCCTTTATCCTTAGAGATAAAAGGAGAAACTGGTCCAGAAAATTTGCCACCAGATAACCACTGTATACACATACTTGATACATATCATTGTGGAAGTAGTTACTTTATTGAAAAGTTTGCTTTTTTGGTGCCTGCTCATGATTTTGTCATTTCACAAGTTGTTGTCTGACCAAAACATATTTATGGCTCTACCAAAGTTGAACAATCAATTCTGACAGCTTAAGTATTTTTTCTTCTATTATGTGCCAGAAATTCAGCAAAATATACATTGCTATTCCCATATGGCAATGACCTCTATGAACTTAAAAGAGCAAACTTCCATTTCAATGACAAGTGAGCTGTCTATAGTCGATATAAAGATCTGAATTCATAACAGGCAACCAAAGACATGAACTATGCAAATATCTGTGACATAAATGATTAGTTTTAAAATTAGATGATTGGTATGCATATTAGGATGATAATAACTTACCTCAAATATTTTCACTATCACATCATTTGCCATCACCTGACAAGAAGAGGATAACTAAACCTTTTTAAAATATCATCCACAAAATACAACTCTAGGATTCTTAGGGATAGGAGAAGGCTTCTCAGAAAAACTATTTAGTATTAATATTATGTTATGTGTTAGAGATGAAAAAATGAAAGCGAAAACTCTTTATCATCATAATACCCTCTAAAAAAAATATGTAGTGGAAGACAAATAGTGGGCAAAAAGCTGAGTTTAAATTTTAGAAGGCCACTTCTGTTAAGGTTATAAGCAAATAAGTTAATTTAGGAGTGGTTTGATTTCCGCAGAGGAGCAGGGATTAAAAATAGCGATCTTACCTGCTTAACAGTCTTGTTATAAACATCAAACTGAAAGAATATGCAAAACTGCTTTGAGGTGTTAGTAAATATATGGCATCATTATTTCTTCTTTGACAATCAGTGACTGTATACAAACATTATTTCATGAAGTAGCAATATGCTTAATAATCTAAATTAAAACAATAATTCACCATAGAAATTATCTGCCTCATTGCCTTTGAGCAGTCTAATAAACCAGTATTTTTGTCAGCCGTATGTGATAATTTTGTCTACACCATTTGTAATTCACAAAAAAATGGGCAATGATGCTTGCAGCATTCTTCTTCTTTATAACTGTCAATGAACTCATTGCCTAATGTTGCAAAATCTGAATAAATTATTTAGAAAATATGCAAAATCTAAACTGAATGCATTTGTTGGACTAAATTATTTTCCCCCTTTAATTTGAGTGAAAATAAATTCAAATGTAATCAGGACAAGATGGTAAACGAGCACTACTTGCAATGCTGAAGAGGTTCCAGGAGTGAGAAACTGTGGGAAAATCTTGAGCTGACACATTGCAACTTAGATCCTAGAGTTGGAGACAAATGGCAGACAACAGCAGGAAAGGACCAGGTGCCACAGGATTTTCTAGGTGTGCTCTTTTCTCAATTCTACTCTCTCCTGAGTGACTTCCTCAACACCATGTTGGAATAGAAAAGCAGAAATGCCCACACATCATGAGCTGAAAGGAGATATATACCAAAGATGAACTTTAACCTCCACATGTTTGGGGTTTTTTTCCACTTCCTTTTTGCAGTTGATTTCTAATTTCAAAGCATTGTGATTGGAAAATATGCTTGGTATGATTTCAATCTTCTTAAAGTTGTTAAGGCTAGTTTTGAGAAGATTTTTTGTGCATTAGGAAGAATGTAATCTGGTATTCTGGGATGAAAGGCTCTGTAAATGTTAATTATATTTATTGGTCTAATGTGTCTCCCTACATTCATTGCAGCATTATTCATGGAGGCCAAGATGTGAAAACAACCAAAGTGCCCTTCAATAGATGAATGGATAAAGAAGATATGGACACATAGATAATGACATACTACTCTGACATAAGAAGAGATGAAATACTGCCATTTGTGACAACATGGATGGATCTTGAGAATATAATGCTAAGTGAAATTAGTCGGAAAAATCAAGAACCATATGATTTCACCCACATTTGATATATAATACTGAAAGCAAAAAATAAACAAATAAGACAAACAAAAATTCATAGATACAGCTGCATAATGGTTACAAGAAGTCAGGAAGTTGGGAAGTAGTCAAAAGTAAAGGAGTTAAATATACGGTGATGGAAAGAAGTTTGACTTTGGGTGTTAAACACATAATGCAATCTACAGATGATGTATTATAGAATTGTACACCTGAAATCAATGTAACTTTCAAAATAATGGCACCCCAATGAATTTAATTAAATAAAGAATAAACAAAGTGAAAAATTCTAAAAGTTGAAGGCTAGTTGGAGGGCTTTTGGAGGCAGAAAAAAGAGACAAGCCTGCACTGGATGAACTTATATTTCTGGAGTTAAGGGGGGCAGTTGCCTAGTTTTTAAAAGACAGTACTCCAAAGAAGGGTTCTGGGCTTGGTTAATCTTGGTAAAAATATACATAATTCAAACAAAATAAAATCTTACTTTAAAGAACCACCTGGAGTGATGGAAGTCATTGAAAAAGAGTTGTTGGAAGGTTGGAGAGGTAAGTTATAAGTAGTCAGAGAAATATTTGGCCCAGGAAATTGCAAGTTGCTAAAGAACCCAGAAAATCATCTGGCTTGTGAAGCTGTTTGAACGCACAATATGTTAGCACTGCACCAAACAACTGATATTTACAGCACTTCACCTCTTGCAAAACTTAGCTACAAAATCTCTCGGTAATCTATTCCAGGAAACATTCCTTTATAATAGTTACATTGGCCAGAATAAATGAAGAGCTCACAATGTCAACAGTCTCAATCTCTAGGGCTTTGTGAGCTTTTATGGGCATAGTTCAAAAAAACAAGGCTTCGATTTTATAAAAAACAATAATTATACTCATTTTCTACTGATTAAACATTTTCATAACCTTCCAATTACTTTCACATCACTTCCTTCTCAAGGACCACAGAAACAAATGCTACAGGTCTCTTTCTTAACAAGCTTTATAAATAACTATAAAAAATCATCCTTAGAGAAAAGCATTAGCATTGCTTAAGGTTTAATAGCTCTTCAGGTGGCTAAAATAAAATATAGTGACCACTTAAAAGAATAAAAAAGGTAAAAATCAATTTAGAACTGTATTGTTTATGTTTTCAGAGAACTTAAAATGTGGACTCTTAATTCTTATAATTGCCTGAGTTAATGTATTTCTATAGTCTACAATAGAAATTATAACAAATGAATCTGTTTAGGTTCCCACTCTGCATTTTATCATAAACATGGATAAATTAATAGCAAAGAATACCAAATTTGTGATCATTAAAGATACACAATTATATAAAGTTGTAATGTTACTTAAAAAAAATAAAAAGTGACTGATATTCAAAGTTATAATTTCTTTATTGAGTTGAATGTTCATGATTCAGACTGGACCTAGCCATATTTATTTGTTTTAACTTCCATTAGGTATCTAATCTCTGACCCATTATAATGATTAGGTATATTTCAAAAAACTTAACTTTGAGTGTTTTACATTCAAGTAATCTAAAAATGACCATAAATTAATTTATATTAATATGACATTTAAAAAATAATTTTAATTGAAATATTGTTGAGATCTTTGTAAATCTACATCCATATATAAGAAATAATATTGAAAAAACTTGTAGGATCTTTTCTTAGTTTTCCCCAACAGCAACAATTTATTAAAGAGTACAACTAGTAAAATGAGATTGAAAATATCTATTGATCTTATTTGGATTTTCCCAGTTTTATTGGGTTAGACAAAAAGTTTGTTTGTGTTTCCTTAAGAGGTTCTAGTAGCGCTTAGTTGTCTTTAACTTAACTTGAAACAACTTTGTTAGATTATATTGTGACAGCTGTCATATCAGCATACATTTTTTAAAAACATCATAGCTGGTGAATTTTGTGTAGCCATTTTAATATTGAAAATGGGAGAAAATGTGCAATCTTTCTGGCATATTATGCTTTATTATTTCAAGAAAGGTAAAAACACACCTGAAATTTTGAAAAATAGGCCCAGGCTGGTAGCACAGTGGTTAAGGCACCAGCCCACAAACCCAAAGGTCGCTGGTTCGATTCCCCAGCCAGGGCACATAACCAGGTTGTAAGCCAGGTCGGTCTTCAGCTAGGTCAGTAGCTGGAGGCAGGTGAAAGGCAACCATGCATTAATGTCTCTTTTCCTCTCTGCCTCCCTCCCTTCCTTTCTCTCTGGAAATAATAAATTGAAAAATCTTTTTAAAAGATTTGTGCAGTGTACGGAGAAAGTGCTGCGACTGATTGAACATGTCAAAAGTGGTTTGAGAAGTTTCTTGGTACTACTGACATTTTGACCATATAATTCCTTGCTATGGGGCTGTTATGCACTGGAAGATGTCAGTAGCACCCCTGGCCTCTACCCACTAGAAACCAATAGAGGGAGAGAGCCGACATACTCAAAACATACAAATCAATCAAGTTATTGGTGAAAATAAAAAAATGTGCCTTTTATTTTATGGAAAAACTAAACAGACATTTTTGGCCAATCCAATATTTGTACTTATTTACATATGTCTTTAATCTAAAGTAATTTTATTTATCTGTAGGTTCACACATCTACTGCTAGCATCAAAATACAGATTCAGGACATACAACGATTCCATCACCATATGTATCCATGTATCCCTCAGGTAGACCTCTATAACACTGTCTCTGACTTCCAATGCCTCAGATTGTGAGCTTATTTGGAAATTGGACAGTTATAGATATCATTATCAATAGTTAAGATGAGGTGATATCAAAGTAGGACAGGTCCCTAATCCCATATGACTAATGTCCTTAAGAAGATAACCATGTGAAGATGGAAAGAAAAAAGGAGAGCTCCACTTGCAGATAGAAACAGCCGTTGGAGTGGTACATTTACAAGTCAAAAAGTGCCAAGAATTGCTGGCTGTCACCAGATACTAAAAGAGAAGTCTGGAATAGATTTCCTCTCTCAGAGCCCTCAGGAGGAAGCTACTTGGCCAGCATCTTCATTTCAGACTTCTAACCGCTACAACTGTGAAAGAATACATTTTTGTTGTTATAAACTGCTGAGTTTGTGGTGTTTTGTTCTGGCAGCCCTAGAAAACTCATCCAGTTAATCTAAAGATTTGCTTTATTTCAGCAAATTTCTTTTAGCTCAAATTAAAAACAAGCAGAACATAAAAATGACTTCTGAATATGTAGGGTATTACAGATGTACTATAGACTGAAACAGGCAAGGTGTTTTGCTTGGTTGGTTGACTTCTTTTTTTTTTTATTTTGGAGGTTAACACATTTGAGCACAGTAGAGTCTGGGATTTATCAGGAATTTTGCATTCATTTTTCAGTACTACTACTAACCAGAAAAATCTAAAAACATATAATAAGTACTTTGGCATTTTATTTGAACATGACTTTGATTTTTTTTTTTTTTTTTTTATTTGTTGGTGTAACTAACCAGTGGCCATATTTACCTTGTGCTTAGGTGACTTCTCTGTGTATAAGACCTCTTTCTTTTTTTAAAAAACCATTTGAATTTGTAAGTTGTAGAAATTTGTAAGTTGTAGAAATCATAACACTCTCCTCTAGGTATTTTTACAATGCCCCAATGAGAATTGAGGCACTGTTTTCCATGATCACAACACCATTATCATGTTTCATACAATTAAAGAGATTTCATGGTATTGCCTAACAAAGAGTCTATTTTCAGATTTTTCTAACTGTCCCTAAAGTGTCCATAATTTATGTATTTTTGCTGCTTTTGTTTTTAATTCTACTAGTTAATTAAGTATTGCACTGCAATTGCCCATCATGGTTTTTAGGTTATTTTTTCTTTCTCTCTGAACTCTAACACTGTTCTCTTCCTTTTTTTTTTTTTTACTCATATTGTTGGATTTTGTTTAGTTGTGTTTTGAAGGTTGTCCAATAGAATGTTCTATATTTTAAAATTATATGAATGTTTTATTATGATTATATTCAGGTTAAATTTTTTGGCAAAAATATTAAATAGGTAACATGTAGGCTTCATGTTTTACATCAGATAACATGAAATAATAAGTCATCTCACTGTTGGTGATACTAATTTTGATTATTTTTCTAAAATAGTAACCTCATATCTCTCGATTTTAAAAGTGTAACTTTCATTATAATTCACCAGTAATGCAATATTCTTGAGATCATGTGAATATATCATTCATGTATGTTCTTCCATGTAATTTTTTTCATTAATTATTCAGGATACTTTCAAATTTATTATTTTATCCTTTAGTTCTGAGACATTTTCTTATGATATATCTTTGTTAATTTTATCCTCTTTACTCTGCTTTTCTCTTTTTTTATTCATCCGATGTTGGGCATCTTTATTCTTATTATTCTTATTCTTCTCTTATTTTTATCTCTGCTTTTGGAAAGGTTGTATATTTTCTTCTAAACATCATCATCATTATTATTATTTTACATTTAACTGGTATATTTTTAATTTCCAAATTTTCATGTGTTCTTATAGTTATTTTCTTGCATCATTTTCTCATGTGAAAGATATAATTTCTTCTCTCAGAGGGCTATAATAGTAGGTATATTTTGAAATAATACTTGTTTACTTTATTATCATTGTTCTGGATTCCTACAGGATAGTGCACTGTTCAATTATATTGAAGAATGAGGCATTAACATGTTTATTTGAAGTGGTTTTATATAGGTTAAGCTAGTAGAATGAATTGGTAGGTAATGAATATTTCATGTCAACATCCAGAAATCTTTTTCTCTGGAGCTGTTTTATTTTCTTCATGGATGGATAGCAATTCTGAGCTGAGGCATAGGCCTAGCTTCTGACAATGTTTAAACAGGATAATAAATAGAGTCTGGGGAAGGGGTCTCACTGTTCAGTATTCTATTTAACACCTTTGTTTTCAGCCTAGCATTGCATAACCTGCTGCCTGCAGGTCCTGAGGCTCTCAAATGGCAATCTTTGAGAAAGATTGGTTTTTTGTGGTTACAGATTTGTAAGGGCTCCAACAAATAAAGGGATGCAAGGCTCAAAGAAGCAAGGTTTGTGAATCAACAACCTTCTTAATTATTTCCTTCTTGTCTGAATTGCTTTGCTTTATGTGTAATTTTGGCATCTCAAGAATGTGATTGCATATATGATGGAGAAATATTTTGAACAATTGTAAGTAAGGGAAACAAAATGAACATGAATTAGCCCTAAGAATTAAGCAGGATTAGGTCTAGATACAATATTCTAACTAACTGGGGAAATGACATTATTGGAAAATAACATGATATTAGGTGTAAAGCTGTAACTGAAGTTCAAGCTTTTTTTTTAATGGCCTCACATTTATTAATGAATCAACCCTCTACCACAGAAAAAATCATGTTTCCAATAATTCCCTAATTAAGACACACAAGTGTTCAAGCAGTAGTGATCTTTTCAGTGATTTCAAGAGGCAGACAGCAGGGATAGAGCACAAATTTGTAAGCCATTCCAATGTGGTCTTCTCTATAGACCCAGTTTAGTTCTTCTCCAAAGTCTCCTCTTGGAGTTGTACCTAATTTTATTACCAGTTTTCATTCAAATCCATTGAGGAATGGGGCAGTTTTGCTTTTGTTTCTTGGCCAGGTACCTCTTGATCCTGAAAGTATTGTGAGAAGACATGGTGAAGAAGTACCAACCTCACTCCCAAGCTAACTTTTAAAATAGGTTATCCTCCTATTCTAAGTCTATTGACAGAATGTATGTTTATTTCTTTCATTAATCACTCAGAGACTCAGACGATTTTGTAGGTGAATTCTATCCTTTTATAGGTCTCAGAGGCATTTCAGACAGAGAAGGAACAGGGAAAGTACATCAGCTTTATAACAAACAGTTCAGCCAGGATGTGAAGAAAATCACTTCAAAGAGAACTCATTCATAAGTCCTTAAAAAGCTTTACTTGATACATGTTATGCAGTGGTCCTTTATAAATAATGTCATACTTCATGAAAAAGGCATTTTCACACTGTGGAGTAATTTTCTTATTTTCACACATTTGGACCTGGTGATTTCCTTTTTTACTATAGTGCTGTGTTGTTATATCATACTTCTCTAATTTGGTTTTCAGTAGTGGAGTTTAGTCTATGAGTTGTAATACATTTGCTAACACAACAAATTATAAAATAAATAAGCAATAAAATTTAATATATTTACTACAATAAATAATAACTCAACCACTTAATATCTATTATTTGTACCCTCCTTGTAAAATTATTTCTTTTTTCTTTGTTTTCCTTTATAGCCTTTATTTTCTGAAATTGAATTCTGTTTGTCTTAGTGCCCCTACGTTTCTCTCTCCCTCCCTTCCTCTCTTTCTGATTTACTTTTCTTCTTTTGCACAATGAAGCAATAAAATGTCACCTCTTAATTATCATCACAGCAATTTACATGCTATTTTTGTGACCCAGATCAAACCACCCAGCTTCTCTTGACCTCATCTTTCTGGTCAGAAAGTTAAAACATATGTTTCTAAACAGCTCCTTAAAGGTTCTCCAAGAGTTAAAGTCCAATGTTCTAAAAACATTGAACTTTAAAGATACCCAAGGACTACAAGTTTAGCTCTCCAGCCCACTGTAAATCATTAAGTTGCTTTTAGGGAGTTTGGGAAAATTTAATCTTCAATAATCTTCTACCTTAGTCTCTGAAATAAAAGCAATTATAGTTAGACATTTGTAATCACTGAGTTTTCAAGATTCATTTGCAGCAAACTGAAACTCATTACTTCCACTAATCAGCAAACTACTCAAATGTTACCTGCAAATCTAAAGAGAAATAATAAATAACTTGAAAAATGCTAGATTAAAAATAATAAATATTAAGAAAAATCTGATGAACCCAGAAATCAGAGAATAAGAGAATTTCTAGGCATTAGAGAATTCTAATTTGAAATTGCTTTAAGGAATGTAAGTGTGCCTAAGATAATTAAATGTGACAATACTTTTGTACTTTGGTTTTCTGTACCAAATTACATAATAATACATGGCATTTAATAAGTATCTATAGCTTTAATGCATTTTTCTATACTTTTTCATTAATTTTCTCCTCACAACCCAAACAACATGAATAATCATAATAACATATTTTTGAGCACTTGAAACATGTTTTCTTGCTTCATTTTATTCTTATAATTCATTTTAAAAGGCCACCAGATTCACAATTTGTTTTATGATGAGGAGAATGATATGTAGAAATATTGTCACTAGTTTAGGACAGTTTGGCCAGGAGAAAGTAGTACCAAGATGCTCACCAGGCATTGCCAAGAGATTAGCAACAATAACGAACTGCCTACATCTTGAGGGAGGAAATTGGATGTTTATGTGATTTGTAAACTGGAAGTGCTGTCCAGTGTTAGGATGATGCTGAGGTTGTCAGAAGCGATTCCCAGAGTTGTCTCAAGCAAACACAGGTCTTTCCTGCTGGTTCCCTAGGCTAGGCTTCGTATTTCTGCTTCCAAGCATCAGAACTCAAAGCATGGCATAAAATAGAGACATCCAGCTTAAGCTTTCTTAAATGACTTCTGCTTCACTGACCCTCTGATAACCCAAACTCATTATTATTCTGGAAAGCATACTGACCAGTTCTTTTACAAGTTGAAAACGTGTGATACCATTGCTCAACTAACCAAACAGCTTAGCCCAACATTTTTATCACAAACTGGGGCTTCTACCATATTCATAATGAATAAATGCACACAGATTCAGAATTAGTAAAAGAATGCATTTCAATTACAAAGTCTTTCTTTGTATCCTAACACCTCCTCTAATATAATTGGTTCTTATGAGCTAAATTAAAAAAAAAATACCTTTAAAAGAGCATCTGTAATAAATTTCAGGATAACGTGGTGCTTGCAACCGCTTGAGAGCTCATATTTTATTTTCAGGCATGACTATTTACACCTTGCCTATTTTCAAAAATCACGTCAAATAAGAATATAAATTCTACAAGAATAGGATTCTTGGCTATTTCTAGTTCACTGCTTTATCTCCAGCATGCCAAACATGGTCTACCATGTAGAATGTGTGCAATGAATATGCACTGAGTGAATAAACAAATTCCAAAAAGTCTTCACTAAATTTATGCAACTAATTTTGATAAATGTAGGTAGAATCTCCAAAATAAGATGCAGATTTCATGAATTCTATAGGAAGTTCTGCTACCAGTTCTCATAGGTAAAACAAGCTCTGTTATTAGATCCACAAAACAAATAATAAATAAGATGGCAGATATTATGAATAAGCATATACTTCATAGCTTCTCAATTCCATTAACTAGTTTAGCTTTAAAATTATATACATATGGCCCAGGCTGGTAGCACAGTGGGTAAGGCATGGGCCTGCAAACCCAAAGGTCGCTGGTTCAATTCCCAGACAGGGCACATAACCAGGTTGTAAGCCAGGTCTCCAGCTAGGTCCGTTGCTGGAGGCAGGTGAAAGGCAACCATACATTGATGTTTCTCTCCCTCTCTGCCTTTCTCCCTTCCCCTCTCTCTAAAAATAATAAATAAAATCTTTTAAAACATTATATATATATACATATATATATATGTGTGTGTGTGTGTGTGTATAATATAGTAATTTCAGTTATAGATATCAGAGAAAGATTTCATCTATTTAACTCAGTAGATCCCTACAGTTTCAAATAAACATTTTGGGTTATTATATCTTTATGAAAAAAAGCAATAAAGTAGAAGGAATAATGAACCTTTCTGATTGCTGCTTTATTTTCTATGATCTCAGGAGATATTTTCTTTATAATATGTTGGCAGATGCTATTTCCTGATAAGTTTTGTACTAACCTAAAGAAAAGAGAGATTTTAATTCAGCTAGGAATACTAAAAGATAGTTACAGCATCAAAAATTCTTTTAAGTTATCTTTTGTCATGTAACTTTCATGTGTACATTATGACAATAAAATGAGGGGAGATAAGGAACTGTGATTAGGAGTTATTTTGTTTTGTTTTGTTTATTTTGTGTTTGTTAGTTTTACTGAGCCAAACCTAGAAGGGGCACATAATATTTCAACTCACACATTTAATCGCTTATATATCAGTCACATGTTAACATTGAATATCAAAGAATGCAAGAAATGTAGTCTTTCGGTAATCTGAAAAGGAAGATAAAATGAGATTTGATAATCTCTGTCACAGAATGAAATACAAAAGTTACAAATGATTTAAAAAATGATCCTGTCTTATATTTTCTTCATATTATACTCTTGCTTGTCATTCTTTTTTTCTTCTGTCATTTCTTTCTTCCTTCACTCCTGTATCTTCTTATTAGCATGGAATTAAAAAAAAAAAAAAAAAAAAAACCTAAGAAGTAACAAATTAGTAACTAACCAGATGCCACTCCAAAAATTCCTGTACTGAACTTGTTTTCCCAAGTTCAATTCCTGTATTGAACAAGATCAATACAGGGATTCTGGGAGTGGCAGTCTGGTTAGAAGAGGAACAAGGGACCTTTTCCTCATGCATTAGAGAGAGTAATTCTGTAGGTGTCTTAGATTCTATCACTACTAGGATTGAAAAGAGAAATGAGGAGTCTGATGAGATTTGAAGAGGGAGTTGGTTAAAAGTCTCCAAGACTTGACTTTCTGCCCCATTTTTAGTCTTGTTGTCAATAGGTCACCATGGTTATTCATAGGCTGCATAAAAGAATGCAGGCATTTTTTCCAGCTACAGATGATCAAGAAAATCTTATGTGATGCAAAGGGTCTTCTGGGTCTTCAAGGATAGTGTGTTTGTTTTCATAGAGAAAGGGGGAAAGAGTGTGATAAAGGTGAAATATGTGACTATTACTAGTGAGTTTGGAAGAAATAGTTTCCTAAAACATGTTGGTTGCAAACAAACCACCAACACCCAACCTAAACTAACTAAGTCAAGGAGAATGTAGTGCTTCCATAGCTATGACTCTTAAAGCATTGTTGAATCCAGAAACATAAACAATATGGTTAGGACTCTGGCCATTTTTGTGGTCCTATTCCCTCCATTCATTGACTTCATTTTCAGATATTCTCTGCCTAAGTAACAGGGAAGAAGACAGCTATTTACATATATACAACATTTAGCTATTAAATATTTGGAAAAATTAATTGATTCTGCCATCTGACTACTGCTGAACTAATTAATGTGATCTGACTAACATAACATTGTGGTTTAGACTGGGTTATAGGCCCATCTCTCAAATGGTGATAGAGAGAGATCCCACCTGAATTTTATGAAATGAATTGTCTGTGGAAAGATGGTTTTATCTACCTGAATAAAAGAAGAAGACATTTTGGAAAAGCAGAAAACAACCTATATTCATTACAAAGACATCTAGTGCATTAAACTGCCAAAGTAAAGGAGATATTTCAGGGAATAGGTGGCAATAAATGAGGAAAGTTAACTTGGAAATTAACATGTTTTATCTTCTAAATAATCAAGGCAATTTCTTTGAATGAACAATGATACTCTGAAGGCCATCCATATATTAAGAAGATTAGCAGTGGAAACAGAATAGATTGAAATAAGAACAAGCAATGGCAAGAAGCCAAATTTTGGGACTACTACCAAAGTCTAAGGGTCATGGGATAAATCTTGACTATATATATATATGCAAAAGGTAGGTTTACAGTTACATTGTGGAATTCTTATGAGTTAATAAAGGTATTATAATAATCATAACTTATATGTCTTTTTCTATATAAACAACCATAAACCTACTTTTGCACACTTCACCGTTTGTGTGTGTGGGTACGTGTATGAGTTTTTTACAAAAACATTCACATGATTTGTTAAATAATAAGAAAAAGAATTGGAGAGGTAGAAAACATTTTAAAGAAACTTCTAGAAGATACCTGATCAGAACTAAAGTGAACTGGCACTTAAAAGGTAAAATCTTTTGAAAAAATTTCCTCTCTATTTGTCCTAAGCCTCAATATTCTATTTCAAAACTAAACAGCTCTGTGCTTACAAAAAAGCATTGTATTTTTATTGTGGTTCACTGAATTGCTCTAGGCTATTTCTCCTATATCCAGCTCTCCCTCACATAAGAGATTTAATCTCCTACTTTTCATTTTTGACTTGGAATCTTTAAGCATTACATTAGATTTGTATGGAAGTAGATTGAAAAGCCTGGTAATTTGAACGATATCAGAAAGAAATTCAGGCTCTGAATGGCAAATAGTCAAACTCTTGTCTCTTATGTTCTAAGCCTTGTCATTTTGGAAAAGGGGAGTAGAATTGAGATCACTTTGGCAACATAATAATAAAACAGACCTCTTTCATCTCGTAAGGTTATTGAGGGGATGAAATGGACCTAACATGGGCATATATTTTCAAGGCTTAAATATAAGGTGTTTTTGTTTAATTCTTTCTTTCTTTTTTTTTCTGCTCTTCACTTCTTAATGACCTATGTAAGCATTAGTGAGTTAATGGCTAAGATGGAAATACTGATTCAAATGTTCAGTCTTTAGTACCTTATTCCAATAATAACCAAACAGGCTGGAGACTTTCTTTTCTACCCATAATAAATATTTTAAGACATTGCATATTCATAGCTAACTTTTCAAAAAACAGAAACGAAATGGATGTAGGAATTTTGGCAGGGATTCATTAGGGCTAAAAAGAATGTCAAGAGCTACCAATCAGTTGCACATAAAATATAATCACAGAATCTGTAACTATCCATATTTTAGACAGTTTTATCTGTAAAGCATTTGTCAACACTCTGAACGGACAATTGTTATTACATCCAATGCTTCCTTTTGCTGTGCAGCAATTTGGATAGTAACAGATAGACTGATTTTTGGCCTCTGCTTCTCTATTACTACAAAATATGCTGAGTAAGTTCTTGAGTGGAAATCACAAATTACTTGGAAAAAGCAATACAAAACCAGCTATAGATTTTTTAAAATTATATTTTATTGATTGTGCTATTACAGTTGTCATGATTTCCCCCCTTTTTTACCCCTTCCACCCAGGATCCCAACCAAGCTCTCAGGCAATTCCCTTGCCACTGTTCATGTTCTCAGGTCATGCATATAAATTCTTCAGCTACTCCATTTCCTACATTGTACTTTATATACCCATGTACTTCTTAATCCCCTCACCTCTTCACCCATTCCCCCGTACTTCATCCTATTTGGCAACCATCAAACCACGCTTGGTATCCATAATTGAGTCCCTGTTTCTCTTGTTTGCTTAGTTTGATTTTAGATTCAATTGTTGATAGATCTGTATTTTTTGCTAGTTTATTGTCCATGGTTTTGATTTCTTTTGTTTGAAACATGTGTAGATGAGAAACAGAGGGTATTGAAAGAAATAAGACTGCTTCATGGCAAAAAAAAAAAAAATCAATCTACTATCTAAGATGGAAAACTCCAAAAAGAATAACTTGTAGTTCAAGTTCCTTAAGATAAAGTTGAGTTGCATTATTGGCAGGGGTGGGATCTGACTCAGAAACAAATTCATTTTTTGGTATGGGTTTGGCACCTTCACAAACATGAGTTCTGCAATGCACCACTTCTGTGATATATTTCACAAAAATAGCAATCCAGAGTAAAATGTTTTAAAGAAAAAGTAAGAAAAAAAAGAAAAAGAAAAATGCTTTATTTACTATAATATATCTAAAATATTATCATTTAACATTTAATAATTATATAAGCTACTGATATATTTAAAATTTGTTGTATTAACTCTTTAAAATCCAGTAAGTACTTTATTGCAATTTGAACTAGCCACATTTTAAGTGGCTACCATATTGAACACTGCAAATTTAAAGAATAAAAAGACTAAATCTTTTGGGAATGAAAATAGTTTGTTTATTTATTCTTTTTAGCTCAGAAGAAGTCTGCCTATAACCAAGCAAATGTATGTAGGACCTGGGAAGGATAATTATGAGATGAGATTTTTTTCAGGGACAAGAAATGAAAGAAACTAGACTAAATTATTCCTAATAGAAATGTTTTGAAGACAATTAATTAAATAATGTTAGTAGACACTGTCACAAGAGTAGAAATATTTTTTCTAGTGTAATATTTGTAAAAATATGTATGTGTGTAAATGTGTTTGTGCATATGTTTGGTAATATTGCAATTGATATTACTTAAAATATTAATTTTTTTAAGATTTTTATTTATTATTTCCAGAGAGAGGGGAAGGGATAGAAGCAGAGAGGGAGAGAGACATTAATGTATGGTTGCCTTTCATCTGCCTCCAGCTAAGGACCTGGCTGGAGACCTGGCTTGCAACCTGGTTATATGCCCTGGCTGGGGAATCGAACCAGTGACCTTTGGGTTCTCAGGTCGCTCCTTATCAACTGAGCCACCAGCCAGAGCCAAAATAGTAATTTTTAAAAGCAAATAAATTAGCATAAGCATTTTGAAATAATGAAAACTTTGTATTAATATGATTTGAGAGGCTGATAGAAGGAAGTAGTATTAAACAGTGAATTTTCTGGATGTGGAAAAAAAGGAAATACACAGTGGTAGTTACAGAATAGACAGGAGGATGTTAAGAATAATAAAAGAAATGGAAAAGCCAAAAAACTTAAATGCATGACACATGGACGTGAACTAAGAGGGGCATTGCCTGAGGGAATGGGAGTACTGGGTGGAGAGGAACAAAGGGGGAAAGGTTGGGACAATGTAATAGCACAATCAATCAAATATATGTTAAAATAAAAATAAAAATATTTTTAAAATTGACCACCTTAAAAAAGAAAAGTCCCTGTAATATTTCATGTAACAGTGGTTTGGTGATGATGAACTCCTTTATTTTTTTCTTGTTTGGAAAGCTTTTTATCTGCCCTGCCATTCCAAATGATAGCTTTGCTGGGTAGTGCAATCTTGGCTGTAGTTCTCTACTTTTCATGACTTTTAATATTTCTTGCCAATCCCTTATAACCTGCAATTTTTTTTGATAAGTCATCTGAGTCTTATGGAAATTCCTCTGTAGAAAATTAACTTCTTTCCTCTTGCTGCTTTTGAGATTCTCTTTTTATCTTTAACCTTTGGCATTTTAATTTTGCTGTGTCTCAGAGTGGCCTCTTTGCATCCATCTTGTCTGGGACTCTGAGCTTCCTGGACTTATATATCTATTTTCTTCACTGAATTAGAAAATTTTCTTTCATTATTTTTCCAAATAATTCCCAATTTCTTTTTCTTCTCTTCTCCTTCTGGCACCCCTATAATGCTAATATTGGTCCTCTTGTCCCAGAGGCTGCCTATACTATCTTCATTTTTTGGATTCTTCTTTGTTTTCTTTTTGTTCTGATTGGTGTTTTGTGCTTATATCCCATATCATTGATCAGACTCTTAGTTTCATCCACTCTACTGTTGTTTCCCTGTAATTTTTTCTTTTATTTCAATTAGTGTATTTTTCCTTTCTGATTGGATCTTTTTTACGCTGCTGAGGTACAAGTATTCTTATAACCAATGTTTTGAACTCTGCATCTGATAGATTGCTTATCTCCATTTCATTTACCTCTTTTTTCTAGGGTTTTGTTCCGTTCTTTCATTTGGGCCATATCTCTTTGCCTCCTCATTTTGGCAGCCTCCCTGTATTTGTTCCTATGGATCAGCTAGAACACCTTTGACTCTGTGTCTTGGTAGTATGACCTAATGTATTAGTTGTCTTATTGGGTCCAGTGGCACAACCTCCCCAGTCACCCAATCTGGGAACTCAAAGTGTTTCCTTTGTGTGGGCTGAGTACATCCTCCTCTTGTAGATGAGTCTTGGTGGCTCTCAGCAAATCAACTGGAGGGATTCACTCAGGCCAGTCAGCTGCAAGGATTGGCTATCACCACTTACCATCAACTTCTGCCCTCCATGGAGTATCAGCTGTGCTGGGACAGGGTTGGGTGCTCAAACATAGTCTGTAGCTCTCCACTGGGTGCACTGGTCCTAAGGTGTCCTGGGTGGTGCAAGCCAAGGTCAGCCCTGACCTGTGTTTTGCTCAGGGCCACCCGCCTGAGTTATAAAGCAATGTGATATGGCTGCTACTTATTCTGTACTTAGAGATACCCAGGCAAAGCCAAGCTATGAATCTAGGTTGGCTGCTGCTATTGCCAGACCTGGGGCTCACTGAGGCAGCTGTTGCTTATTTGATAGGATTTAGGAAGTTGGGAAACATGATCCAAGACCAGCCATTCATTGAAGAAGCAGCTTGGTTGGACCCATAAGTTGGGGGCAGAGTCTCTTGAAGTCTCCAAGGTGATTAGTGTTAGACAATGTTGATGGAGTCTCAGATATGGCACCAACTTGCTGGCTCTGTGGGGTGAAAGTTTAGAACAGGGTTAATGACCTTTGCTCACCTTGATGCCAGACACTTCAGTTTCTCCCTGTATAACATTGGTGCCTTTCAAGCTGCTTCCCAGGTGCTGGAGCTCAGAAGGAGTGAGTTTGAGTAGGTGAGTCCATGTTTGGGTTCTTTAAGAGAAACTGCTTAGGGCTCCAACAGTTTCTTCTACGCACTCAATACCTACTGTTTTTTGCAGCCAGAAGTTGTGGAGACTTATTTTCCTGGCATTGGAATCCTGGGCTCAGGAGGCTTGTGTGAGGCTGGGACTCCTTGCCCCTGAGATAACACTCCTGAATTTTTTAACCACTACTTGTGGGTGAGGAATCAGCCTGTTCCACATCTGCACGTCTCCTACCAGTCTGGATGGATGTGGTTTCTTTAAGTCCATAGTTATCGGACTTCAATTCAATTTCTGACAGTTCTGAATGATGGTTGTTCTATATTTTAGCTGTAATTTTGATGTGCTTGTGCAAAGAAGTGAGCCATTTCTAACTATGTCACCATCTTGACCAGAACTCCCTAGCTATAATTTTTAATAACAGCAGTCAATGTGACATTTAGAGTAACTGAGATGTTGCTGTTTATCTGTATTCTTTCTCATGACTTTAAATGTTAAACAAGTTGAAATCAAGCTAACCACAAAAGGCAGGTTACATCAAAGTCATATTATGGTATGGAGATGAGAAGTTATAGAGTATGAGTATTCTGAGAAAAAAAAGAGAGAACATGAGTAAAAAAAGAGAGAACATGAGTGTGTGGTGTATGTGTGTATGTAACAGAAGGTTGGAATAATAATCCTTACAATCTGAAAAAAATATTTTTAGGGGAAAAAACAAAAGCAAATATTCTCATTGTAGATGACTGATGGTAAAACCAGAAATGTTCAACTTTCTAAACATTCTAAAGTATAAAGTAAAAACATTGCAATAATACCATTACCACTTTGATGCATGGTAATGTATAATGTGTTTGGCATCAGGGCCCAGACATTGTTCTCAAGTAGGGACTTGTTCTGTGAGGTGGGATTGAAGGATGTGAAAGTAGAGGGTAGACAGAAAGGAGACAGAAAGCAATGGCAAGAAGGTGCCCCAACATTGAAAACAAAGTGGTTGAGGATGGTTCTTCACATTCCTTAGTTGTTCTGGCTTAGTATCTCCGAAATAGTTCCATAAACAACAACCAATTGGAAAGCTCTTGTAATCTTAGCCACTGTCCTGGAAATCCCAATCAGTCACAGGATCTGAAATTATGACCATTGATACTTATGGCACACTGGATGATCATCATCTAGTCATGCCAATTTGTAATGTGTTTCAGGGCAGAATCTGATCCCATAACTGCATCCCCAAACTCAGGGCTATAACTATAACTCTATAGCTATATATATATATATATATATATATATATATATATATATATATATATATAACTCTATAACTATATAGCTATAACTCTAGTTATAGCTAACTCAGTTAGCTATAAATACAGTGCATCCCTCATTTCATTACTCTAAAAATGATGAACCTTCCATTTTACACTATTGGAAGTTTGGTTCCACTATCACATGATGTCAAAGTTGTATTTTATTTGCTTGAAGAAGTGTAAATGCTGGAATCTGGAATCATTCAATAGTTTCATATCTGGTAGTTACACAGGCACCTACATATGTAAAAGCTGTGTTGTATACTTGATATTAGTACATTACACTATGTATTTCATATATCAAGAACATTTAAAAAAATTTTAAAAACAATAACCTATTGGCTGGACAAATTTGGTGATAAAACAGTGATGAATGGGCAGAAGAAAGAAAATAAGAAGTAGGACTAGTCATGTATGATGTCACTTGTATTTTAGAAGATTCTAGTCTTCATAAAGTCCCTTTCTCTCCCTTGATCTTGTTTCCAAATCTTGAAATAAATTAACTCTAAGTTCAAGTCCTGCCCCCCTCCCCACTATTCACTATAAAACCAAGTGGAAATTGAGCTATTATCAAATCAGTTTTTAATGGGCAATGTAGTCCCAACTGTATTTCAATTAAAATTTTTAAAGTTCTGAATAATTCTCTGCTGTTAATGCATTCCAAGATTTCATAATTACATTAATGAATAAAATACTTCTTATACATTGCAATCTATATTTATGCAGAAAACAGGCAAGTTTTTGTTCTTTCAAAGCCAAGAATTATATTTGAGAATTTCTTAAAATTATCTTATAATTTATCAGTAATTGAAGTGAACAACAAATGTCCTAGAATGCTTTGATTTGCATATCAGCCTTTTCTTTGATTCTTAAAAATGAAATTACACTATTGATTAACAAAAGGTATATATTGTGTTGTTTTTACTATCCAAAACAATGAGTGAGTCAAAGATCAAGATTTTAGTAAGATTTACATTTTATACTTCATTCACATATTTATCTGTTGTTCATTAAGAAAACATTAATAGAACACCAGAATTAGCCTCAGGCAATGAGAAATAATCCAAAGAACCAAAGAAAAATAATATAAACAAGTTGCTCTCAAGCAACTCATACTCTTAAGAGAGGAGAGAGAAATATTAAAAAAAAAAAAAAAAAAACAATTACAATTACAATAATGTATGATTTAAACTCTTTAGTAAATAGGCAAAGGAATATGGAAAAACAATAAAGAGACTTATCCTGATGCATTTTAGTTTTAGAAGTGAATATGTTTTTTGTTATTTTAAGAGCTTTTTGTCAAATTATAATAATCACAATAAATAACATACATATTCTAATATAACTGCTAGCTAGTGAAATAAGCTAATCATGCAACTTATAAATCATGTTAAAAATAAATATGCCTAAATCACATTAGCATCATCAAAGTCATTTAATTCAAATTATTGTAAAATGTATAAACACTATTTGCAAATTTCATTACCAATTTTATTAGTTGACATTTCACTTTTTATGAGAAATAGCTTTAATTTTGCATCCCAGGATGAATAACTCTGTGTACAGTCAAGATAACCCCTTTTACAAGAGGTAAATAGTAGGTCAAAGGCTGACAAATTATGAAGGCTTTGTTGTTGTTAGGAATTTGTTAAAATAATAGGATGTTATATTATTACATAAATAGTTGAAAATGTATAGGCAAATGTCAATTATTTCACAACATGGCATGTCTAATAGAAAATAATGTCAAGTTTTTATAATTGAAGAGAGCTGTCTGCCCACTGTATGTAATGCAGATTTGTCACTTCAGGGCACCTGCCTTCAGGACACCTGTCACTTCAAACCCACCTTCAGTATTAAGACGTAGCCAAAGCAGTATGGTCACAAAAATATAATTATCATCTACAAATTAAATTATGATATTTAATGTAGAATTAATTACAATTAGGAAAGAGGGACATGACCACCAAAGAAAATTAATAAAACTAATATTTTTATAGTGTACATTGATGTTGATTGTTGGGCTACACCTGGTAATACAATAGTAAATACCATGAAAACAGTCTCTTTCTTCACTGATTTTGCTATCTGGCACTTCTGGTCATTCCTTGCTTCCTATATCTCTCTTATTTTCTCTCTGATGTACACATTATTTTTGTCTCCATATTGGCCTCTATAGTTTTTCTATGTGACTACAAATACTGCAGATAATGGAGAGAATGAAGTAGTGAAGTTGTTCTCAAGGTAACATGTTTATATTTTATCTGCTTTTCTTTCTTGATTTTATTTCTTCTGATTTTATATTGGAATTAATCAGATGGGTTTATACTGAAATATGTGGTTTATTAGTTTCACATTAAATCTTATTAGATGTTGGCAATATATGGATACAAATCTACAGTAATATAAAAGAAGATTATAACCATGTGTCAATAAATCAGTTAATTTTTTATTTTTTGTACTCAGTTAAGTGTATACATACTGCATTCTGTTAAATTTAACATGTGCCTTTATAATTCTGGAAGTGCCTTTATAATTCTGGAAATGAAATGTGGCTGTACTGCATGAACCAGCTATAGTAAGAAACATGTTTGTTTCTCTCGACAAATTTCATTGGCAAGTATATTGACTTTTGCATTATTGAATGATAATGCTTCACTTTATAACTCTAAATGAAGAGATTCATATTAGTATATCACTTTCAAGTGTACTTAAATCTATTAACATGTTTTTTTCAGTCCATAAGATAGAGTAAGACTAAGAAGGATAGAATAAGGCCTTCTCCTTATAGTTGTGATTTTATTTTAATTATTTTATTTTTGTAACAATACCATCTGTCAAATGAAATACTATGAGGAAGTCTTACACAATAAATGAAGTGATAGATGTCTTTGATTGAAATAAAGTTCAAGTGCTTTATACTACCTGATATTCCCAACTGGCTCTGAAGTAATTTCCATAACATTCCTAATGCTCTGTGGAAGGCACTGCTATTTTCCTGTATTAAAAATTTAAAGATGCTTTGAAAGCAGAAAACTCACTCACAAACACCTTCTATGAGGTTTGCCAATCCTGTGCTAATTTAACACCTCTTGGTCATGGCTGGCTGGACCAAAATGGATATCTGACTCAAAAGGAAGCAAAATAATAAACTACATACATAAAGTTATTTAGCTCTAGGGCTAGTAACATTAATGGACCATTATAAACAGTAGATGTGAATTGAAAAAGAGGAGATAAATAAAGCAGATGTGAGAGAAAAATACACTGTTCTAATGCATGAGAAATGTAAAAAGGACCTTTCATTTTTCCTGGCAGACTTCCAGTTCTCAGATCAAGTTGCATTTCTTGTTCTTGGATTTCAAATCATCCCCATCCAAATAATACACTACCTTTATGTAAGTTGATTTGAGATGGCTTCTATATTGCAACCAAAGGTCTCAGTAGAGCTGACACAAAAGTATGGGCTCTATCAAGGCCATTAGCCATATTGCTCAGGAGATTTGCAAAAATAGAACAGTTAACTCATTGGGGATTTCCCTCTCTGGATATTCTTATGGAACTACTGAAGATACCTGTAGTGAAACAGACCTGTGATTATGATGCTGGGATCAAGCTCAGTATCAGAACCACTCAGGTAAAAGATTAAACCGAAGTTGAGAGTATTTATGAGCTTTCTGCAAAGCTCCAAAGCTGTGGACATAGATAAGGTTTGGCTTATGTGAGCAGAAACTCTGCTTCATTTCCCCTGGATTAGTCTGTGGTATCACTAAGACTGAGTGTGGATGAAGAACCAGGAGAATTTGATGGGTATAAATATTTCAATTAAATATTTGGATCATAGGTACCATTCTGTTAAAATATTTGTGAATAATTCAAGCATGGAGTAAGAAAAGTATTGATTTAATCATGAATAAAAATTTCATTTAGTTATACAACATTAAAAAAAAAGAAAGCTACTGACTGATGTAGCAAAACCTGCTTCCCTACCCTTCGAGAGCCTTCCCTACCTGACCGCAGCAATGCCTTACTCCCATTAGGGACTCCACACAATGGTTCTACATTTATTTCTAGACCCTGGGTGTTTCAATGATAAAAAATATTTATACTTTTAGTCAATTACCCCAGGTATAGCTAATTAAAAGGATATGCTTAATGACTAGCCTGCAACTGATTTAGAATTCAGAGATTTTATGTTCTAAAGTATGAAGAAAATGTGATTTTAACAGCTTCTTCCTTTTCTTATCCTGCTGCCCTACATTTTACTCTCATAGAAATCACATCTGTAGAAGCAAGCAGAAATAAAGTAAAAGCAATGAAATGAAAACATCTTTAATTTGGGAAATATTTTTTGTAAGATTTTATTATTTTTAGAGAGAGGTGAAGGGAGAGAGGTAGAGAGGGAGAGAAACATCAATATATGGTTGCCTTTCACCTGCCTCCAGCTACAGACCTGGCTGGAGACCTGGCTTGCAACCTGGTTATGTGCCCTGTCTGGGACTTGAGCCAGTGACCTTTGGGTTTGTAGGCCAGTGCCTTATCCACTGTGCCACCAGCCAGGGTTAGGAAATATTTTTATTTTTGCACGTTTGCTTGAAATGATTTTGTACATTTTTAATCCTCCTTTTCTATGCAGAGATATCAAAAAAAAAAAAAAAAAAAAAACCCGTTGCTTTGTAACTAGAAACTTGGCTTTTAATCCTTGATTCATCACCTCCTTGTGTGCATACATATGTGTTTTCATTTTGCACAGAAATGTTTTTAGTTTCAATATAATTATCTGCTAATAAAGTCTCATATGTCTACCTAATGTGTTTTTAAAAGAAGCACATGAATTATATCTGAAAATTTGAACACTATGTCTGGCCTCTTGTAAGTAAATACTGAAATTAGTGTATATAAATATTATAGAAAACTATTGTAAATCTTTCAGTTATATTCATAGTGCACTGAGAATCTTAAGATACCACAAGGATGCTGGAAGTATGTTTAGTGTGCAAAAAAATAGGCTAGGAAAACTTTTGCCAGACATTGATGACTTTTATGAGTTCTCCCATACATTCCTTGGTTCCAGTTACATGGCAGACATTCAATTTTGCTATTTAAATTCAACAATCAGTTAAGAAATGCTGGCAACCATGTTGCTAATGGGCTTAGGAGCTGATGGAGGGGAAAAATAGAAACAGTATTTCAAATGAGGCATAGGTAGCCAACTTGGAACACTGTCTGAAGGCAACTGTCAAGATAGGTAAAAGAATAGAAAACACTTTGAAATGAGAATATTTTGATCTACTTGTGTAATTCTACTGTTGTGTAATAAAATCATTTATCTAATGGCTATACCTGGCTACTGGGATGTTACCTCAAATTCCTTGGATTTTCCTCAATAGTAGGAGCATTTTGTTACTTATAGTGGGTCCCTTGGACTATACCTGATTTATGTGAAGGAAATGGCTGATATTTCTGGTCATGCAAGAAAAACCAACCACGTGCTTGCAGTGTTGGAGCATTGAGCCAGGTGATCCCAGTCTAACCTCTAGGTTGGGAGGTAGCCTAGAAATTGAGTTCATTAATATGGCCAATGATTCAACTAATCTTGCCTAAATAATAAAATTTTTATAAAAACTCAGGACACTGAAGCTCAGGTGACCCTCAAGGATGTTGAGATAGAAATATATAGATAAACACATATACATAGACATATATATATGTATACTATGTGTGTGCGTGTGTGTGTGTACACACTCATACACACACATATACACATATAGATTACAGATATGGCTGGAGGATGATGTGCCTTCAGGACAGGAAGCTTCACATTTGGCAATCCTTCTAAACTTAACCCAATGTTTCTCTTCATTTCATTGGTCCTGATTTGATTCCTTTATAATGAAACTGTAATCATAAGCATAAACTTTCCTGAGGTCTGTGAATCACTGTAGTAAATTATACAGCTTGAACGTGTTAGTGGGGCACCTCAGAATTTGATGTCTATTGGTCAGAAGTGTAGGTTGTCTGGGGATCCTAGAGTTTGCAGCTGGTATCTGAAGTGATGGCAGACTGGTATGGACTAGGCCTTTAACCTGTGAAGTCTGTGCTAACTTTGGGTAGTCCCTGTTAGAATTACATTGAAACCTTTTGGGGGGAAAAAGTGTTTCTAAGTATAAGACTCTTGAAAAACATAAATAGAAAATTATAATTTAATTTATAAACTTGAAGAATAATTTTTCAATAAATAAAAAATTTTAAACTATTACATTTTAGATATAAAAATTATGTATCCAAATTATATATCTGAAATTTCACCCCTGATATCAATTTTGATAGTATTCAGTGGAATAAATTTTCCTCATTCTTTTTCTTGGAATAGTTGCATGACCAAAACTTAATTATTTATATTTTGAAATAATATTTATTCCTTAATAGTCTATATGTATCTCAAGAGTTCAACAGTTAATACTGTAAGAATCAGTACTAAATTAGGTGGTGTTATTATTAATACATCAAATAAAAGCTAAATGTAATTATTATATAAGTAATAATGTTTCACCAAATTTCACTGAAATGTTAACAAAAAATAGCTAAGAGCTATTTGTTAAATATAATAACATTCAAAGAGTCATAATTTTAATGATGATTAACATTGCTAATTTTTCTTTGTTTTAACACAAAGGTATTCATTAATGATAACAAATATAACAAAAATTTGAATTTAGGCTAACAATGATGGTTTCAGAAATACTACTCTGTTTGTTGGCAAACAGTAAGCTAGATCATTTTTTAAAATTAGTTCTATTGTTGGTCAATGTTTATCAGAGTGACTCAAGGTCACCCAAACAAATGAATTTTATTTTGATTCATTTTCAGGCCTTGTGTTTAAATATTGAAATAATTAGAACTTGGAGGGAATGTCCTAGCAGGAGAAGCAAGGGCAAGTCAAGTCATAAAACAAGGCAGAGATGTAGCAGAGCTTGGCTTAATTGCAGGTCATTGTCAACAGATTTCATATATTACTGAAGGCTTCGGCCACATAGGGAGGGAAAGGAAGTTGGGAAAGTTCAGATCAGGCTGAACCTTACAAAGAAAATGAGGTAAACCTTCAGTTGAGTTGAGAAATGGCTTTGGTAGAAACTGAATAACTATACAAAGATATTGAGCAAGGACCTGAATGTACACATGTATTTGAATGAATGTGTGGTAACTTGCTCTACAAGACTGTACATTCCTTATGAGGATTATAAATTTCAAGGATCTTTAAATATTCCAGATGCTGTCCTAGGTAGAGGTTGCAAGCAACTATTAAAACCCATTAATGTCCTCACACTGAAAATCACCAGTAACACACTTGTAACTGACCAAAGTTGAGTTTATTGACTCATTCTAATGACTGAGAATATTCAATACAAGAAGCTCCAGGGTATATCATTACAAGGATATTAGAAAGTACTTATTTTAAGATTTGAACTTATGTTAAGTAATTTCTAGTTAAGGATCAAGGAAATGGGTCTTTGATTTGGATTGGAAGCTGTCAGGATGTAGAAGTGAGTCCATGATTTGTTCTTGAATAAATTTCACTTATATGGTTGGTGGAATGAAAGTAGGCTAAAGTTGCAACTGGTAAGGGAGCCATTATATAGAAATGTCTACTCATTTTTTATGTTTTGAACATTGTTCTTAATTTTATGACTAAACAATGCTTGCTTTCCCTTCATCAGTCACAGCTGCAGAGTGACCTTTTCTGAGTTGGTGTTCAATGAAACTGTTAATGTTCAATAGAACACCAAGGCTTAGATACGACACCAGCTCCGGCCAGCCCAAGGTCTAACTGCTAGTGCCAAGACATTACAAGGTATCAGGATTGTTGTAGTTTCTCAAACTAAAGAAATATAGCAAGAGAATAAAAGAACATGGATTTTAGGAATTGAATGAAGCTCACCATTGATAAAGGTATAGAAACATGTGTGATTGCTAGGTATTATTGAAAGTCAATGGAAGGATCAAATGTTTTACTGCTTTTGAGATCAGAAAATATACTCAGCCACCAAATCACTGGGGTGATGATTTATGGACTAAGAAACTTGGGAAAAGATGAGTTATTAGTTTTTTTATGTTGCCAGGTTTCTTCATATTATATGAAGTTGATTTTAAATTTGTCTTTGATGTACATCTCATTATAGAATAGAATAAAGTAGTGTACATGCTAAAATTTAAGAAATGAATTTTAGTGTCAGATTTTCTGGATTCAAATTATGACTCTCCAACATACTACTTGTGTAGTAACCTATAACAAGTTTAAATTCATGCTTGTGTTACACATTTATAATATGGTAATATCAATACTAATCACTTTATGAGATGAATTTTAGGAATAATATATCATTAAAGAGACTTAAAATTAATTACCAGTTTATATTACTTTTCTTTATGTTAACCTTTCCTAATAAAAAAGAAACTTCAATATCCATTTTTTAATGTATATTTCAAAACAAAGAATCCTAAAGAGAAAAGATAATATTTGAATCAAATACCAAGAATGAAAAGCAAAACAGAAAACCTCCAACAACATCCAAATGATTGTCACACTGACTAGTTTTCCCACAATGGAAAGTAACAATGAGGGCTGTGACCTATTTAGACAGCCAGTCGGATTCCATCCATGTGTCGATATAGCAGCTGGCCTACATGCAAGTGAGAAGAGTGTGTTGTTTTCCTTCACTACAAAGAGAATTATAACTTGAGGTTTTTGAAAATTGTTTAAGTTGAAATAACCATTCAACATTGAACTCAATTAAAGTGTGTAACTATAGATTATAATCTTGGCTCTATCTATCATATCCAAATGTAACCAGCTAAAACAAAACCTGAGAATATCCCCAGAAATGTCTGGAAAAATAAGTAGACAAGTTATAATAGTCAAGTACATTGTTTAATTATCAAAACATCAAAAATGTTTAGTGATTTGGTGAAAGAGAAAATAGTATATTATTTTGGCATGAACAAGAATTATAGGTGAACTGAATTAATAAAATGGTCCCCTAGACAAAGTTTTAAAAGAACTCCATAAATAAAATTCAGATAAATGAATTAAACATATCATGGCACCTGGGGAAAAAATTAAATGAAAGAAGGTCTTTGAGTAGGATCATGGAAAGCATACTAATTGCAGCCAAAACTGGATTTCAGGCCTGGCTGCATCTTTTAACAGGGTGACTCATTGTGCATACTTATTCAGGGACATATTTGAATTCAAAATAGTCTATTTTTCCTGATTGAATAGCCTCAGAGCCACTGAATTTCTCAGCTTATTGCCTTCACTTTTTTTTTTTCCCTTTTCTTGTGAAGGTCATTGTAAGAAATTGTCTTAAATATACTGCATACAAATATTCCCATTGCATAAATGTTCAACATCTTTCTAGTTCCTACTCTCATCACAGTATATTGCTCAAAGCAAAGTAGGCCAATATATGAATAAAATATTGATATAGGACACATGTCTAATGTCCTATGTCTGCACAATTTTCAGAGCCTAGTCTGACAATTACAAAAACCTGAGCTTGTGAATTTTCTACACATCTGCCCTCCAAACCCTGCTCTTCCTCCAGTGTTTGTTGCTCAGGAAATTACACTTGAAGTTCTACCATTGTTGGATCCAGAAACACAGACATCCTTTAAAAGTAGAGCTATAAATGACTGCCAAAATTTGAAGCCACCTAATGTCAGTCATGTTCTCAACACTGTCAAACAAATCTTCATTTCACTTAGAATGAACCAGATGTCTTACTGGGACACACAAAGCCCTACATCACGAGTGGCAAACACAAGGCCTCTCCATCTTGTTTTATCAGTCCAGGCACCTTCGGCCTGGCACCTTGTTTCTACCTGGCTTGTTTAACTGTTAGGGGGTAGTTACATTTATACAGTCCTAAAATTACATTTGGCCCTTTGAAGGCAACTGTTAGGCTGATGTGGCCCCCAGTGAAAATTAGTTTGACATCCAGTGCCCTACATGAACTGGCTCTTGGATACTTCTCTGACCTCACCTCTTATCATTTTCAGAGTAATTCTCTCCACTCTAACCATGCTGCCCCTTTGTTATTTCTCACACATTTCTTAGAGCCTTTTCAGTTGCTGTTTTATTTTTGGCCACATGGCTTACTTCTTTATTTTATTTAAATCATGTCCCTTTCAGAGAGGCCTTCCTTATCCCCCTATCTAAAGTAGTACCCCCATAATTGTTTCTGTTTACTTTGAATCATTCAAATTCTAGTTGGAAGTACTTAGAAGTCAGTGTGTGAATCTCTGTCCCTGTTTTTATTTTGTAAGGATGCTCATGAGAGTACTTATTACCATAGTGTGCCAATAAATATTTAGCAACTGGCTTTCTGAAACAAGGACTAAAATTCCTAGTAGCATTTGCTGATTTCTAAGTCATTTATAAATGACTCCTGATTTCAAGCTACTAACATTATGCCACTGAAGTTCAGGTTGGGAAGAGGTGCTAACAATTGGTTGGAGATATAACGTGAGTTCCCTTCAGTACAAAAGAGAACCATTAACATCAATGCAGATTGAAATGTTGAACAACACATGACCTACTGCTTGTATAGAGTCTGAAGTGTTCACTGCAGAAGCAAGGGAAAAACTATTGTCTCAGCAAATGACTGAAATGCACAAATATATTTTGAGGATAGATCATCAATCTCACTCAGATTTCTGGTAGTCAGGCAAATGCATCATAACAAAATGCACAGGCCCTGTGATAAAAAGACACAGATTGGTCAGAACAATTTCTGTGTATGGTACTAAAACAGTGGAACTTCTGAAAATCTTTAAGGGGATAAAATATAATACAAACAATATTTGTTAACCATTATTTGTTGCTTACTTTATTCCAGGAACTATTCTAAGTACTTTAGGTGTATTTCATCTTATTAACCCAGTAAGTCATACAGGAATATGCTGTTTTTATCTCTAATTTATAGTTATTCATCAAGAGATTTGGAGTGATTAAAGACTTTTCCAGTGCAGAGTTAGGACTTGTGGAATTTCTTTTTTAAGCAATGTCTTCCTTTACTCTATAGAAAACAAAAAGTGTACAACTTCTCTATTCAAGGAAAGAACTACTAGTCTCCTTTTATGTGGGGATTCTGTATTTATTGATGAAAATATAAAACAAGTCACTAGGACCTAAAATACACTATTGTTCAGACTATATGGTAAAAAGCACTTCTCTCTACCAATAAGTTAATGATACCTGATATTTATGAGTAAGGTTGTTAAACAATAAACCTACCTGTTAACTAATCAGAATTGTCAAAGAATAGACAAAATTATTTGATTCTTCTATATTTCTATATGTCTCAAATTTCTTCAATGTATGCCATAAATATTTTTAATTACAAAAGATTTCTCATATAAAACATAAAGAATATGTTTATCATTAAATTACAGTTATACCTGAAATGTATCCTTTAAATTTAACAGAATTTCTTCAATTGTACACATGTTATTGGAGAAAATAGTGTTATTTAACATATGTTTTAGTAAGTTATAGATTACCAGAGTAGCTTTTTGTCTCATTTTTTCTTCAAATTACTATTAAAGAAGAAAAAAAATTATATTTTAGCTTATTTTCAGGTATCTGCTCTGATATATTGTACAAAAGCTATTGTTATATAGATTATTTGAAGAAACAAAAGAAAACCACTTTTGAAAGCTTTAAACATAAACATTGCAAAGTTTTAAATGTAATTGTAAATAGAAGGAATTTAAATATCAAATTCTGATTCTGGAACACATGATGTAACTCTAGTAATTACATAATTACCACATATTGTCAGGTTGCTAAATATCCTCTATGGGGGAAATATATGTAAATACAGAAATTATGGAAACATTGCCTTATATGTTAATTGTCCTAAGCATTGATATGTGACCAAGATTAATGGTCTGTGTTGATTCAGTCTCTGGGCTCCCTTGCAGCCAATAAGAGAGCTGGTAAAGGTTAAGAACCAAGTTATACCAGCCCATGTACCTCAATTTCACCAAGTGAAGCATCTTAATAAAATTACACGAATTTACGAGGTTGTTTGGACTCATTCATAATTAACTGAAATCAACCTGCCATAAAACTTTCATACTTAGTATTTGCTGTTTGGTGATATGGAAACACATAGTTGTTTTATGCTGATGAAATTAAGGAAAAAATTATGAAGAAAAATCTTCCTTTGCTAAACTGCAATTATACATTATGTGAAATTACCTTGGCATGCAGAATACAATGTTGACTCTCACTCGTGCTTATCAATTCTTGTTGTAAATGTCATTTTTCATAGAACTAATTCCAGGATATGGAAAAGAAAGGCCAACATTAGATGGTATTTTCCTGTCAGAATTTAATACCAACACCATCAGGAAAGCTCCAAAGATTTCAATTCCAAATGAATAATTTGGCAGAAATTCCTTTTTTGTAGTAAGCTGTTTTCACACATGATTTAATGTTTCAGCTTCTGCTTACTCAAGGGCAAAAATCAGCCTCTTAAACATTAGACTCAATTGTAATTTATTTGATGAAGTTTTTTTTTAAATAGTGTTTTTCTCTTTGAAGACTTTTACTTTCAATAAAATTTTTATTTGGCAAACCTGAAATTGACTAAAAACAAAAAGGAGTTTGAAACAAAAAGAGACAAGATGGTATCTGAATACTAGATACATGTCAGAAAAAGAGGCAGTTACAGAACATTTAATAATCACCTTGAATAAACTTAAACATTTTCTGTCTTGAGACTGGAATAGATCTCTAGCCAGACAAAGTGGTGAAACTATAAAGAGTCAGTTCTAGTCTACTTAATTTATCCATTCTTTAAAGATGAAGTTCTATTTTCTTGTTCTCTATTTCATCAATAAGATACATTTCTATCATGGCTGCTGCTTAATGACATTTCATACTTTATTCAAAGACCCTGTAATGCACTAGCACCTTGCATTCAACTTAAAACACTGGGAAAGTGGTAGAGTTTCACTGTGGATGTCTATTCCAATGTCTATTCCAATGTCTATTCCAGAGATTAGGAGAAATCGATCATAGGAATATACCCCACCTTACCAGTGAGTGTTAAGAAAAGGTCAGGAAACTCAACTCTCTGTCCTTGAATTCAAAATAGTTTATAAAAAATTTTAACTGATAAAAAGTAATACTGTAGCCCTGGCTGGTAGCTCAGTGGATAGGCACCAGCTTGAGAACTCAAAGGTCGCTGGTTTGATTCCCAGCCAAAGCATATAACCAGGTTGCAAACCAGGTCTCCAGCCATGTCTGTAGATGGAGGCAGGTGAAAGACAACCATACATTGATGTTTCTCCCCCTCTCTGCCTCTCTCCCTTCCCCTCTCTCTAAAAAAATTAATAAATCTTTAAAAATTTAATACTACAATGATATTAAGTTAGATTTTATCATGATCTTTTCTTACTGAGGGAAACTTATAAGATTAATATAGTAGTTCTTATTATTAAATGTTGGAGGCAGGTATCAACTTTATCAGACATCATGTTTTGAACAACTGTTTGTACTGCCTCTTTGACAGATCCTCAGTTTCCTCATGGGCAAAGGCAACTCTCTCATGTGAGGAAGCAGCGAGCACTGGAGGGCTTGGGAGACACTGAGTCTACACTTGCCAAAGGCCAGGAAAACCTTTGGCTGAGACTAAGGGAAATGACTTCTGCCTAATCTTCTTTACCAGGGGGAGCAAGTGATACACATTTACATGATGGGGCCAGAGTGGATTTACAGGTGTGCATGAGTGAAATACAGAGTTTATTCTTGCACTATTATTTATTATTGTATTATTTTCCATACATACAACTGTAAACCTACTTTTGCCACACCCTGTATTTTCAGAGAATATCCTACACATGTATAAAACATCCTCCTTTTCTATAAAGGATAAGACTTTCTAATTATTTCAGGAATAATGTGCTGTCAGGCAGCAGATACTGTGCATGGGAAAGTTGGTGCTAAAGGCAGAATTTTGCTGTCTGATGGTGCTGGATTTGTACTGTTGTGAGCAAGCTAATTTTTTTGAGCCTTAACATTTTCACCTTTAAGCCCTAGCTGGTAGCAAAGTGGATAAGGCACCAGCCTACAAACCCAAAGGTTGCTGGTTTGATTCCCAGCCAGGGCACATAGCCAGGTCTGTAGGCAGGTGAAAAACAACTGTACATTGATGTTTCTCTCCCTCTCTGCCTCTCTCCCTTCCTCTCTCTCTGGAAATAATAAATCTTCCAAAAAATATTTTCACCTTTAAAAATATGTATGTGTGTAAAAAAGGGGCTTCTGTCATGAGCGGCACATGTAGGGCAACTTAATTGTGGAATTGACATCAAGAGATTTCGGGAGCATAATTTTTTGATATCTATATCTATATCTATATATCTATCTATATATATTCATATATAGATAGATATATAGATTTCAATGATTTTCATGAACCAAGGACATGTAAACATATCAGCAAGTTGCCAGGCACACATTTGACATGTTTTTTTCAAAATGGGCTCCCAACTCTGTGCACAATCAATTTGTACTTTGACTCTGACTCTGAGGAACTCTACTGTAAACTCTACTGAAACTGAGCTACTTTTATGAGATGTGACAGATTAAAAACAGCCACAATTCTTAGACACAGGTCTTATTGAGAGTTTGGATTTATGTCCCTCCTTCTAAATGTTGAATTGCTTTGAACTGCTTTGACTGCTAAGACAGGGCAGACAGGATGCTGTTCTAATTTTGGGGCCCAGGACTTAAGGAATTTATGACTTCTGGTTCCTCTTACTTGAAATACTCATTCATGGAAAATGGAGTAGCTGTTGGAGATACCACCTGGAGGAATCTAAATTTACTAAAAAGAGAGAGTTGCATGACCAGACCCCACCTATTCCAGGCCCTAGACTTTTGAATGATTCTAATTGAGGATCCACATATTTTTGCAAAGCAAAGATGAGTTATCCCAATAAAATTCACAAAAATTTCAAATTTTTAAACAAAGAAAGAACTGTTGCTGTTTCAAAACACTGAGTCTGTAGGCAGTAACTGATACCTGGAATATGGACAAGAGATTTTGTTAAAGGGCTTAGACTTTCAACTATGAAGGATGATATTCAAGTAAAGGTCTAGAAAGGGGGTGTTAGGAGAAGTGACACTAACTGGAATTAAACTGTGGTCTGGGTGGACACGAGTTGATATTTGCAAGAAAATCTTAGAGCCATATACATTTAGCTATTGAGGGAGAATCCTGAAGGGGGAGGTTGTAAAGAAGTTTTAAGAAGCTACACCTTTCATGTAGCTATTGCTTCAGCATCTCTGAGGATCTTCAGTCAAGCAGGTGGTGGTAGGCCTTCCAAGGCGAGCTGCCAGGAGGGAGGGGTGGATGTTGAAAGAAAGCTAGTGTAAACTGGAACCTATTGGGAACATTTGCCTCAGTCCTCCACTGTCTATGAAGGCATGCACATAATAATTGCTGCTTAATTTCCTCTTTAAAATCTTGTACACGTTCCTATCTTTTGGCTAACTCTTGTCTGAAACAGTACTGACAAGGGGATTCTGAAGAATTTAATTACCTGCTTAACAAAGTTGATGATGTGAAAATCCAGCATGTGTACAATGTACAGCATAGTATAAGGCATAGCAAAAAATATATATACTTTCCCCCCTTAAACCTAGTTGATCATCATTTGTCTGTAATCATATATGATTTAACACTTTTTGTTTAAGATTTAGGATTTTCTCCTATTACTTTTGAGATTGTTACAAATGAAAATATAGATAAAAAGAAGTCAAAATGAGAAAATAAACATTTGGTTTATGAAGAACTATAAAGTACCTAAACATTTATTTATCTTTTTCTAGAAAAAAAAAAGCCCTGCATTGGAGAACCTGAGTCAGATTGTAAAGCTAAAACTGAACTTTTCATTCTTTCATTTTGTATGGGGGCAAAACTAGCAATGAAAGCTATCTTGACCTTTTGCATGTAAACAGAGGGGAGGCATGGAGAGGGAGGGGGAGGGGAAGTGGGAGAGAACTTAGTCCCATTGCAGGTCCTTCCATGATGACAGAAACCAGAAGAGAATCTGATGAACCAGAGTTCTTGAAAAATCTTATTCATTCCTATTACCTTGAGGGAAATGTGGAAACTGAAAGTGTTGGTTCATTGCAATTCTCTAAGCCCCATTCAACTGGCACAGGAGTAAAATTTATATAATGGTGCCTGCTTTTAATAATAAGGCATATGTGTTAATTGCATATCCCCCCTTTAACTCATAATACTATATAATATATTTATCCAAAACACAAGAGAGGAACTTATGTAAAACAGTCTCTAGAGAACTTTTTTTTCCAAAGTACTTAGGCAAAAGCTCATATTACAATTTTAATGCAAATAACAAATAATTAGACTTGCTGTTCACAAGGGAAAGATTACACTCAAATGTGATACGAGTGTGTTAAATTTTATCTATAAAAACTATCAAGAAAATTTAATAAATAATTTATTAGGAGAAAACACTGAATTAAAGCAATTCCTTCTAGGAACTGCCTTTGCTGCATTCCATGAATTGTGTGTTTTTTTTTTTTTTATTTTCATCTAGTCCAAACTATATTTTACTTTCTCTTGACATTTCTTCTTTGTCCCATGTGTCACTTAAAAGTGTATTGTTTAATGTCCATGTATTTTGAGGTTTTCTAGTTATCTTACTATTAGGTATTACTAGTTTAATTTCACTGTAGCCTGAGATCAGATATTGTGTAATTTCTATATTTTAAATTTGTTAAGATGGTGTATCTTGGTGAATGGTGCTTGTGAGCTTGAGAAGAATGTGCATTTTGTTGTTTGATAAAGTAGTCTATAAACATCTTTTACATCCAGTTGATTGATGATGTTGGTGAGTTCAGCTTTGTCCTAATTGACTTTTGAATATCTGGTGAATGTGTCTGTCTACTTCTGAGAGAGTGATGCCAAAGTCTTCATTCATGGTCATGGATTTACCTATTTCTTCTTGCATTTCTTCAAGAAGTTTTTGCCCCTGTAGTTTGACTCTCTGATGTTAGGTGCATACATGGTAAGAACTGTTATATCTTCCTGAGGAATTGACCCCTTTATTACATAAATGCACTTCTTTATTCCCGATAGCTTTCTTTGGTTTGTAGTCTACCTTGTCTAAAATTAATATAGCTACTCCTGCTTTCTTTTGATTAGTGTAGCATGGAACATTTTTTCCATTTGTTTATTTTTTTATCTATAGGTGTCTTTATACTTTGAGTTTCTTGTTATCTTTATTGATCAAATATTTCTCCATAGGACATTAATTCTCCATATTTCCAGGTTGCTTATATATCAGTGTTAAATTCCTATGGTGCCCCATGGTGAGACATCAAGTACTAGAGCCTGAGGAGACAGGGATAGGCAAAGAACAATCAGGCCACATCTATTCAACATCGGTAAATCCTATATGAAAACAAGTGCCAAAGCATTGGCTAAAATGTGACATTTTGAAAAAAGGTGGCCAGTGAATAGGCTTTTTTTTCTTGCCTATTAAAATTTATGTTATTTAGAATCTATAATTCCCATTTCATGAAGATTTCCTTGCCTTTTCTTCTATAACTCCTTCCTTCCTTATTCAGAATTTTTCTACTTTTTAGAAGGCTTTGTTTCACTGTACCTATTACTGTAGTTACTCTGTTAGTATATATACTTCCTTCTTCCATTTTCATTCCTCTTTTCCATTGAAAAGAAATTCTGGTTGATTAAGGGTCCCTGTTTAAGAGAAACATTTGCACAATAAAAGGTCAGATTAGCATATTAGGAACTGTTTATTTTTAAAATAAAATACAAAGTAACTCCTCAAGGAACATATTTCAAAACAATATTGATACAGAATGTAATGTCCTCCTGTACGGATTAGATAATATGTAGTGCCACTTGGCTATGTTCCCTTTCCATTTATTGGAAGAAATGTTTCTTTTCTTTCATTTTGAATTATTATTGAAAGGGATTATCCAGTCTTGCTAGAGCAGTTTAATTAGTATTACTTTGTTAGTACAGAGATGGTATCATTGATACTCCAAAATATCAATTATTTTCATTAATTACTTTTCATTGTAAATAGCTCTATAGTAGATTTATTTTACAAAATAATTTTTGATTAAACTAGTGTATATTATATATGAGATCTGTCCCAAAAGTATAAAGGCAATGTCAATATAATTAAACCAGTTGGCACAGCCGATACTTTCAGAACAAACTTCCTATATATGTACTATAAATACTGTTGAAAGAGAAAGAAGCCTTCCTTTACTGTAAGGTTTTCCTGGCAAGTATAATAATCAAATACCAAGAGAAAATAACCAACTTTAATATATACATATGTTTGGAAACCCTGCATTCATGAGAGTCAGAGATCCCCACATGCAGAAGAGGCTCAGAAGAGAAACTCGGATTGAGGTGTAGGAGATATCTTGAGCTAGAAATGAGGTGAGGTGCCTTCACAGCTTCAAAGAGCCATTGCAGAATGGTAAGAAGAGCATACATTCAGTAAATAAAAGTTTCTCCTACCCTATAGATTAGTCAAAAGAAGTTATATTTAATAATAGCTTATTATGGGCAAGGCCCTAATTCAAGTTCTTCTAAGGTAGTTAAAGAGAGGAGCAGAAGTATCTCTTGAGCCTGGGGCTAAAGTTGTCTTTAGCTCAAAGTAATATGTGTACCATTGAGTCACATCTTTGGGTGGCTTATTCTGAACCCCCACAAAACAAGCCAACTACTGTTATAAAAGATCATTGAGGCTATTTGGGGAAAATTGAAAAGTAGTTCAAGTTGCTCTGAAGAGCATCGTTAGCATGTTTTTAATGGACATGACTTCTCTTGGCAGAATAGGGCATCTATATTCTTGTAAGAATACAGGATATGACAGACTTGAACTTGACACATGATTAGCAGAGCCATTATGTTGTCTTTTTAGTAATCTCTGATACTTGGTTCAAAAACAACAAAACCAAAAATATTATTTTATTGACATGGAACTTGGTTTAATAATTTCTCACGAGCACTATCCAGGTGGTTTCAATGTTCTTACTCTTCCCTCCTCGTTGTTGACACATTTTAGGAAATAAGTGTGCATTATAAAAATATAGAGTACTATACATCAAAGTAAATCATCATAAAAATAAAAAGGCAACCTACTCAGTTGGAGAAGATATTTACAAATCTTACATCTGATGAGAAGTTAAAATAAAAAATATATTGAAGAACTCATACAACATAATAACAAAACAGCAAACAACCTGATTTAAAATGAGCAGAGAATCTAAAGAGCCATGTCTTTTTTCAAAAAAGACATGCAGTTAGCCATCAGGCACATAAAAAAAAAATGTTCAACAAAATTAATTAGAGAAATGCGAATCAAAGCCACAATGAAACATTGTCTCACATCTGTTAAAATATCTGTTATCAAAAAGATAAGAAAAAGGTGTTATAGAGGATATAGAGAAAAGAGAACCCTCCTACACTGTTGGTGGTGCAGCCACTGTATTAAACAGTATGGAGCTTCCTCAGGAAATTAAATCTACTTTCTTCAGAAAGTAGATTAAAATTACTATAAGATACAGCTATTCCACTTCTGTGTATTTATCCAACAGATATTAATACACTAATTTAAAAAGATATATGCACCCCTATGTTCATTGGCCATACCCACAATATTATAACAATCTAAGTGTCCATAATGGATGTGTGAATAAAGAAGATATGGTAGTAACATACAATGAAACACTAAGCAATAAAAAAGAATGGACTCTTGTCATTTGTGACAACATGGATGAACCTTGAGGGTATTATACAAAGTGAAATAAGTAAAATGGAGAAAGACAAATTACCATATTATTTCACTGCACATGGAATCTAAAGCAAAAGAAATTAAAGCAAAAACAAGCTCACATGTACACAAAATAAAATGGTGTTTACCAGATGTGAAAGAGGTTGGGAAGGGAGGAAATGGATGAATGTGGTCAGTTGTATAATAAAAGATAGCAACTGGACTTTTGGTGGTAATCACTTTGTAGTACATTCTAATGTTAAATTACTATGTTGTACACCTAAAACTTACATAATACTATCTATCAATTTAAATTCAATGAAAACATTCTGGGGTACTGTCTCTGGTTTATAAGCTAAGGAAAATATCAGCTGCTTTCAAAGGCAGCCAGCTACTGCAACCATATAAGGGATACAGTTGTCTTGGCACTGTATAATTTATTTAAGTTCCAATTAAATTTGTGGGATGTAAGTTAAGGTCCCCAGGGCTCATATGCTCATTAAATCTGTTTAATATGCTTATTAAAACTACACAAATCTCTTGCCAGATCAAGGAATGTAATTTACTTTCTAAGGTTGAACACAGGCATAAATATTTATCTATGGTCACTTTGCTTGTTTCCATAATGTAAGTTTTTACATTGCATGTTAACCCTTTTTAATGCTACAATCAGGAAACAGAGCCAATATTTCTTTTAGACTAAACTGTGTTATATTGAATTTTATCACCAGAATATATCATGCATTCAGCAAGCATAATTTATTTGCAAATTATGTAAATAGAGTAAAAAATGTTTTTTTTGTACAACAAATATACATAGAAACTATGTGTGCAGCCATGTATGAATGTGGTTATATTATTTTTACATAATGATACAGTATTGTAATATGATTGAAAAAATGCACTGTGATTTAAAATCCAAAGTTCTTAACAGAGTTTTGCAAAGTATTTCATTATTTAGCCCAGGCTTCATTTCTTTAAACTTTCCTGCTCATCCATCATACTTCAGCCCATTGGTTTCCTGTTGTTCTTCATTCAGTATTCCTTAAACAATAGTTAAGATCAGAATGGCTGGGCCCTTATTCCAGAGTTTCTGATTTAGTACTTTAAGGTAGAAACTGAAAATTTGCCTATCAAACAGGTTCCCAGATGCTGCTTATGCTGCTGGTTCAAGGACCTCACTACAAGAACTGCTCACACTAAGGAATGGCTTTTCATTTCAGGCCTTTTTTCAATTTCTATTTCCTCCATGTGGAAAGCACTTACTCAGGTACTTTTCCTTGATACCATTCAGGTTTGTACTCAATTGCCAAATCCTCAGAGAGAAATTTCTTGACAAATGATCTACCTAAAGTAGCACTCCTGTGACTTAATCCTGTTTCCTTTATTTTTAGAGAACTTTTTTCTCTGTCCATGACTATCTCTCACTTTTGAATAGACATTCACATCACACATTATAAAACAGGTGTTTTTATAATATATATAATAAACAATATATAATATACTTATAAATAGGTAAATATATAACTAGTTTTATTTACTCATTTACTTGCATATACTCCTTGTTCTGCACAAGTACGTAATATCCTTGATTGTTTTGTTTATTTTCTGCCACATCCTCAGTAAGTGTAACATACCTGTAACATAATAGGCTTACAACAAATTTTTGCCCAATGAATGTTTGCATTGTATATTTATATATCCCCTCCCCGCCTCCCAAAATGACAAAAGCTGAAACAGTGATGAAGCCTAAAATTTGAGGCTATGTTTAAAAGGTTATATAAAATGTGAGATGGCAGAGGAATAAGTGGAGCTACACCAATTGGCTCCTGCCAGGACCAATCTGGAACTACAATTTAATTGGAGAGGAATCATCTTGAATAACCAACAGAACATCAACTGGAAAGAAGCCTTATAACCAAAGACAGAACAGAAGAGGCTGCTTCATCACAATGTGACTGGTGAGCAGTGCATATATGCAAGGGGGCTGGCTGGGCTCCCATGGGAGGCAGCTGAAGGGACAGGAGCCATGGGCTTCACCTGAGATGGGTAGGTTCTAAACTTCTAGCTGGGCTTCCCAGCCCACAGCAACACAGCTGAGAGCAAAAGAGCATCTAGTTGTGAAATGCAAAAATTTCTTGGGGTTTGCTAGCCTGAGACAGCCAGAGACAGAGAATTACTAAAGTGGCCACTCACAAAGATACATTGGCACCAATTTCCTGGGCTCCAGCAAAGGGAAGGCATTGTGGACTAGAGAGGATTAAGGGGAGTTTGAAGCAGTGGAGTTGAAGAGAGAAATGAGGGAGCAATGGATGGGGTCCAAGTGCTGACTCACCTCCCACACCACAGGCAGACTGTGCTACTCCAAGCAGCGTCAGCCTGAGGGGGTGTCATAGTTTTACCCATAGGAATCAATCTGCCCTGCCCAGCGGGACCTGAGCATAGCTGGTGATCCCAAATTGATTGGATTTACGCTGATTTAATTTGCCCTGCCCAGCAGTACTTATGCCTGACCCCTGATCACAAATTAATTAGATTACAACTGAATTGATCTGTCCCACCCAGTGTTGCTTACACCTGATAGTTGATCACAGATTAATTGGATTAACAACTGAAGGACACAGACAAAGACAGTGGATCTCATTGGCTCCAACAGGCTGACTAGGCCCAGACTGGGGAATGATCTGACATCACCAAAGGTGGATCCAGGAAGTAAAGAAAGTGAACCTCTACATGACATATGGTCACACCACAAAGGAACTCAAAACAGCCCAATCTAAGATGCAAAAACAAAAAAAGAAAAGTCACCTAAAATGGTGAGAAGAGGAAAGCCTATCACTGAAAGGAAAGGAGGAATGGAGGAATCCCCAGGAAGACTACTAAATGAAATAGAAGGAATCAAATTATCAGACATGGAATTCAAAGAAATGGTTATAAGAAAGCTCAATGAGCTCAATGAGCTCAATGAGCTCAAACAACTTTAGGGCAACTACGAGGAACTTACTGAAAATTATACCAGCATTAAAATGGCCATAGAAACTATCATTAAGAACCAGGGGGAAATGAAAAATACAATTTCTGAACTGAAGAACACAATAGAAGAAATCCAAAGTGGGTTATTGTAAGCAGAGGACCAGATCAGACAATTGGAGAACAACACAGAAAAAAATGCCCAGACACTACAACAAAATGAAAAAAGACTGAATAAGAATGAAAAGGTTTTCAGCAAGCTGCAAGACATGAAATACAATAATATCCCAATCATGGGAATACCAGAATGAGAAGAGAAGCAAGGGATAGAAAACCTGTTTGAAAAAGTAATGACAGAAAATTTCCCTAACTTGATAAGCAAAAACATCACTTAAGTTCTGGAAACACAGAGGGTCCCAATGAAGATGAACTCAAACAGGCCCACTCCAAGACATATCATATTTAAAATGGCAAATTTCAAAGACAAAGAATCATAAAAGCATCAAGAGAGAAACAGCAAATAGCATATAAAGGGGCTCCAATAAAGTTATCAATTGATTTCTCAACAGAAACACTACAAGCCAGAAGAGAATGGCAAAAAATATTCTAAGCAATGAAAAACAAAGTCCTATAGCCAAGACTACTACCCAGGAAGGCTGTCATTAAAAATGGGAGGCAAAATAAGGAGTTTCCCAGATAAAAGAAGGCTAAAAGAATTACGTCTCCACCAAATCAGCATTGGAAGAGAAGCTAAAGGGCCTGCTTTAAAAAGATGAAGAAACAGAGAGAAACAACAAAAAACACAGGAACATAGGGGAAAATGTTAATGAATAAGTACCTGTCAATAACAACCTTAAAGATAAATGAATTAAATGAACCAATCAAAAGACATATGGTAGCTCAATAGATAAGAAAATATGACCCACATTTGTGCTGTCTACAAAAGACCCACCTCAGAACAAAAGATTGACACAGACTGAAAGTGAAGGAAAGAAAATATATATTTCAAGCAAATGGACATGGAAAAAAGGCTGGGGTAGCAATACTTACATCAGACAAAATAGATTTTACAATGAAGGCCATAAAGAGACAAAGGAGGACATTTCATAATATTTAAGGGAACAATCCATCAAGAAGATATAACCCTTGTAAACATATATGTACCCAACACAGGAGCACACAAATATATAGAGAAAATCTTGGAGGACTTCAAGAAGGATATTGACCCCATTATCAACAATGGACAGATCTTCCAAGTAAAAAAAACACTAAGGATATTGTGGCATTGAACAACACTCTAGATGAAATGGACTTAAATGATATATACAGAACTTTTCACCCCAAAGAAGAAAAATACACACTCTTTCCAAATGCACATGGAACATTCTCAAAGGACGACAATGGTAGGACACAAAGCCAAGCCTCCACAAATTCAAGAAAATTGAAATCATACCAAGCATCTTCTTAGATCACAATGTCTTGAAACTAGAAACCAACCTCAAGGAAAAAACACCAAAACATTCTAGTGCATAGATACTGAATAACATGCTATTAAATAATAAATGAGTGAACAATGAGATCAAAAAAGAAATCAAAAATTTCTGGAAATAAGTGAAATGAGTACATAAACACCCAAAACCTATGGGATACAGCAAAGGCAGTCCTGGAGGAAAATTGACAGTAATACAGGCCTACAAAAAAAAAAAAGCTCATACAAACAACCTAACCATAAAGCTACAAGAACTAGAAGAGCAACAACAAATAAAGCCCAGAGCAAGTAGAAGGAAGGAAATAACCAAGATCAAAGCAGAATTTAATGACATAGAGACTAAAAGTACAATTCAAAGAATCAATAAATCCAGGAGTTGGTTTTTTGAAAAGGTAAACAAAATTGATAAGCCTTTAACCAGACTCATCAAGAAAAAAATAGGAAAGATCCAAATAAATAAGATCAGAAACAAAAGAGGAGAAATCACAACGAATACCATGGAAATACAATGGACTGTAAAAACTTTCTATAAACAACTATATGACAAGAAACTTGACAACCTGGGTGAAATGGACAAATTTCTGGAAATGTATAATCTTCCAAAACTGAAGAAGAAGCAGAAAGCCTGACTAGATTGATAACAACTAGTGAAATTGTAGCAGTAATCAAAAAACTCCTAGCACACAAGAACCCTAGACCAGATGGCTACACAGGCAAATTTTACCAAACATTTAGGGAAGAACTTACTCCTATCTTTTTCAACCTGATTCCAAACAACCAAGAAGAGGGAAGACTCCCAAACTCTTTCTATGAGGCCAATATTATTCTAACTTCAAAACTGGGTCAAAACACAACAAAGAAAGAAAACTGCAGGCCAATATTGCTGATCAACATAGGTGCTAAAATTCTCAAGAAAATATTGGCCAACTGGATTCAGCAATCCATTAAAAAGATCATACACCATGATCAAGTAGGATTCATCTGAGGGATGCAAGGATGGAACAACATTTGCAAATCAATGAACATAATACTCCACATAAACAAAATAAAAGATAAAAACCATATGATCTGAAAACCAACAGATGCTGAAAAAGGATTAGATAAAATACAGCATCTGTTTATGATATTTATGATAAAAACATTCACAAAATGGGAAAAGAGGGAGCATATCTCAAAATAACAAAGGCCATATATGAGAAACTATACTCAATGGGCAAAAATGAAAAGCTTTCCCCTAAGACCAGGAATGAGACAGGACTATCTGCTCTTTCCACTCCTATTCAACATCATTTTGGAAGTTCTAGCCATAGTGATCTGACAAGAAAAAGGAATCAAAGACATGCAAATTGGAAAGAAGGAAGTAAAACTGTCATTATTTACAGATGACATGATAGCATGCATAGAAAACCCTATAGACTCTACCGAAAACCTACTTGACCTAACAAGCAAATTTAGCAAAATAGCTGGATATAAAGTTAATGGCATTTTGTATACCAACAATGAAGCATCAGAGATAGAAGCTAGAAAACAAATCTCATTTACTATAGCAACAAGAAAAATAAAGTACCTAGGAATAAACTTAACCAAGGATGTAAAAGACTTGTACTCAGAGAACTACAGAACACTGAAGAAAGAAATTAAGGAAGATACAAATAAATGGAAGCATATACCATGTTCATGGATGGGAAGAATTAACATCATTAAAATGTCCATACTACCCAAAGCATTTTATATATTCAATGCAATCCTTATTAAAATAGCAATGACAAATTTCACAGATCTGGTAAAAAATACTTCAAAAATTTATATGGAGCCCAAAACAACCAGGAATAGCCCCAGTAATCTTGAGAAAGAAAAACAAACTAGGAGGAATCACAATACCGAATATCAAACTATACTACAAGGCCACTGTAATCAAAACAATCTGGTACTGACATAAGAATAGTCATATAGATCAATGGAACAGAATAAAGAGCCCAGAAATAAACCCAGGACTCTATGGTCAATTAATATTTGACAAAGGGGGAAGGAACATAATATGGCATGAAATCACTTCTTCAACATGTAGTGCTTGGAGAACTTGGACAGAACCATGCAAAAAAATAAAGCTAGACCACCAACTTACACGATACACCAGAATAAACTCAAGATGGATAAAGGACTTAAACATAAACCATGCCACCTTAAAAATCCTAGAGGAAAATATAGGCAGTAATATTTCAGATATCCCATGCAGCAATATTTTCACCAATACTTCTCCAAGGGCAAAGAAAATAAAGGAACAAATGAACAAATGGGACTACATCAAACTGAAAAGTTTCTGCTTCCCTAAAGAAAACATCAGCAAAATTGAAAGGGAACCAACTGTACGGAAAAACATATTTGCCAATGATACCTCAGACAAGGTTTTGATCTCCAAAATGTATAAAGAACTTATATGACTCAACACAAAAGAGACAGACAGCCCAATTAAACAATATACAAAGATCTAAACAGGCACTTCTCTGAGGAGGACATACAAAAAGGACCCATAGGCATATGAAAGAATCAGAGAGATGCAAATTAAAACCACAATGAGATACCACCTCGCACCTGTCAGAATGGCAATCATTAACAAATTAACAAACAAAAAGTGCTGGCAAGAATGTGGAGAAATGGGAACCCTAGTGTATTGTTGGTGGGAATGCAGGCTGGTACAGTCACTATGGAAAACAGTATGGAATTTCCTCAAAAAACTAAAAATGAGACTGCCTTTTGACCTAGCGATTCCACTGCTAGGATTTTACCTGAAGAATCCTGAAATACCAATACAGAAGAATCTATGCACCCCTATATTCACAGCAACACTATTTACAATAGCCAAGTGCTGGAAACAGCCTAAGTGCTCATCAGTGGATGACTGGATCAAAACACTTTGGTACAGCTACACAATGGAATACTACACAGCAGAAAGAAAGAAGAAACCCCTACCTTTTGCAACAACATGGATAGAACTGGAGAGTATTATACTTAGTGAAATAAGCCAATCAATGAAAGATAAATATCGTATGATCTCACCCAATATAGGAGACTAATGAACAAGCAAAATAGAACCAGAGACATGGAAACAAGGAAGGGACTTTCAGTGTGCAGAAGGGAGAAGGAGAAAGAGGCAAAGAAGGGGAACAGTTTAGTTAAGGAACTAGCATGGATGACACGGACATGGACAACATGTGGGATTGACTGTGGGAGGGGGGAAAGGGATGGTGAGCAAGGGGAGAGCAGGGGTGTAAATGGGATGAATGTAATACGACAATAAATTAATTAAAAATACAAAAGGAAATGGAAGTAGTTAAAGCCAGACCCGGAAATTCTTAAGTGCCATAAACAGCCATGCCAAACTAGATAGATGATGACAGAAGAACCCAAAGTTTATGAACTTGAGGAAAAAGGGATGCAGAGCAGACCAGTGGCATGTACACAACAACTGAGCAACTGAACCAGATTAGGGTCCCAGAGAGGGTCTGCACTGGGCCTCACCCCTCCTCTGGCCAGTGCTGCAGGACCAGGACTGCATGACCCTGTGGGAAGCGCAAGTGTAGTCAGAGTGCTCAGACAAGTGAGGCAAAGGTGTCTGTCACTGGGCCTTGAGGTGTATTAACCCTAGAAAGAAATGTGTCTTCTCTACAAGACCCAAGGAGGCTGAGGACTGTGAAGATTACTCAAAATAATACCTGTGGTCAATGGATAGATGGTCTAAACTTCACCATGGGAACTTTAGAATATTTTAAAATGTTCCCAACACTCACAAACACACTAGGGTCAAAGCTCCTTATGAGCTTAGCTGGGTTGCCCTTTACCCTGTCACCATAGAAACTGGGCTAGAGCTTTGCCTACATTCTACATTCCACATGGTGAGCTGTGAGAGAGGCTTTCACAGGTTCTATTCAGTTGGAGAGGAAGAGTGAAGGGATTTGGAAACTTCTTTCAATGCTGAGCTGGCATGGAAGCCACCTGAGAGAGTGGTGAGGATCTGGTACCACAGTGCTGCTGAAGTCCAGAGTGCCCAACATCAGGACCGCAGTGCCTCTGAGATCTGAAGTGCCAGCCAGGCTTTCAGTGCCACCCACTGCTGAAGTAACAGACTGGACGCTATGCCACTCACACCCGACCCGACCAGCATCCAGGTGAGCCAGGACCCAGGAGGGGTCTGGACGACGGACACTAGCACTAGGCTCAGACCCCAGGAGCCAGGAATACTTCCTGCAAGGGAGAACCTCAGATATCCCCCTATATCGTATTTTCCATTACTAAATCATGCTTTAAAGCAAGAAAAGCTATCCAAAGCAGAGATGGGGCTTTTAGAAAAGACGATGGAGGTGATGAAGCTGGACCACCAAATAAGAGAAACTCAAATCCAACAAAAAGTAGTAATGGATGAAGCTGGGCTGCTACTAAATGACAAGTTGCCAGTCCAGGCTGACATTCAAGTTATGCTAGCAAACTTGACCCTCAAAGCTAAGAAGTACAGAAGGGAAATTGAAAATCAGTGGAACTTGTATGAACAAGGTATTGGTGAGATCATACCAGCAAGACATGAGGCAGCCACAAACTATGCAAAGCAAACTTCAGAGCTTCAAACAGCAGGGCTTGAGGAGAAAGAAATGCTGGTCTCCAGTTTCAAGCAGCAGACAGAAACAGTGAGTGATATTTCACTGGTAAGGGACAAACAATACAGAGAGCTGCAGATGTTACAGGAAAAGCTAAAGAAAGCCAGAGCTGAGACAGCTGCAAAGGCTCAGTCCCGATACCTCCAGGAGAAAGCATTACTGGAGAAGCAACTGAATGAGCCATCCCTGAGAGAGCTGGGGAAGACAGAAGAAAAGGAGCTGAGAAGGAAGGCCCAGGCCTTGGAGGTGGCAGCAAAGAAGCATGCTTCGGAGTTGTCCCGCCTCCGAACAGAGAGCCTGGATGTACGCAGAGAGTCCCTCCTGAGGTTACAGTCACAGCAGTACGGGGAAGAAAAGACCCCCCAAAGCTGGTTAAAAATTCAGAAGCAGCAGCTGGAGCAGGAAAAGTGGTGGTCTACAAGTACCGCATTTCCAGAGTAGCAAAGGGCAGGTGCTGCCGGGAGGGCATTTTGTTATTAAAAATAAAAGCCTATTTGAATTTTTTAAAAAAACAAAGTAAATCCCTCTTTATTGGAGTAGTGGAATGGTATAAGGGAAAGAACAATAAATATAGAACAGTAATTCCTGGATTTAAACTCTGACCACATTACTTGCCAACTGTAAGAATATGGACAAATCTCACTTTCTTCACCCCTGGAGTGAAAATTTTAGTGACTACATGGTTATGATAATTAAATGAGATAGTCTTTTTAAAAAACTGTCATTCAATAGGTGTACAGTTCACATTTGTTGGTTCCAAACAGAATCTAATCTCCTTTGACTCAATCCTGTAACAGAGCTTAACATTTCTTGACATCTCCAAATGAGTACATGTATTTACAAAGTTCCATTGAGTCCAGGAAAAATCAGAGTATTCACTAGCACAGAAACAGAAGTCTTCTCCTTCTGATTACTTTGTATACCTTAACATAGATGTCAGAAGACTCTTAACTTGTTCAACAGTTTATATATATTTCATGGCATGGAAACCTAAAGGTTCTTTTTACTTAACATTCTTCCATTTTGAATAATTTATTCTCATTCTTTGCACATCCAGGTTTTCCTTAAAAGAATTATTTTTTTATAGTTTATATTTCATCAACACTTCCATACTTGTTATGTTATATGTCTGAGTATTGAGAGTATTGAGAGAGAATATTGAAAGAAAATTTCTGGGTGAGACATACAGTTTTCATTTTATTTGAACTATACCAAGGCTTATCTTCAATTTCTTAGCTCTTAATATGAGTGGATAGTTTACCATTATGCCATGAAGCTGAACAATTTAATAGTGTTGATTTGGGAACACCAGGGCTATAGGAGATAGCATTTCTTCCTGCCAGAGGTTATTTTCATTGAAAAATGTCTTATTTTTAGCTTTAAGTTGATATTACCTTATTGGGATATGATCTATTCCTTTTAAAATCAAGCATACTTCTGAAATAACTCCTGAGAGGCAGAATGGCTTAATTATTGTAACTATATATCACAGATCTTCACTGTGAAACTTTGCGGAAAACATTCAACTACTCCTGCCTCCACTTCATTTTTCACAAAATTGAGATAATAAAAATATCTATCTTGTATGTTTGTTGTGAGGAATAAAATGAAATTGTAGACATAAACTTCATGCATGCATGCATTCAACAAAAGCAATTAATATTATTTCAAAAATTTTCCTTCTTTAATCATCTATGTAAAACATATGGCTCATATTAATATTATTTCAGAAAATTTCCTTCTTTAATCATCTATCTAAAAGATACGGCTCAAATTCAGTCCAACCCTCTTCAGTAGCTACATTCCATAATTAACCATTACTTGTAGTCATTGTTAACCTAAAAATAAAAAGCCATAGGGAAAGACAACAAGCATTTTTTTGAGATCAAAGAATCCCAAAAGGGAACACAGATTTCAGGCAGAAACCTGATTATCCTGATTTCAGGAGGAAAGCTTGGAAGTTCTTAATGGGGCGGGGGGGGGGGGGAGCAGGGGAAATAATTACATAAATAAAATACATTCCCTCTGGTGCTAACAGGCTGTTTAGTTATACTTATTGGTTATTGATTCTAAAGGATGTCCATAATCATCTGTCTTTGTGGTCAGGCTATCTGCTATCTTACTAGATTTACAAACATTTGTTTGTAAAACAATGTTAGTTTAGACCAGCCCAGAAGATATTTTGCCCTGTTCAGACATTCCAAAGATTCAAGGACTAAGTCCTTCAGGTCAGAGTCTCTGGAATAACTACTTTGTCTCTATTTTAAAACAGCTCCACTTGGTCAACTTTTCACACCTTCAAGTGGCTCATGCAAGCTAGTGAAACTAATGGACCACAACAAAACCAACTCATTGTGTTCATTTTCTTTTGCAAATTCCATTTGTAACAGGACCCTTTGTTGGGAGTCCTTAGTTTTATTTTTATATTTTATTTTTTAAAATTTTATCATTGTTGTATTACATCCATCCCCTTTTTGCTACCCTCTGTCCCCCTCCCCACCTACCTATTCCCCCCAAAGTCAATCCCACCTGTTGTCCATGTCCATGGTTCCTTTATACTAGGTTCTTGTCTAAGCTGCTCCCCTTCCTTGTCTCTTCCTCCCGGCTCCCCCAACCCCTTTCCCCCTGACCACC